>CM031963.1:14222673-14269176 GCA_018749465.1 Paracanthobrama guichenoti
TTTGACGATAACCCTGCGCATGAGCGCTTTAGATGTGCATGTGTGTGTGTTTGTGGCGTCTGTGAGTGCGTGTAACTGCACTACACGCGTCCGATCTGTTGTAATCTCGTGTTTTGGATGTTGAGGTCACTACAGGTCACCGTCACTCACGCCGCTCTTTTCTTTCCCAGCATTCCGACTTCAACGGTGAGAAGCAGCACAGCAGTCCTCAGTCTGATGAGGAACCCACCACCTCTAAAGTCCGGCCCAACCCAAAGTACCAGCTCTTTCTGGGGTCCAACGGCTCCTTGGCCTCCAACGGTTCGGCCAGCGGCGGCGGGAGCGGCGGGAGCAACGGGAATCTCATGAGGATCAGCTCAGCCATGCGTGGATCCATGGAGTCGCTGTCGTCCCGGGACTGGGACAGCATGTCCGACAGGGTAAGTGTCCTGCTGCTGTCCCGCCGAGGAACTGCACTTTTAAAAAAAGTGCCTTTGATTATTATTAGAGTCAGCTGAAACTACAGATAAAACAGCAAATAATTGATGCTTGAAATAAAATGCTAATTAAAATGAAAGAAATTTTATCATTCTTAACTTGATGTACTAAAATAACTAAAGCTAATAGAAATATAATTATTATTTTATTTTATATATTTTTTAAAATCATAAAATATTTTAGTAGATATAAAATTAATACATTTAAATGAAAGATAATACAAATAAAACGTTCATTTTAATATAATTATTATTAATATTTTAAAATTTTTTGCTTTACTTGTGTAGTTTTTATTTTATATATATTTTAAATGTCAATATAGTTAATAAAACAAAATGAAAATTAAAGTAATATAAATTTAGATAAGTAATATCTCAGTGATACTAAAATAAGGGATGCACAAGTTACTTTTGCAGTACATAACTCTTCCAGAAATGGTATGTGTTTTAATAAGATATAATTCTTATTTATTGCAATGTATTACTTTTTATAAAATTATTATAAAAATCATTGTTAAAGTATTTATTATATTTATATTTACAATTATTATAATAAAAATAATTGTTAAAGTATATAAAATTAACAATATATATATATTTATATATAATTTTTTTAATTTTTTTTTACTAAAAATATTTTTTTAGCTGTGTGATAAGTGATCCTTGCCAGCATACTTTGAATAAAGCACGTTAAATTACAATTTTTCTTCTTTTATAAAAAACAAAAATCAAAAATGCTCCTAAGAAATTATTCTTTTTAATATTACCATTATATATGTATTATGGTGTCCATTTAAAAGTGACCTGATACTGATTCTGACCTGCTTCTGACCTGCTCTTACAGTGATGTAATTTACAGTGATGTCGTGCACAGTCATGTACAGTGACATCGTGCACAGTGATGTAATTTACAGTGATGTCGTGCACAGTCATGTACAGTGACGTCGTGCACAGTGATGTGATGCCGTGCACAGTCATGTACAGTGACATCGTGCACAGTGATGTAATTTACAGTGACGTCGTGCACAGTCATGTACAGTGACGTCGTGCACAGTGATGTAATTTACAGTGATGTCGTGCACAGTGATGTAATTTACAGTGATGTCGCACAGTCACGTACAGTGATGTCGTGCACAGTCACGTACAGTGACGTCGTGCACAGTCACGTACAGTGACGTCGTGCACAGTGATGTAATTTACAGTGATGTCGCGCACAGTCATGTACAGTGACGTCGTGCAGTGATGTGATGTCGTGCACAGTCATGTACAGTGACATCGTGCACAGTGATGTAATTTACAGTGATGTCGCGCAGTCATGTACAGTGACGTTGTGCACAGTGATATAATTTACAGTGATGTCGTGCACAGTCATATACAGTGACATCGTGCACAGTGATGTAATTTACAGTGATGTCGTGCACAGTCATGTAATTTACAGTGATGTCATGTACAGTGACGTCGTGCACAGTGATGTAATTTACAGTGACGTTGTGCACAGTGATGTGATGTCGTGCACAGTCATGTACAGTGACGTCGTGCACAGTGATGTGATGTCGTGCACAGTCATGTACAGTGACATCGTGCACAGTGATGTAATTTACAGTGATGTCGTGCACAGTCATGTACAGTGACATCGTGCACAGTGATGTAATTTACAGTGATGTCGTGCACAGTCATGTAATTTACAGTGATGTCATGTACAGTGACGTCGTGCACAGTGATGTAATTTACAGTGATGTCGTGCACAGTGATGTAATTTACAGTGACGTCGTGCACAGTGATGTAATTTACAGTGATGTCGTGCAGTCATGTACAATGACGTTGTGCACAGTGATGTAATTTACAGTGATGTCGTGCAGTCATGTACAATGACGTTGTGCACAGTGATGTAATTTACAGTGATGTCGTGCAGTCATGTACAGTGACATCGTGCACAGTGATGTAATTGTACATGACTGTGCACGACATCACTGTAATTGACGTCGTGCACAGTGATGTAATTTACAGTGATGTCGTGCACAGTCATGTACAGTGACGTCGTGCACAGTGATGTAATTTACAGTGACGTCGTGCACAGTGATGTAATTTACAGTGACGTCGTGCACAGTGATGTAATTTACAGTGACGTCGTGCACAGTGATGTAATTTACAGTGACGTCGTGCACAGTCATGTACAGTGATGTAATTTACAGTGACGTCGTGCACAGTCATGTACAGTGATGTAATTTACAGTGATGTCTCTGTTTTCTTTCAGATGGGCGGCTTTGAAAGTCCTCCCAGAGTTTTCAACAGTCCGTATGCGACACTGTCACTGGACTACAATCCCATCAACAGGATGTCTGATTTTAAGGTAAGTGGACTCGCGTTTGTGTGTGTGTGTGTGTCCTCTAGTGGACAGAACATGTACTTCAGCTCCATCCGTGTGTGTGTGTCTAGATACTCAATGTCCTACTTAACTGTCTTCAACAATTTGATTATAAAAATTATAAAGTAGTAAAACTTCATTTGTCACACTGCAGGACTGTTGGCTGTTGTTCCTAATGTATTTGACTGTGTATGTCAGACACAGGAAGTGATGTCACCTGGCATCTCTGAGATGAACCTCTTTGGTCTGAACAGAAATGTGAGTCCCATTAACAGCCCGGCTCTGAACCAGCGCTCGCGAATCCCCGGCTACGACAGTCTGACGCGCAGACGAGACGTGAGCGTGAGTTTATTACACATCAAACTATAACCTATTAATTATTATTAATAAACCACAAAACATAGTTCACAAGTTATATATAACTTGTGAACTAATTTAATTATACATTACAAATTATACTATATGTAGTACTTTACATTAAGTAAAAATTGTGTATAATACACTTTAGTATATAGTTTTAGTTCAAATCAATTATTTATTTTTATTTTATTTTTTTACTTTATATATAATTTTTTATAAAGTAAAATGTGTTTGAACTCCTGTGTTTCTCCTGAAGGCCACACCGAGTCAACTCATGCATCGAAACAGCCAGCCGAACAAGAAGGATTTCGTCCAGGAGTTGACCAAACAGCTGGACGACTGTCGCAGGGTCAGTACGACACACCAGTCACCATAGTCTTCCTCTGCTGCTCCCCAGAGGGATTTTCCCACTGGAAATTGAGCAAAACAGTTCGTCTTCCTGAACAGTGTTTTGAGGTCAATCCAATGCAAGAGTTTATCAGTCCGACCAAACATGAGTTGCTCCTGGTTCGCTTGTTTTACTGGAAATGGAAGGTTTTATTCTGCACATTTTGACACATGCAATCATAAACGATCCACATATCCAAAGTGTGTATATATATATATACAGTACGTATACTGTGCATTATGCTATGGCATTTACCAGCTGTTATTGCAAACAATGATATTCAGGCCCAGAAAACGCATTCAAACCACGTTTATGAGTTTCTTCATATTCTACTTATGCTGATTTGATGTGTTCTGCTCTCAGAAAGAGAAAAATCCTCACATTTCCTCCCTAGAATCCATGAATATTACCTTTTAACATTTACTGTGTGTGCTACAGAGGAACCAGTTTCTGGAAGCGGAGAGCATCGAGCTGGAGAAAGAGAGGAATCAGATCCGCTTCGAGATGCGCGGTCTGCTGGTGAACAACGAGGATCTGCTGCGGACGAACACACAGATGCAGGGCGAGATGAACCGGCTGAGAGAGAGGATGGTCGAGTTAGAGAGCAACAACAATGTGATGCTGGAGCGCTTCAAAAAGATGGAGGTACAGAACACGCTCACACACACTCGGGTCTGGGAGCGAAAACACCATTCATTTCCTCCATAGGGACTGGTTTTTAATGATGATTTGGGATAGTCAATGGTATTTGCTTCTGTTGAGGTCATCAGCACACATTGTTTTAAAACTAGGCTGAAATAATTGCGTTTAACAGCGGAATTCCTGATGAAGAACTACATTACCCATGATGCTGTGCAGAAAATTCCACCAAACAGAGTGTCAAAACGAGCTTGTTAGCTCCGCCCACTCCCATGAATGCAAATGATGCAATATTTTGAGAGTAGAAACTAAGTAGTTTTGTATTAAAAATTATGGGAGGAATATGATTATGCTGTTTGCAATGCATCATGGGATTGTAGTTCTTTCCCTCACTAAAGCCGTTAATTATTTGAAAGTATTTGCTTCAAATGAAAGTTTGTAAGTTCACAGTTTTGTAATGTTGTGATTCTCCTTGTAGCTGGGCGGGCACTAATGCACTCTATAGAGCCGTGATCAGGTGATTTGAGATGATTGACGTGTGTGTGTGTGTGTAGAACGAGCTGAAGGAGGCACGTGAGGTGATGGTTGAAGCAAACACTCAAGAATACGCCTTCAACTTCCTGCAGCAGACGCTCAAGAACAAGATACAAGACACAGAGGTGCGTACCAACATAATAATAAAAGTGTTCATTAAAAACAACAATCATACATTTTTTTTGTCTATGCTTTTGTGAAGGTAATTACTTGTCAGGGTTGTTATCGTTAAATAAAACTTAATCCTACCAACCCCTAGCATTTATTTTAAAGTTTGTGTGTGTAATGATATATTCATGTCATGAACATCTTCCAATTTGAATGTCAAATCATATATTTAATGTATTTTTGTGTCCATCTGATCTTCCGTGTGTCTCTGTAGGAAGCTCTGGAGAAACAAACTCGACACGCTCAGACCATGTCGGAGAAACTCTGGCTCACCGAGCGCAGTCTGGAGGAGCTGGAGCTGGAGAAGGAGAACAAAGCCAAGAAAGCTCTAGAGCTGGGAAATAGTGTTTTCAGACTGGAGACAGAGGTACACACATGATGACATCAGTAGAAAAGCAAAGTTGTTTAGAGTTGCAGAAACATGTTTTCATCATCTTCACAATCTGTATTCTGATGAAGTCAATGGTGTGTGTGTGTGTGTGTGTGTGTGTTTGTGTTTCAGCTGTCAGACGCTCTTCAGGAAGCGAACCAGGCACGATCGGAGCTGAGTTTGCAGCAGAAGCTGCGGACCGACGCTCAGTTGAGGGTGGAGGAGCTGGAGGAGAGCGTGCTGGAGAAAGACCAGGAGCTGCTGCGGCTCACACAGATCGTCTGCAGACTGCAGGGAGAGGTCAGACACACTGCTGGACGCTACACACACTCTCTCTTTCACACAGCCTCATTACTCCAGTCTCTCAGTGTGTGTATGTGAGGGAGTGGCTCATCAGTCATATGTAGAAGTTCTCTCTGCACTGGCCTCCATCATGACTCTGAGTGTGTGTGTGCAGGTGACGGATAAGCTGAGCTATAAGGAGCAGACTCTGGAGGAGGAAATCCAGCTGCGTGAGCGCGTGCAGCTGCAGTGCAAACAGGCCGAGAGGACGGTGGAGGATCTGCGCATGGAGCTCCAGACGCTCAGCCAGTCCCGCGACGAGCTCTCCAAGCAGCTCAAACTAGCACAGGTACACATCACGTGTATGTGTGTGTTCATGGCTAACAAAACAGTCAAGTCAGCTTTATTTCTATCAATCACGCTTTAAAGCTGCTGTATGATCTGTATATACAGTGATAAACAGGAAAACCAGACACTCAGCAGTGAAGCAGCTCAACAGAAGACACAAGTTATTCTTAATGTTATTTTTGTTCGATAAAGTGTACGTGCAGTCTAGAGAGATTTTGTGAAATTCAGTAATAAGTCACTAAATCTCTAGAGAGGAGCTATTTTGATGCATCGCTTATCAAACTCTCTATTTGCATAATAAACTATAAGAGTTAGCTAGAAAACTAGCTATCAGATTGATGGTCGCATGACGTTCTCAAGCTGTCGTATTGACTGATTGAATCTGTAATCACTCATGTCGTGTACTGTGTTGTGGTGTCTGTTCACACGGCTCAACACAAAACGTTGTGTGTTTCAGGAGAAAATCATTGATCTGGAGGCCGATCTGGAGGAGCTGCACGAGAACGAGCAGCGATCGGCGTCCAAACACAAGAGAGCTCTGGATCAGGTCTGAAAAACAAGACCAGTTTTGGTGTTTTCCAGTACAATTATCTAAACCTTCTGAAAGCAAGTTGCATCAGAGTCCCTTCTGAGGAAGAACATCACAAGCAGATGACTAAAATTGTTTGCACTGCAAAAAACGAACTGAATGTTGTGCGTGTGTGTGTCTCACAGGCTGAACAACTGCAGATGAAGCTCATCCAGGAGAAAGATCTCAACGAGCAGCTGGAGTGTGAGAAGGCCATCCTGGAGAGACAGGTGTGTGTGTGTGTGTGTGATCATAACAATGTCTGTAATAATGAAAGATGCTGATGCTGCTGCTGATGGTTTCCAGCTGCGAGATATGCGCAGTGAGATGGAGGAACTTCAGAATAACCGAGTCGAGGTCGATTCCGTCACTAGAGCGGAGATCAAAGCCAAAGAGCTGGAGAACGCACTGCGTGCGGAGGAGAGGTCAGATACTCACTCTCTCTCAAAGATGCATAGAACATAATCAGTTTCTGTACCTGGAAAACACTGTTTATCATTAATCAGTGTTATACGGTGAAGAGCAGTTTCCTAATAGAGCAAAATTATTTAAAAAGTAATGGAGAAAATTTGAATATTAGGGCTTCCATAAACATAATCCCATGATAGAAGCTTTTAAAGTAAATTATAGCGCATACACTCTTGCTAATTTTATGGATTTAAAGTATCACTACAGTCAAACATAAATGAAAGTATTCTGCAATCATGTTGCTTACTTAAAGTTTTCAAATAAATCCTTTCTTTTACAACCTTTTTGGCATTAAAACCCTAAAGTTTTATAGAACTCAAAGCAGACTCTAATGTCTGTCCTTCTGCCCCTCAGGAATAAAGTGGTCTTGAGTAACACCATCAGCAAACTGGAGAGGAAGATCCATGAGCTGACGGAGCAGATGGATGAGGAGCACAAGATCTCCACAGAGCAGAGAGAGCTGGTACAACACACACACACACACACACAGCCAGCAGAGGGAGACACAGCACACTCACACCAACACATTACTCGTAATACAGGGTATAATCATTAAATATTATGGAGTTAATTGTCATTAAATTCAGACTTTTTTTTGCTGATGCAAGTCTTAATAAATTAGTGATTTACTCTTATGCTAACTGAGAATCTGAACACATACTTAGCCTTCTCCTGCTGGATAAGGAGTGTATTTTTTGGACCTTTTCACATCTTATCTCCTGTGTGTGTGTGCTAGGACAGCGTCTGAAGTTTGTGTGTGTTTTTGCAGATGACTCAGCGCATCCGTGTGTTGAAGAGGCAGCTGAACGAGGCCGAGGAAGAGGCGAGTCGACGTGACGTTCAACACCGACACACACAGAGAGAACTGATGGAGGAGAGAGAAGCCAACAGCCGTCTGCAGAGACAACTGCTGGACCAACAGCTGACCAACAAGTATGTTCACAAAATAATACAACGAATGTGGTGTATATATAACACACACATCCTTACTGAAGGCACAGTTCACTCGAAAATTTGTATTCATTTACTCACCCTCATGTTGACCCAAACCTGTATGAGTTCCTTAGTGTTCAGCAGAACAAAGGAGGTTTCTGGTCCCCATTGACTTCCACAGTCGAGTCACAGGAAGTGAACGGGGACCATCAATTAAATGTAATTTTTTTTGTAAAAAAAAAACATTATTTCATTGTTTTAATATTTTTGATTTAGTAATGTACATTGAAAGAGACAAGTGGAATTCTGGATGTTTGTATTGGGAATCATATTAATATTAACAAAAATATTTTACATATAAATCAATTCCTAAAATTATAATTGAATTGTGAATTACTTGAGTATTATTATCGTTTTGGGTTTAATTTTTTTATAGATATTTGTAAACTTATAATATCTAAAATAAGAAATATTCTAGCAAGGCTTTCATGCCAAAGTTCCAATATCAAACATGTATTGTCAGTTAATATTCTCCTAATATTGGTTTCATTTGTGTCCTACAGGAGAAAAGAGTCAAGACAAACTCTAGAAAGCCTGAAAATCAACTTCAACGATGATGATGATGATGAAGAGGAGAAGGAAAAGGAGCAGACCGTGCCCAAACCTACAGAGAAGCAGATCTCACAGGTCTGAGCTGACCTCACAAACGCAGGCCAAACCTCGAACCATCACAAACTGCCAAATCAATCTGGATCTGCCGTCAGTCTCGGTTCATACAAACTGGTTTCCCTTCGTCCGCTGAACTGAGACGAGACGTCTACAAAAACATTGGATCACGGACACCACTTGAGAGTGAGCCCAGATCCAGAGACACTCCATATGAACTGAACAATAAAAGACATAGTCCACAGGAAAGAGCACAACATTAGATATTATCAGGAAAATGTCCAAGAGATCTCTACAGTAAAGCAGATCACTGGTTTCTGTTGCTTACAGTAAGCTATCGGTTCATTGGTTAATGTTCTCTATCAAGCTATCCGTTCTGTTGTTTCTATTATTTTCCTAAATAACGAGTTCAATCAGCTTGTTTACATGTATGAACATTCATTTCTATCTATGCTCATACATACTGAAGTGTGCAGTTACTCATGCCATCCTGTTTAGATATATTTGGGGACTTTAGTGATCTTGCATGCATTCAGAGAGCAGAGCAGGAGACTGTACGAACCCGTGCTGATGTTCCTTCTGCTGACGCTTCTTAAACACGAGTCCCGTAACTGGTTAAGTGTTGTTATATTCTCATTATGTTGAATGGGATCATCTGTGTCTGTCTCTTCACACGCCACAGTGTGTTCAGTGCCACTTAAATAAATTATGTACTACAATACACCACAGGGGTGCTGTTTTACAAAACATTATGCATCATGATTTAGCTATAATGGTAATAAGCAACATTATAAAATCTCATACCTGCAGGGCATATATTAAATATGGTAAAACTAGCAGTCTGCCTCTTGTGGCATTTTTCTTTACATTCAGAACAGAATCACCATTGCGGCTTCTTGTAATTTTATGTCTAAAGAATTCCACCTCTGGTCTAATTATTTTCTAGGTTACCTTACGTTAATTTTTTTATATTTAGATTTAGCCTTACTGAATCTTAATATAAATAAAAACGACAAAACTTTAATACGAGTCAGATATGGCAAATCTTTTATATTGCACCTAAACATTGTGGCTGAAAAATTTACAAAAAGTTGCAGAAGAGAAATTTTTCAGCAACCGTTCAAAAACTCCTAGATTTGTTTGCAAGTGCAGACAAAGGTTGATTCAAACTCAACCATGTTTGTCGCTGACAGTGTGAACGTGTTGCTTTAGTAGAAATGAAACAAAGCCCCGATCCCTTTGAATGGAGCGCCGGCGACTTCCCGCGTTGCTCAAGTTCAGAAATTCGCTTCACTCCTATTGGTTGTCGCTCGTGAAAATTGCATGAGAAGTCAGTGGAGCGCATGTGATCCGTCTGCTGTACTGCGGTGTCGTGTTATCGGATAGGTGATTTTTATTTTTTTTCCTGTCACAAAGCAAAGGTAGTCGCAAAGCGCGGCGCAACAAACCGTCCTCCCGTAGCACAAGCCATTGAAACAAACAGGCCCATTAGCCTCAGATTTCATAGCGCAGCGGTGCCGTTGCCGTGTTCTGTATGAAAGCCTGTTTAAATGGTAGGTTGATGCTTTATGGTAATTGAGCTATAACTCTAACTAACGGCAAATGAGTATTTCCCCGGCATTCAGACAAGCAAATTGCCATATACGAAAACGCCGCCCCTGTGGACGAATGACACGCATCGGTTCAGTCATTTAGTTCTCGGACGAACGACACGCATTGGTTCAGTCATTTGGGAGAAAAATGGAGCGCAGCTGGAAGAAAACAAAATTAGAGGTTTTTCGTAATTCGTGGAAAGAGAGCATGATCGCATACAGAAAGGCTGTAAAAACTGCTAGATCTGCTTATTTCTCGACTCTCTTTGTATCAAATAACCCTAGGTATTTGTTTTCTTCTGTGTCTAAATTAACCAAAAATAAAGCTTCTACTTCTGATGGTTGTAAACAGCACAGCAGTAATGACTTTATGAACTTCTTTACGTGTAAGATCGATAATATTAGGAAGAAAATTATAACCATGCAGCCATCTACTACAGTGTCGCATGAGACAGAGCATTGTTGTGTCACTGAGAAAAAAATTACATTCATCCACTGCTATAGTAGAGGAAGAATTGGCTAAACTCGTTAAATCATCTAAATCAACAACATGTATGCTCGACCCTATACCGACTAGGCTATTAAAAGAGATGCTTCCAGAGGTCATAGATCCTCTTCTTAATATCATTAACTCATCTTTGTCATTAGGATATGTACCGAAAACTTTTAAGTTGGCTATTATTAAACCACTTATTAAAAAAACCTCAACTTGATTCTACAGAATTAGTCAATTACAGGCCAATCTCAAATCTATCCTTTCTGTCAAAAATACTGGAAAAGGCAGTGTCTTCACAATCATGTTCCTTTTTAGAAAGAAATGGTATCTGTGAGGATTTCCAGTCAGGATTTAGACCGTATCATAGCACTGAGACTGCTCTCATCAGTTACAAATGATTTACTCTTATCATCTGATCGTGGTTGTATCTCTCTATTAGTGTTACTCGATCTTAGCGCAGCATTCGATACTATCGACCACAACATTCTTTTGAATAGACTCGAAAATTATGTTGGCATTAGTGGAACTGCATTGGCATGGCTTAAATCATACTTATTTGACCATTATCAGTTTGTAGCAGGAAATGAAGAGATCACTGATCACAAGTTCAGTATGGAGTACCGCAGGGCTCAGTGCTAGGACCGTTGCTCTTCACCCTGTACATGCTACCACTGGGAGATATCGTTAGGAAGCATGGTGTTAGTTTTCACTGTTATGCTGATGATACTCAGCTCTATATTTCTTCACGCCCTGACGAAACTTTCCAATTCACAAGATTAACGGAATGCATAGCTGATATAAAACATTGGATGTCTAGTAATTTCCTGCAACTAAATTCAGAAAAAAATTAATTTTTAATTATTGGACAAAAAAACTCTGCAAGTAGTAACCTAGAATACTGTCTAACACTCGATGGCTGCTCTGTCAAGTCCTCGTCGTCAGTGAGGAACCTGGGTGTGCTCTTTGATACCAATCTTTCATTTGAAAGACACGTTTCTAGCATCTGTAAAACTGCATTCTACCATCTTAAAAATATCTAAATTACGGCACATCCTTTCAATGCAAAATGCTGAACAGTTAATTCATGCGTTCATGAGCTCAAGGCTAGATTACTGTAATGCTTTACTGGGTGGTTGCCCTACTCACTTAATAAACAAACTCCAGCTGGTCCAAAACGCAGCAGCTCAAGCTCTTACTAGAACCAGGAAGTATGACCATATTAGCCCGGTTCTGTCAACACTGCACTGGCTCCCTATTAAACATCGTATAAATTTTAAAATCTTGCTTATTACTTACAAAGCACTAAATGGTTTAGCTCCCCAGTACTTGAGTGAGCTCTTAACACATTATACTCCATCACGTCTATTGCGGTCTCAAAACTCCGGCCAGTTGATAATACCTAGAATATCAAAATCAACTGCAGGCGGTCGATCCTTTTCCTATTTAGCACCTAAACTCTGGAACAGTCTTCCTAGCATTGTTCGGGAAGCAGACACACTCTGTCAGTTTAAATCTAGACTAAAAATGCATTTCTTTACTATGGCTTACACATAAAACATTATCAATCTCTATTATTCAAATCAGTAAATGATTGTTAGGCTGCATTAACTAGGTCAGCCGGAACCGGGAACACTTCCCATAACACCTGATGCACTCGTTACATCATAAGAAGAATGGCATCTACGCTACTGTTAGTCTCTCTGTTTATCCCGAGGTTTACTGCAGTCAGCCGGATCCGGGCCGTATCCAGATCAGATGGTGGACCAGCGCTTGGACATGACCAGCTCATCCCTGAAGGGTCAGCAGAGAGCGTGTCAAATAAACTCCCCCCGTAAATGCCACATCGACACGACATCCTCATTAAACCCGTCTCCGGCGTGACGACTCCAATCTTTCGAATAATCTTACAAATATCTATTTACTTAATATGACTTAAGACCTGCTATTTTGCCAGAATTATAATCATACACTGTTTGTTCGTCGGCCAGAGGAGAACTGGCACCCCGACTGAGCCTGGTTTCTCCCAAGGTTTTTTTCTCCATTCTGAGCCTGAAGGAGTTTTGGTTCCTTGCCACCATTGCCTCTGGTTGCGATCTGCCCGCATTGACACTATATGATACTTGAAATGAGCTGGATAACATCACCGTTTCACCAGAGCGGCTGTACAAATTCTGTTGCATTATTTTCCTGTTAACAATGTGAAGCTGCTTTGAAACAATTGGACTTATTAAAAGAGCTATATAAATAAAGGTGATTTGATTTGATTTAGTTCTCGAATTAACAACACGCATCGGTTCAGTCATTTAGTTCTCCATAATCCATAAACTTTTATCCATCATAAGTGCATCTATCCATGATAAAAGTGCATCTATCCATCACAAGTCCACCCATCCATCCATCATAAAAGTGCATCTATCCGTAAGTGCATCTATCATCATAAGTGCATCCACCCATCCATCCACCATAAAGGTGCATCCATCCATCATCCATCATAAGTGCATCTATCCATCATAAAACTACATCCATCCGTCATAAGTGCATCTATCCATGATAAAAGTGCATCCATCCATCCATCCATCCATCATAAAAGTGCATCCATCATAAAAGTGCATCCATCCATCCATCCATCATAAAAGTGCCTCTATCATCAAAAGTGCATCAATCCATCATAAAAGTGCATCCACCCATCCATCCACCATAAAGATGCATCATCATAAAAGTGCATCTATGCATCATAAGTGGATCCATGCATCCACCCATCATAAAAGTGCATCCATCCAATCCATCATAAAAGTGCATCCATCCATCCATCATCATAAAAGTGCATCCATCCATCCATCCATCATAAAAGTGCATCTATCCATCCATCATAAAAGTGCATCCATCCGTCATAAGTGCATCTATCCATGATAAAAGTGCATCCATCCATCATAAAAGTGCGTCCATCCATCCATCCATCATAAAAGTGCATCCATCATAAAAGTGCATCCATCCATCCATCATAAAAGTGCCTCTATCATCAAAAGTGCATCAATCCATCATAAAAGTGCATCCACCCATCCATCCACCATAAAGATGCATCATCATAAAAGTGCATCTATGCATCATAAGTGGATCCATGCATCCACCCATCATAAAAGTGCATCCATTCATAATAAAAGTGCATCCATTCATCATCATAAAAGTGCATCCATCCATCCATCAATCATACAAGTGCATCCATTCATCATAAGTGCATCCATCCATCCATAATAAAAGTGCATCCATCATCAAAAGTGCATCTATCATCCATCATAAAAGTCCATCCATCAGTGCATCTATCATCACAAAAGTGCATCCACCCATCCATCCACCATAAAAGTGCATGCATCCATCATAAGTACTTCCATCCATCCATCATAAAAGTGCATCTATCCATCATAAAAGTGCATCTATCCATCCATCATAAAAGTGCATCTATCCATCCATCATAAAAGTGCATCTATCATCAAAAGTGCATCCATCCATCATAAAAGTGCATCCATCCATCATAAAACTGCATCCACCCATCCATCCACCATAAAGATGCATCATCATAAAAGTGCATCTATCCATCATAAGTGGATCCATCCATCCACCCATCATAAAAGTGCATCAATCTATCATAAAAGTGCATCCATCCATCCATCAATCCATAATAAAAGTGCATCTATCCATCACAAGTGCATCCATTCATCCATCATAAAAGTGCATCCATCCATCCATCATCATAAAAGTGCATCTATCAATCCATCATAAAAGTGCATCTATCCATCAATCCATCATAAAAGTGCATCCATCCATCATCATAAAAGTGCATCTATCCATCCATCATAAAAGTGCATCCATATATCCATCATAAAAGTGCATCCATCCATCCATCATAAAAGTGCATCCATCCATCATCATAAAAGTGCATCCATCCATCATCATAAAAGTGCATCTATCCATCCATCATAAAAGTGCATCCATCCATCCATCCATCATACAAGTGCATCCATCCATCATAAAAGTGCATCTATCATCAAAAGTGCATCCATCCATAATACAAGTGCATCTATCCATCATAAAACTACATCCATCCGTCATAAGTGCATCTATCCATGATAAAAGTGCATCCATCCATCATAAAAGTGCGTCCATCCATCCATCCATCATAAAAGTGCATCCATCATAAAAGTGCATCCATCCATCCATCATAAAAGTGCCTCTATCATCAAAAGTGCATCAATCCATCATAAAAGTGCATCCACCCATCCATCCACCATAAAGATGCATCATCATAAAAGTGCATCTATGCATCATAAGTGGATCCATGCATCCACCCATCATAAAAGTGCATCCATCCAATCCATCATAAAAGTGCATCCATCCATCCATCATCATAAAAGTGCATCCATCCATCCATCCATCATAAAAGTGCATCCATCCATCCATCATAAAAGTGCATCCATCCATCCATCATAAAAGTGCATCCATTCATAATAAAAGTGCATCCATTCATCATCATAAAAGTGCATCCATCCATCCATCCATCATACAAGTGCATCCATTCATCATAAGTGCATCCATCCATCCATAATAAAAGTGCATCCATCATCAAAAGTGCATCTATCATCCATCATAAAAGTCCATCCATCATCAGTGCATCTATCATCACAAAAGTGCATCCACCCATCCATCCACCATAAAAGTGCATGCATCCATCATAAGTACTTCCATCCATCCATCATAAAAGTGCATCTATCCATCATAAAAGTGCATCTATCCATCCATCATAAAAGTGCATCTATCCATCCATCATAAAAGTGCATCTATCCATCATAAAAGTGCATCTATCATCAAAAGTGCATCCATCCATCATAAAAGTGCATCCACCCATCATAAAACTGCATCCACCCATCCATCCACCATAAAGATGCATCATCATAAAAGTGCATCTATCCATCATAAGTGGATCCATCCATCTATCCATCATAAGTGGATCCATCCATCCACCCATCATAAAAGTGCATCAATCTATCATAAAAGTGCATCCATCCATCCATCAATCCATAATAAAAGTGCATCTATCCATCACAAGTGCATCCATTCATCCATCATAAAAGTGCATCCATCCATCCATCATCATAAAAGTGCATCTATCAATCCATCATAAAAGTGCATCTATCCATCAATCCATCATAAAAGTGCATCCATCCATCATCATAAAAGTGCATCTATCCATCCATCATAAGTGCATCCATATATCCATCATAAAAGTGCATCAATCTATCATAAAAGTGCATCCATCCATCCATCAATCCATAATAAAAGTGCATCTATCCATCACAAGTGCATCCATTCATCCATCATAAAAGTGCATCCATCCATCCATCATCATAAAAGTGCATCTATCAATCCATCATAAAAGTGCATCTATCCATCAATCCATCATAAAAGTGCATCCATCCATCATCATAAAAGTGCATCCATCCATCATCATAAAAGTGCATCTATCCATCCATCATAAAAGTGCATCCATCCATCATACAAGTGCATCCATCCATCATAAAAGTGCATCTATCATCAAAAGTGCATCCATCCATCCATAATAAAAGTGCACCCATCCATCATAAGTGCATCTATCCATCATAAGTGCATCCATCCATCATAAAAGTGCATCCATCCATCCATCCATCATAAAAGTGCATCCATCCATCCATCCATCATAAAAGTGCATCCATCTATCCATCATGAAAGTGCATCTATCCATCATAAGTGCGTGCATCCATCCATCTATCCACCATAAAAGTGCATCCATCCATCCATCATAAGTGCATCCATCCATCATGAAATTCCATCCATCAGTGCATCCATCCATCAATAATAAAAGTGAATCTATCATCATAAAAGTGCATCTATCCATCATAAAAGTGCAACTATCATCATAAAAGTGCATCCATCTATCCATCATAAAAGTGCATCCATCCATCATGAAAGTGCATCTATCCATGATAAGTGCATCCATCCATCCATCCATCCATCCATAATAAGTGCATCCACCCATCATAAAAGTGCATCCATCCATCCATAATAAAAGTGCATCTATTATCATAAGTGTATCTATCATCAAAAGTGCATCCATCTATCATAAAAGTGCATCCATCCATCATGAAAGTCCATCAATCATCAGTGCATCTATCCATCATAAAAGTGCTTCCATCCATCCATCCATCATAAGTGCATCTATGCATGATAAAAGTTCATCTATCCATCATAAAAGTGCATCCCTCCATCCATCATAAAAGTCCATCCATCATAAGTGCATCTATGCATGATAAAAGTTCATCTATCCATCATGAAAGTGCATCTATCATCCATCACAAAAGTGTATCCACCCATCCATCCACCATAAAAGTGCATGCATCCATCATAAGTACTTCCATCCATCCATCATAAAAGTGTATCTATCATCAAAAGTGCATCCATCCATCATAAAAGTGCATCTATCCATCCATCATAAAAGTGCATGCATCCATCATAAGTACTTCCATCCATCCATCATAAAAGTGCATCTATCCATCCATCATAAAAGTGCATCCATCCATCCATCATAAAAGTGCATCCATCCATCCATCCATCCATCCATCCATCATAAAAGTGCATCCACCCATCCATCCACCATAAAGATGCATCATCATAAAAGTGCATCTATGCATCATAAGTGGATCCATCCATCCACCCATCATAAAAGTGCATCCATCCATCATCATAACAGTGCATCTATCCATCATAAGTACTTCCATCCATCCATCATAAAAGTGCATCTATCCATCATAAGTGCATCTATCCATCCATCATAAAAGTGCATCTATCCATCCATCATAAAAGTGCATCTATCCATCCATCATAAAAGTGCATCTATCCATCCATCCATCATAAAAGTGCATCTATCATCAAAAGTGCATCCATCCATCATAAAAGTGCATCCACCCATCATAAAACTGCATCCACCCATCCATCCACCATAAAGATGCAGCATCATAAAAGTGCATCTATCCATCATAAGTGGATCCATCCATCCACCCATCATAAAAGTGCATCCATCTATCATAAAAGTGCATCCATCCATCAATCCATCATAAAAGTGCATCCATCCAATCCATAATAAAAGTGCATCTATCCATCACAAGTGCATCCATTCATCCATCATAAAAGTGCATCCATCCATCATCATAAAAGTGCATCTATCCATCCATCATAAAAGTGCATCTATCCATCAATCCATCATAAAAGTGCATCCATCCATCATCATAAAAGTGCATCTATCCATCCATCATAAAAGTGCATCCATCCATCCATCATAAAAGTGCATCTATCCATCCATCATAAAAGTGCATCCATCCATCCATCCATCCATCATACAAGTGCATCCATCCATCATAAGTGCATCCATCCATCATAAAAGTGCATCTATCATCAAAAGTGCATCCATCCATCCATAATAAAAGTGCATCCATCCATCCATAATAAAAGTGCATCTATCATCAAAAGTGCATCCATCCATCCATAATAAAAGTGCACCCATCCATCATAAGTGCATCTATCCATCATAAAAGTGCATCTATCCATCATAAGTGGATCCATCCATAATAAAAGTGCATCTATCAAAGTGCATCCATCCATCCATCCATCATAAAAGTGCATCCATCTATCCATCCATCCATCATAAAAGTGCATCTATCCATCATGAGTGCATCTATCCATGATAAGTGCATCCATCCATCCATCATAAGTGCATCCACCCATCATAAGTGCATCCACCCTTCATAAAAGTGCAATCATCCATCCATAATAAGTGCATCCACCCATCATAAAAGTGCATCCATCCATCCATAATAAAAGTGCATCTATTATCATAAGTGTATCTATCATCAAAAGTGCATCTATCTATCTATCTATCTATCTATCTATCTATCTATCTATCTATCTATCTATCTATCTATCTATCTATCTATCTATCTATCTATCTATCTATCATAAAAGTGCATCCATCCATCATGAAAGTCCATCAATCATCAGTGCATCTATCCATCATAAAAGTGCTTCCATCCATCCATCCATCCATCCATCATAAGTGCATCTATGCATGATAAAAGTTCATCTATCCATCATAAAAGTGCATCCCTCCATCCATCATAAAAGTCCATCCATCATCAGTGCATCTATCATCATGAAAGTGCATCTATCCATCCATCACAAAAGTGCATCCACCCATCCATCCACCATAAAAGTGCATGCATCCATCATAAGTACTTCCATCCATCCATCATAAAAGTGCATCTATCATCAAAAGTGCATCCATCCATCATAAAAGTGCATCTATCCATCCATCATAAAAGTGCATCCATCCATCCATCCATCCATCCATCCATCCATCCATCATAAAAGTGCATCCACCCATCCATCCACCATAAAGATGCATCATCATAAAAGTGCATCTATCCATCATAAGTGGATCCATCCATCCACCCATCATAAGTGCATCCATCCATCCATCCATCCATCCATCCATCCATCCATCCATCCATCCATCCTCATAAAAGTGCATCTATCCATCCATCATAAAAAGTGCATCCATCCATCATAAAAGTGCATCCACCCATCATAAAAGTGCATCCACCCATCATAAAAGTGCATCCATCCATCCATCCACCATAAAGATGCATCATCATAAAAGTGCATCTATCCATCATAAGTGGATCCATCCATCCACCCATCATAAAAGTGCATCCATCTATCATAAAAGTGCATCCATCCATCAATCCATCATAAAAGTGCATCCATCCATCCATCCATAATAAAAGTGCATCTATCCATCACAAGTGCATCCATCCATCCATCCATCCATCCATCATCATAAAAGTGCATCTATCCATCCATCATAAAAGTGCATCTATCCATCATAAAAGTGCATCCATCCATCATCATAAAAGTGCATCTATCCATCCATCATAAAAGTGCATCTATCCATCCATCATAAAAGTGCATCTATCCATCCATCATAAAAGTGCATCCATATAGCCATCATAAAAGTGCATCCATCCATCCATCCATCATAAAAGTGCATCTATCCATCCATCATAAAAGTGCATCCATCCATCCATCCATCATACAAGTGCATCCATTCATCATAAGTGCATCCATCCATCCATCATAAGTGCATCCATCCATCATAAAAGTGCATCTATCATCAAAAGTGCATCCATCCATCCATAATAAAAGTGCATCCATCATCATCATAAAAGTGCATCCATCCATCCATCATACAAGTGCATCCATTCATCATAAGTGCATCCATCCATCATAAAAGTGCATCTATCATCAAAAGTGCATCCATCCATCCATAATAAAAGCGCATCCATCCATCATAAGTGCATCCATCCATCCATAATAAAAATGCATCTATCCATCATAAGTGCATCCATCCATCATAAAAGTGCATCTATCATCAAGTGCATCCATCCATCATAAAAGTGCATCCATCTATCCATCATAAAAGTGCATCCATCCATCATGAAAGTGCATCTATCCATCATAAAAATACGTGCATCCATCCATCTATCCACCATAAAAGTGCATCCATCCATCCATCCATCCATCATAAGTGCATCCATCCATCCATCCATCCATCCATCATAAGTGCATCCATCATAAAAGTGCATCCACCCATCATCATAAAAGTGCATCTATCCATCCATCATAAAAATGCATCCATCCATCATAAGTGCATCCATCCATCAGTGCATCTATCCATCATCATAAAAGTGCATCTATCCATCCATCATAAGTGCATCCATCATAAAAGTGCATCCACCCATCATCATAAAAGTGCATCTATCCATCCATCATAAAAGTGCATCCATCCATCCATCATAAGTGCATGCATCCATCATAAAAGTGCATCCACCCATCATAAGTGCATCCATCCATCAATAATAAAAGTGAATCTATCATCATAAAAGTGTATCTATCATCAAAAGTGCATCCATCCATCATAAGTGCATCTATCCATCCATAATAAAAGTGCATCTATCCATGATAAGTGCATCCATCCATCCATCATAAGTGCATCCATCCATAATAAAAGTGCATCCACCCATCATAAAAGTGCATCCATCCATCCATAATAAAAGTGCATCTATTATCATAAGTGTATCTATCATCAAAAGTGCATCTATCCATCATAAAAGTGCTTCCATCCATCCATCCATCATAAGTGCATCTATGCATGATAAAAGTTAATCTATCCATCATAAAAGTGCATCCCTCCATCCATCATAAAAGTCCATCCATCATCACAAAAGTGCATCCATCCATCCATCCATCCACCCATCCATCCATCATAAAAGTACATCTATCCATCCATCATAAGTGCATCCATCTATCCATCCATCATAAAAGTGCATCCATCCATCCATAATAAAAGTGCATCCATCCATCCACAATAAAAATGCATCTATCCATCATAAGTGCATCCATCCATCATAAAAGTGCATCCATCATCAAGTGCATCCATCCATCCATCCATAATAAAAGTGCACCCATCCATCATAAGTGCATCCATCCATCATCATAAAAGTGCATCTATCCATCCATCATAAAAGTGCATCCATCCATCATCATAAGTGCATCCATCCATCCATCATAAGTGCATCCATCATAAAAGTGCATCTATCCATCCATCATAAAAGTGCATCCATCCATCCATCATAAGTGCATCCATCCATCATAAAAGTGCATCCACCCATCATAAGTGCATCCATCCATCAATAATAAAAGTGAATCTATCATCATAAAAGTGTATCTATCATCAAAAGTGCATCCATCCATCATAAGTGCATCTATCCATCCATAATAAAAGTGCATCCATCCATGATAAGTGCATCCATCCATCCATCATAAGTGCATCCATCATCAAGTGCATCCATCCATCCATCCATAATAAAAGTGCACCCATCCATCATAAGTGCATCCATCCATCCACAATAAAAATGCATCTATCCATCATAAGTGCATCCATCCATCATAAAAGTGCATCCATCATCAAGTGCATCCATCCATCCATCCATAATAAAAGTGCACCCATCCATCATAAGTGCATCTATCCATCCATAATAAAAGTGCATCCATCCATCATAAGTGCATCCATCCATCCATAATAAAAGTGCATCCACCCATCATAAGTGCATCCATCCATCCATAATAAAAATGCATCTATCCATCATAAGTGCATCCATCCATCATAAAAGTGCATCTATCATCAAGTGCATCCATCCATCCATCCATCATAAAAGTGCATCCATCTATCCATCATAAAAGTGCATCCATCTATCCATCATGAAAGTGCATCTATCCATCATAAAAGTGCGTGCATCCATCCATCTATCCACCATAAAAGTGCATCCATCCATCCATCCATCATAAGTGCATCCATCCATCCATCATAAAAATGCATCCATCCATCCATCATAAAAGTGCATCTATCCATCCATCATAAAAGTGCATCCATCCATCATCATAAGTGCATCATCATAAAAGTGCATCCATCCATCATCATAAAAGTGCATCTATCCATCCATCATAAAAGTGCATCCATCCATCCATCCATCATAAGTGCATCCATCCATCAGTGCATCTATCATCATCATAAAAGTGCATCCATCCATCCAGCCATCATAAAAGTGCATCCATCCATCCATCCATCATAAAAGTACATCTATTCATCCATCATAAAAGTGCATCCATCCATCATCATAAGTGCATCCATCCATCCATCCATCATAAGTGCATCCATCATAAAAGTGCATCTATCCATCCATCATAAAAGTGCATCCATCCATCCATCATAAGTGCATCCATCCATCATAAAAGTGCATCCACCCATCATAAGTGCATCCATCCATCAATAATAAAAGTGAATCTATCATCATAAAAGTGTATCTATCATCAAAAGTGCATCCATCCATCATAAGTGCATCTATCCATCCATAATAAAAGTGCATCCATCCATGATAAGTGCATCCATCCATCCATCATAAGTGCATCCATCCATAATAAAAGTGCATCCACCCATCATAAAAGTGCATCCATCCATCCATAATAAAAGTGCATCTATTATCATAAGTGTATCTATCATCAAAAGTGCTTCCATCCATCCATCCATCCATCATAAAAGTCCATCCATCATCAGTGCATCTATCATCACAAAAGTGCATCCATCCATCCATCATAAAAGTACATCTATCCATCCATCATAAAAGTGCATCCATCCATCCAGCCATCATAAAAGTGCATCCATCCATCCAGCCATCATAAAAGTGCATCTATCATCAAAAGTGCATCCATCCATCATAAAAGTGCATCCACCCATCATAAGTGCATCCACCTATCCATCCACCATAAAGATGCATCATCATAAAAGTGCATCTATCCATCATAAGTGGATCCATCCATCCACCCATCATAAAAGTGCATCCATCTATCATAAAAGTGCATCCATCCATCAATCCATCATAAAAGTGCATCCATCCATCCATAATAAAAGTGCATCCATCCATCCATCCATCCATCCATCATCATAAAAGTGCATCTATCCATCCATCATAAAAGTGCATCTATCCATCCATCCATCATAAAAGTACATCTATCCATCCATCATAAAAGTGCATCCATCCATCCAGCCATCATAAAAGTGCACCCATCCATCATAAAAGTGCATCTATCATCAAAAGTGCATCCATCCATCATAAAAGTGCATCCACCCATCATAAGTGCATCCACCCATCCATCCACCATAAAGATGCATCATCATAAAAGTGCATCTATCCATCATAAGTGGATCCATCCATCCACCCATCATAAAAGTGCATCCATCTATCATAAAAGTGCATCCATCCATCAATCCATCATAAAAGTGCATCCATCCATCCATAATAAAAGTGCATCCATCCATCCATCCATCCATCCATCCATCATCATAAAAGTGCATCTATCCATCCATCATAAAAGTGCATCTATCCATCAATCCATCATAAAAGTGCATCCATCTATCATCATAAAAGTGCATCTATCCATCCATCATAAAAGTGCATCCATATATCCATCATAAAAGTGCATCCATCCATCCATCATAAAAGTGCATCTATCCATCCATCATAAAAGTGCATCCATCCATCATAAAAGTGCATCCATCCATCAATAATAAAAGTGCATCTATCCATCATAAGTGCATCCATCCATCATAAGTGCATCCATCCATCCACCCATCATAAAAGTGCATCCATCCATCATAAAAGTGCATCTATCCAGCCATCATAAAAGTGCATCCATCCATCCATCATAAAAGTGCATCTATCATCAAAAGTGCATCCACCCATCATAAAAGTGCATCATCATAAAAGTGCATCTATCCATCATAAGTGGATCCATCCATTCACCCATCATAAAAGTGCATCCATCTATCATAAAAGTGCATCCATCCATCAATCCATAATGAAAGTGCATCTATCCATCACAAGTGCATCCATCCATCCATCAATCATAAGTGCATCCATCCATCCATCCATCATAAAAGTGCATCCATCCATCCATCCATCCATCCATCATAAAAGTGCATCCATCCATCCATCATAAGTGCACCCATCCATCCATCATAAGTGCACCCATCCATCCATCATAAGTGCACCCATCCATCCATCATAAGTGCACCCATCCATCCATCATAAGTGCACCCATCCATCCATCATAAGTGCACCCATCCATCCATCATAAGTGCATCCATCCATCAATAATAAAAGTGCATCTATCATAAAAGTGTATCTATCATCAAAAGTGCATCCATCCATCCACCCATCATAAAAGTGCATCCATCCATCATAAAAGTGCATCCATCCATCAATAATAAAAGTGCATCTATCATAAAAGTGCATCTATCATCAAAAGTGCATCCATCCATCCATGATAAGTGCATCCATCCATCCATCCATCCATCAGTGCATCTATCCATCATCATAAAAGTGCATCCATCCATCCATCCATCATCAGTGCATCCATCCATCCATCAGTGCATCTATCCATCATCATAAAAGTGCATCTATCATCATAAGTGTATCTATCATCAAAAGTGCATCATCCATCAATCATAAGTGCATCCATCCATCCATCCATCATAAAAGTGCATCCATCCATCCATCCATCCATCATAAAAGTGCATCCATCCATCCATCATAAGTGCACCCATCCATCCATCATAAGTGCACCCATCCATCCATCATAAGTGCACCCATCCATCCATCATAAGTGCACCCATCCATCCATCATAAGTGCACCCATCCATCCATCATAAGTGCATCCATCCATCAATAATAAAAGTGCATCTATCATAAAAGTGTATCTATCATCAAAAGTGCATCCATCCATCCACCCATCATAAAAGTGCATCCATCCATCATAAAAGTGCATCCATCCATCAATAATAAAAGTGCATCTATCATAAAAGTGCATCTATCATCAAAAGTGCATCCATCCATCCATGATAAGTGCATCCATCCATCCATCCATCCATCAGTGCATCTATCCATCATCATAAAAGTGCATCCATCCATCCATCCATCATCAGTGCATCCATCCATCCATCAGTGCATCTATCCATCATCATAAAAGTGCATCTATCATCATAAGTGTATCTATCATCAAAAGTGCATCATCCAGCCATAATAAGTGCATTTATCCATCATAAGTACATCTATCCATGATAAGTGCATCCATCCATCCATCTATCATCAGTGCATCCATCCATCCATCATGAAATTCCATCCAGTGCATCTATCCATCCATCATAAAAGTGCATCCATCCATCATCATAAAAGTGCATCCATCCATCAGTGCATCCATCCATCATCATAAAAGTGCATCCATCCATCCATCCATCCATCCATCATAAAAGTGCATCCATCCATCCATCATAAAAGTGCATCCATCCATCCATCCACCATAAAGGTGCATCATCATAAAAGTGCATCCATCCATCATAAAAGTACATCTATCCATTATAAAAGTGCATCTATCCATCATAAGTGCATCCATCCATCATAAAAGTACATCTATCCATTATAAAAGTGCATCCATCCATCATAAGTGCATCCATCCATCATAAGTGCATCCATCCATCATAAAAAGTGCATCCATCTATCATAAAAGTGCATCCATCCATCAATCCATCATAAAAGTGCATCCATCCATAATAAAAGTGCATTTATCCATCATAGTAGTGCATCCATCCATAATAAAAAGTGCATCATCCATCCAACCATCATAAAAGTGCATCCATCCATCCATCATAAAAGTGCATCTATCACCACAAGTGCATCCATCCATCAATCCATCATAAAAGTGCATCCATCCATCCATAATAAAAAGTGCATCATCTATCCAACCATCATAAAAGTGCATCCATCCATCCATCCATCATAAAAGTGCATCTATCATCATAAGTGCATCTATCCATCCATCATAAAAGTGCTTCTATACATCCATCATAAGTGTATCCATCCATCCATCCATAATAAAAGTGCATCCACCCATAAGTGCATCTATCATCATAAAAGTGCATCTATCATCAAAAGTGCATCCATCCATAATAAAAGTGCATCTATCCATCATAAGTGCATCCATCCATCCATCCGTGCATCCATCCATCCATAATAAAAGTGCATCTATCCATCATAAGTGCATCTATCCATGGTAAGTGCATCCATCCATCCATCCATCCATCATCAGTGCATCTATCCATCATAAAAGTGCATCCATCCATCCATCCATTATAAAAGTGCATCTATTCATCATAAAAGTGCATCCATCCATCCATCCATTATAAAAGTGCATCTATTCATCATAAAAGTGCATCCATCCATCCATTATAAAAGTGCATCTATTCATCATGAAAGTGCATCCATCCATCCATAAAAGTGCATCTATCCATCATAGTAGTGCATCCATCCATCCATCATAAAAGTGCATTTGTCCAGCCATCAAAATCGCATCTATTCATCAAAATTGCATCCACCCATCCATCCTAAAAGTGCATCTATTCATCATAAAAAGTGCAAAAGTGAAAGAAAAATAACCATATTTAAAACTTAAACTAAAGTAATTAACTTCCGACAGATGCATCGATTTACAGCCATTTCACACTGCAAGCGTGAGCTTCACGTCAGCGTAACTACACCGTCACTGCAGCTGCAGACACCCGAGAGTATTCAAACTGGAAGCATGTGTACAGCGTTACAGCAGCGGCTCCAACGCTACATATAATTGTAGCGCATGGATGGTGCTCATAAATGATCAACGGACCAACACTTTGATTAGTTATAATGACTCAAACAAGACCGGCGCCGTGAAGTCTACAGACTGACAGGTTAACGGTGCTAAAAGGACACAAACCATGCCTCGTGCAGCTCACCGTCATAAACAGCCCCTCCCTCACACATACCAAAGGACATCCGAACAGATTATATGATTTTTAACTCAGTTATTTTTCATTTTAGGTGTGCTGTTCCCTGTATGTATGCATGCTTTTTGTTATAACCATTTTAGATGTGTTTGATAGGTTAGAAACTTATAGCCAGTGAATGCTTAAGGAAGAATTATGTCAATCCTCACCGTTCCTTTAACTCTTAAGTTAAACTCCCCATGCTTGGTCTCGAAATCTTTGTCTCGCAATTTGTAGGCCAGCTAGGTGCATTGTGTGGTACTATGATGCATCAGACTCTTTCTTTCATGCCAAAACCCCAAAGTCTGCGTACCAAAACCCCCAAGTCTGCCTATCTAAGAGAGCCATAAAACATGTTAATGAGGCGAGACCCAGGACAAAGGGAGATTTCCCGCTTTGAGTTCCTTCGCTCTGATTGGCTGTTCCGACAAAAGAGGCGTGCCCCGTCGCGGCCCTTTAAAGATGGGCCACAAACGCTTCTCGCTCTCTTGTCTTCTCTCTTCGTTTTGCTTCCTTTTGCCAGCTCTCTTCCTCTTTTGGCTTTCCTCCTCTTCTTCGCCATCTTCCAATGGATCTCGTCACACAAAGGAACCAAAGTTGAACTTCCCGCGGACTCCAAGGAAACACCCTGCAAGACTGAAACACGGACCGGATCGCGGAATTCCCCTAAACGCACGAACTCGCGACCAAGGAAACATATGCAAGTATCCCTTAAGCTGTCGTTATAAAGTCTTGAGCTTATACCAATAAGCTGGACTGATTTCTTGCTGGTGCTCAATAGGTTGTGTCTGTAATAACACAGTTTCCTTGTCTCTCTCTCTCTCTCTCTCTCTCTCTCTCTCTCTCTCTCTCTCCTTCCTTCTTTCAGTTAATTTGTGTATGTTTGTTTATTGTTTGTTGATTTATTAAAATATATATATATATATACACATATACACGTGATTGCGCTTGGTTTGCTCATACATAGGTCACTTTTACGGTGAACCGACCCTGTTACAAATTAAAAGAAAGATATTTCCCGTGGCCAGAGAAACGTGTTTAAGAGTTATTAAAAGACAGATATTTTGGTGGACAATTATCCGTCCTTTGAACTCAATTCTAGAATCAAAGAAATTTCTAAAAGTTGAATCAAGCCCTAGATATTAATAATTGTTTTAATCCGTTTTAATCAATTGTTAATATCAAAATTCCCCTCTGTGCGGATCTGTGCATGTTTGATCATAACACGATTAAACGCATGCATAAATCCCGCACCATTTCCCCTGGGGCTCGATATTCGCTACATAATGCTCATTTATATCATATAAGGGAGTATTTCTTTATAAAGATAACTAGCCTATATTTGTTTTTAGAAGCTGGTCATTCATAAGCTTGATAGTCTTGAAAGTTTGTTAGCATGGGGAGGTGTAGGCCACAACATTCACATTTAAATGGTAAACGACAAACACAACCGCTCCGATCATGTTGTTTTATTCATACTTCGATGTGTTTACAAGACAGAAAACTTTGCGGGCAAAAAGAAAAATGCGCACTCGGGTTTGATTCGGGTAGTGCTAGAGCCTATGTAACCCTTCCTGTTCGAGATCAGAGGAGTGAGGTTTACTCGCACAGCAACTACTAGCTGGCCTCCGTTACACCTATATAACTGTCTAAGTATTACATAATAAACTAAAAGAAAGTTTATCATATTTGCTGGCTAGTTTACTTTATTTTTTATAATCATAACCATACTTACACTTTCACCCAAATTGAATAAAACAAGTTTAAATGGGTAAATCTTCTACAAACATTTTTTATTCTTCATTTTCTTTTCTGAAATACTCCAGTTCTTGTTAAAACACACTACACATACTTTGTGTGCATTTTGAGCACTGAAATCATATTTACTTTGTTCATCAAAAGTGTGTTTTTCAAAACTGCAGCTCGTTTGACGCTCATGCGCTGCTCCTGCTCCCAGTGTGAATGCACTCAGTGATTAACATGGGCGCCGAAAAAAATATGTACTGCTCATGCGTGGCTTGCTGTGTGAAACGGCCGTTACGGTGAAAGAGTAGAAAGAGTAACCCCTGACCTAACGCATAGTGTACTGATGACGAACGCAGATGCACAGAGGATAGAACAAAACAAAACACTGTCATATATCGCCTCAGAGGTCACTCTTTTGCCGCAAGTCGACTTGTGTAGGTCGTCTGCCGGAAGCTAATCATTTTACTTTATAAAGTTTCAATTATGGATATTTTTCTTAAAAGCATCACTTTGCTTCAGAAGGCCTTTATTAACCCCCTTGAGCTGTGTGAATATCTTTTTTGATTTATGATGGACAGATGATGCACTTTTATGATGGATGGATGGATGCACTTTTATGATGGACAGATGATGCACTTTTATGATGGACGGATAGATGCACTTTTATGATGGACAGATGATGCACTTTTATGATAGACGGATAGATGCACTTTTATGATGGACGGATAGATGCACTTTTATGATGGACGGATAGATGCACTTTTATGATGGACAGATGATGCACTTTTATGATGGACGGATAGATGCACTTTTATGATGGACAGATGATGCACTTTTATGATGGACAGATGATGCACTTTTATGATGGACGGATAGATGCACTTTTATGATGGACGGATAGATGCACTTTTATGATGGACGGATAGATGCACTTTTATGATGGATGGACAGATGGATGTACTTATGATGGATGGACAGATGATGCACTTTTATGATGGATGGACAGATGATGCACTTTTATGATGGATGGACAGATGATGCACTTTTATGATGGATGGACAGATGATGCACTTTTATAATGGATGGACAGATGCACTTTTATGATGGATGGACAGATGCACTTTTATAATTGATGGACAGATGCACTTTTATAATGGATGGACAGATGCACTTTTATGATGGATGGACAGATGATGCTGTTGTGGCTTTGCCTATTTTAGCGTTTTTGCTCCCCCTGCTGGTCAATTTTTATTCACATATATACTTCACATAGCTTCCCTTACCATAAGAGCCCAGCTGCTCCCATTCACCATCCTGTTCGAAACACGAATCGTGCTACTCATCACTCTAGTCACGATGCAGCCACGTATGACTTAGCTATGTTTTTAGCACAAAATCAGCTAGTGACATTAGGGCTTAACAAATTTGATGATCATCCTGAAAACTATCGGGCTTGGAAATCATAATTTCTCAATGCCATCAAGAACCTTGATCTTACAGCAGGTGAGGAATTTGATTTATTGATTACATGGCTGGGGTGAGATTCAGCAGATCATGCCCGTCGCATTAAGTCTGCGAATGTAAGAAATTTACCTGCTAGTCTTGAACTGATTTGGGAGAGACTAGATGTGACCTACAGATCTCCAGAAGCTATCGAAAAGGCTCTCTTCACAAAGTTGGAGACTTTTCCAAAGATCCATCATAAGCTTTGTGAACTAGGAGACTAGTTTTAAGAGTTAGAAGCTGCTAAGGGTGGGGGTGATCTACCTGGGCCTTCTTATCTTGATACAGCCAGAGGTGTTAATCCAATTGTTCAAAAGCTGCCCTTTGGACTACAAGAAAAGTGGATGATGCAGGGTTCACACTACAAGTACACTTATGGAGTTTCTTTCCCAGCATTCTCCTTCTTTGTTGAGTTTGTGTGTGCAGAAGCAAAAGCACGCAATGATCCAAGCTTCAATTTTTCCTCACCCTCCATAAACCCTGGTGAGAAGAACAGGTCTAGTGAAATTGTGATGTCAATCAAATGCTCTGAATGTGAAAGTGACAAATATCTGGCTGCTCTTCACCCAGGCCCAGTGCTGTGGCGTTCTGGTTCTACACCTCACACACTGCATGGCGGGGAGGAAGAGGAGTCTTGTGGTGGAGAAGTGTCATCAAAATGCACCAAGTTTTGTGGCAAAGGATTTAGTGAAAAGTCATGCTCCAAAATATGCCTTGTGAATGTTTATCCTGCTGGCGGCCCCAACCAAGGCAGGCGAATCAATGCCATAATAGATGAGCAGAGCAATAGATCACTGGCCAGATCAGAATTTTTCGACATGTTCAATGTGCAAGGAACCTCTTCATCATACACATTAAAGACATGTGCTGGGTTCATCATTGAGTCTGTAGATGGTGAGATCAATTTTCCACTTCCTACACTTATCGAATGCAATCGTATGCCAGATAACAGATGAAACTGTTGCTGCCCTGTACCATAGCCACCTAAAAGTGATAGTAGACAAGATACCACCTATTGACCCAAATGCTGAAATACTGCTTCTGCTGGGAAGAGACATAAGAGCACATAAAGTCCGCAAACCACTTAACGGTCCCCATGATGCTCCGTATGCCCAAAAATTGGACCTTGGTTGGGTCATTGTGGGAAATGTGTGTCTAGGGAAGTGTCACAAGCCCTCTCTGGGGAACTGCATCTTAGAGAATGGCAGACCAAGCTACTTCAGTCCATGCCATAATCACATTGCACTGAAGGAGTCGTTTGATGAGAAAACCCAGTTCCAAAAACCATCCCACTTGCCATACTGTCAAGGAAGCCTATCAAGCTGCAGACCAAAGATAACAAACATGCACCTTCAGTTGAGGATCAGTTATTTCTGGACATCATGGGAAAGGAATTCTTCAAGAACTCAAGTAACAGCTGGGTAGCGCCATTGCCATTTCATAAGCCAAGGAGATGCTTGCCAAATAACAGAGTATGCTAAAAGACGTTGCATGTCTCTCTGTTGCAACCTTGACAAACACTCAAAGATGACAGACTATAAAAAATACTCAACAATAACCATGCCGAGCTGGTACCTCCTTTACAAGTTGGCCAAGAGAGCTGGTATCTACCATCATTTGGCGTGTACCATCCCAAAAAAACAGGTCAAATACAAGTTGTATTTGACTCTAGTGCACAGTTTGATGGAGTATCTCTTAATGATGTACTACTGTCTGGCCCTGACCTTAACAATAGCCTGTGAGGGGTCCTCATAAGATTTCAAAAGAATCCTGTCGCCATCACTGCCGATATACAGCAGATGTTTCACTGCTTCTTGGTCTGGGAAGACTGTCGCAATGCCATAGAAAGCGCAAAACATCACGACAATGATCTGACTAAGGAGGTCATGGACTACAGGATGCGAGTTCACATGTTCGGGAATAGCACTTCACCGGCAGTGGCCATTTATGGAATTCGCAGAGCTGCCAAAGAAGAAGAGAAAGAGTTTGACAGTGATGTGAGGAAATTTGTTGAACAATATTTCTATGTAGATGATGCCTTAAAGTCATTTCCTACAGAGGAAGAGGCAATCGATGTGCTTAAAAGGGCACAAGAGGCACTAGCTGCCTCAAACCTCAGACTTCATAAAATTGCTGCAAACAGAGCCAAAGTAATGGATGCCTTTCCTAATGAAGATTTGGCTAAGGACATCAAATGCCTTGACCTCTCTGCAGATGACTTACCTGATCAGCGAAGCTTGGGAGTACAGTGGAATCTAACGTCAGACACGTTCACTTTTCAAGTGCCTGACACTGAAAAGCCATACACACGTAGAGGAGTGCTTTCAACAGTGAACAGCTTATACGATTCCCTTGGGATTCCTGGGGCAAATCACAATTCAGGGACGTCTACTCTTACGAGAACTCTCATCACAGACACAATTAGTGGGACACACCACTCCCTGAGAACAGACATGAAGAGTGGGCACGGTGGTGTCATTTGCTGCAAGACATTCCACGCAAGTGTGTATCCATTCCTCTTTCTGAAGCTGAATACACTGAAATATGCATCTTCTCGGATGTCTCCATGAAGGCTATCTCAGCTGTTGCATATGATTTATCCACTCCAGGACCCGTTTTTAAAAAAATACCGGTTTCAGGTTCCCAAAACGCCGGATCCATGTGGACAAAACGCTGATACGATACAAAATTTTACATATACAGCTAAACGCGTCTCCGTGTGGACGGGGCCTAAGACAAGTCTTTTACAAGAAAATGGATATATGGAAAACAATCGTTCATACACTCTGAATAAATGGTGAAGAGTATTAACTGAGATGAGATCATTATGCCAGGCTAGCAAACACTATAAAATTACCTCAGGTGTCCAAGTGCTCGTTTCGACAGCATTGTCTTACTAGAGACTCTATCATACAAGTGTTGTTTGCTAGCTTCAGCCTGAAACAGTTATTTTCACATCCAGCGCCATGTTTTTTAAATATCAAATGCACTGGCGCATCTGTTCACCCATGGGCGTCTGGGGTCCGTTCTTCGTACGTCGCTAACTCAGTTAGCTGGATTTGATGATGACGATTTGGCATGATCTTGGATTGTTTGGTTCGTCGAAGGCTGTCCTAGACTTGCTGTCATAGCAACAGGTCCGGAAGCTCAAACCTGCTCGGGAGCTGCTTATTTAATGTAAACAGGGTTAGAGGTGATACTTGAAATCTGTCACTGCTGCTTTATTACAAGAGTTCCTTACTGAACCAGGGGCAATAATATTTTTGAATAATAATAATAATATTATAATGTTGTGTAAAAGTTGTATAATACTATAGACACAGACACTTGATTGAGAGATTTATTTGTGATGGAATAATTACTTTATAATTTTATTGGAGTTTTAAACTGACTTAAATGAATTGCTAATTACAACATTGAAATAACAATGTAAAGGGTGTACAAATACTATAAAATCGTGATTATAAATAATTGGGAATCATGTTAAAAAAACACATTTATCATTTATCTATTATAACTTATGTTGGTTTGGCTGTTTCCTTATAAAGGTCCAGAAATTCGCGTTTTTTCTTTTTAAATGTGTCAAATTTTTTGCCAGGTGGCTTTTTTATTTATATGATGTCATTACGTTGTCTTGACGCCAGCCAATCGCTGCTTTACTGATCGTGGTTTCGACTATCGATGCATCTGCCCTCTTCAGGGAACACAAGATCTTCATCCAGATATCTTAATCCAATCCGCAAATTCATTTAAAGAACCAAATGAGCCAGAGATCAGTTATCACGATTAAAAGAGCTGGGATCGGTCAAATCATCTCAGGTGTATTAAGCGAGGTACGAAGAACGGACCCCAGGTCTGAAAACCAGGTGTGTTCAGGCGCATTGTTGGAGTGTTTCTATTTTGAGGAACTGAAAACAACTGCACCACTGACCAACACAAACCTGGGGCCTGTACCATGAAGTCAGTTTTGCTGGCTAGCCAGGTAAGTTTCCAATCCTGGGTTTTAGGCACCATGAAAGTGGCTAGGCTTTTAGCTGTGCTCATCGTCATAGTAACTTAAGCTCCACAGCTCCGGAGCAGGTTATGTTCTGGATAAGAGATCTCAAACTGAATTTGAACCAATCAGCTGTGAGCAAAGTGACATGTCTGATGCAATAAAGTCAAGTTTCTCTTGCTCCAAATTAAAGGTCACTATATGATGCTAAATATATATTGTCTGGCTTTAATGATGATTATAATATAATAATTGTATATGACTTATTACACACAAGCAATTTTAGTTTATAAATTAAGCATTTAGTTTTTGCTTAGAAAGAAACATTTATTATCAGTGTTGAAAACAGTTGTGTACAATTTTACAAATTTTGTGTATATAAAGCTTTTGCAAGTCTATACTGTCACTTTATCAATTTAATGCATCCTTGCTGAAGTTCTTTCACAAAATTTTTTTATTCTTACCGAACCAAAACTTTTAAATGGTAGTATAATGTTGCAGAAGCCTTCTATTTCAGATAAACGCTGTTCTTTTGTTACTTTTTATTAATCAGAGAATCCTGAAAAAAAAAAATGGTTTTACACAACTGCTTTCAACACTGATAATAATCATAAATGTTTGTTTGAGCAGCAAATCATCATATGAGAATGATTTCTGAAGGATCATGTGAGTAATGATGATAAATTAGTAAACAACTGGCTTTTAAAGGGAATGGGAGATGATTGGTTTATTGCACGTTACAACGTTTTTCTGCTGTTAAACTAGCAAAAGTCTACTCTATTGACTATGTAAGCTAAATTCACCGTTAGATTAGACTGATTACACTAGCCAGATTTGCTCAAAACATAGCATGTGGAGGACATCTGCCGATTAAAGGCGTAAATGCACAAAATAATGCACGGAAATTGAGGGTAACGCGGGTATGATGTCATTGATGGGAGACGTACGGACACGGTCTGTAGCTTGTTTAAAATACCTTATTTCTCTGGATTTTAACATTCTTGGAAACATCTGGGATAGTGTACTTGGAATAAACAGACCATTATCGTTAATACCATTTACTATAATATTATAGTTATCCCTCTTGATGTGAACGGGGCTATTTTAAAGGGTTAGTTCACTCAAAAATGAATATTATCCCATGATTTCCTCACCCTCAAGTCATCCTAGGTGTGCATGACATTTGCATTCGTCTGAAAGAAGAACACAGTCTGAGTTATATTAAAAATGTCCTGGCTCTTCCAAGCTTTATAACCGCAGTGAATTGTTGTGTCATTTTTGAAGTCCATAAAAGTGCATCTATCCATCATAAAACTGCTCCGCACGGCTCTGGGGGTTAATAAAGGCCTTCTGAAGCGGCGCGTATGTGTAAGAAAAACATCCATATTTAAAACTTTATAGACTAAAATAACGAGCTTCTGGCGGTCAGCGGTAGCAAGTCAACTTACGGTGAAAGAGTAACCTTTGACCCATGCATATTAGGGCTGGGCAAAAAAAAGATAGATTTTTCGATTAATATATATATTTTTTTTAAATGTGGTCTATTCAAAATCGATTCTCGAAGGCCACAAATCGATTTTTTTTTTTTTCCATTTATTTCCCCTAACACTGAACATAAGATTAACGTAAATCTAATTACTAGTCTTCTCCACTAGATGTCGCCCTCTTATTTGCCTTGCGTGATGCTACAAAGGAGTGAGAGGCGCGCCTGTCAGTGCTTAAATGGCGGCTTCTGGTGCTTCTGTAATGCTGAGGTGAAATGCTGTGTAATACTACAAATCTGCGGAAGCATTTGATGAGACATCACCCAGACGTTGCAACACCCCCACAGCCGAGCACACAAACGCTAAAAATAGATCACATACACGCGAATGCTTGCCTTGCCTTATGATCAAACTTGAGCATTCACTTGAGCACGTACGTTAGCCATTAGACATATTCAAATCAACTGAGTCAACAGACAGCGCAGGACCACTAATTCAAACCTAATAGCTTACATTATAAACAGATTTCCTCTAATTAAAGTTAGTCCACATAAGTCAGCACGTTAAGGTATTGTTGTTCGTTACCATGGCAACTACTCATGTCCGGATATGAACGCGCTTCTCGTGAATGAAAAGTATCTGCACACACGACGGGCGGCAAAAAGAAAGAAAAGAAAAGCTTGTGTACTGAAAATTGCTGAAAATCATTCAATATCCTTTTTATGTTTTAGAAGAAATTTATATAAATATCAATATAAACAAATGTATAAAATACTTCTCAGATAAATCTTTTAGAATAAAGTTGCAAAATTGTACCTAAAATAGAGTTTAATATACAGGCTTGTGGCTCTTAATTTCTTTTTTAATTACCCACTTGTAAACTTATGTTCACTGTTCTTTTTTATAAATACCTGTAGTATTTGTATTAAATCTTTATTCATTGAGTTGAATCGAGAATCAAATCGATTTGAGAGCTTGTGAATCGAAATCGAATTGGAACATCTGAATCGATACCCAGCCCTAAAGCGCATCCATGAGAGGCGTTAAAGCTTGAGATGCGTCAGGGATTACACTTTCAACCGCAAGTCGACTTGCTTGTTATTTTAGTCTGTAAAGTTTTAAATATGGCTATTTTTTTCTTACGCAAACGCACCACTTCGCTTCAGAAGGCCTTTATTAACCCCCCGGGAGCAGTTATATGATGGAGAGATGCACTTTTATGGACTTCAGAAACACTGCCATTATAAAGCTGGGAAGACATTTTTAATATAACTCTGATTGCGTTCGTCTGAAAGAAGAACGTCATACACACCTAGCGTGACTTGAACGTCATACACACCTAGCATGACTTGTAAATCATGGGGTAATTTTCATTTTTGGGTGCACTGTCTCTTTAAGGGCACACACACTGAGAAGTTACTAAATTTGGGCCACTTTTAACACGCACACAATTCATTATTCACACACATAATAAATATAAAACTCCAGAGCATTTTTCATCTTTATTCTTTAATAACATGTTACACGCATAAAAAAAAAAAAAAAAAAAAAAAACGCTTTCAAAGAAAACTGAAGAGTTGATTTTTATTTATTTTTTTAAACCTGCTTTTAAAGTTACAATTCAGTTCTTTGTGTTATTTTCTGCTTCATTTTGCCAAATATACTTTTAATGCGCTAAACTAGCTTAGAGGAGTTCAGGACCATAGTAAAGACTTCGGGCAGCGTGTCGTTGATCAGTAGATCTTCACAGGCACAAGGAGAGAAAATCCTTCGATGTAAACTTTTAAGAGAACAACATCACTTTGTCATAAAGCCATTCCTTAAACCACATGAGGTACTAAACCAGTTAAAACACACGAGAAGCTCAAGAGACACGGCTCTGTTCAAGGCCAAGCGGAAGTTCAGTAGAAACACAAAAGCTAATCTGAATGTTCATCAAACAGAAGCGTTGGTCCAGAGATTGTCACATTTAAAGGCATGTGCGATCACGCACACACACGCACACACACACGCACGCACGCACGCACGCACGCACAATACTCACTGTGAGCGTCTTTATGGCGTGAATCATGAGGAACTGAGGTGATTATGGCACAGGATGATTTGGCACCGGAGGACAAAAATAAAACCGTGTTCACACAAAGAACGATAACTATAACATAAAATAACAGCAGTCACACCACAACTGTAACAATAACGGCACCCAGAAACGATACCGTTGGAATCCATTTTAAAAGTTAGTTTTTCAGCTGATGAACGTTAAAGACGCTGACAGCCAATCAGAATCCATCCTGCATTAAAGAGCGCGAACATTTAAAGCGACAGACACAATAAACAGGTGTGAACGCTAATATAGTTAATCATAATAATTAATTATCTTTATAGTTATCATTCTTGGTGTGAACGGGCCTTCGAATCAAAACATCAAACTGTAGAAACCGTTTGAGCGCTAATACAGACCTCAATAAACAATCATAACCTCACCAAACCTGTTAAGAACACGCCGGTTCATATTTCACCCTGAATTTATAAAGATAAAAAAAACATATTTTGCATTAAGAGAATGAAGGACCAAAAGGGAAGCATTTATACATATATCCGTAACTGTCATTTTGCCGCTTTGTTGATTTTAATTTAAAACAAGACTAATCACAGTACTGAGAAACACTGAGAATAATGAGAATTGGGGGAAATCAAAAGTAAAACATTTATGCAAATGTGTTTAATTGTCATTAAAATAATATCACAGTGCAAAACATCTTAATAGTTTTAAATATAGGGTGAAATATGACCTCACACACACACACACACACACACACACACACACACACACACACAACATAGCAGAAGGAAATTTGTATTAATTTGGCTGTACAAGAACACATCCAAGTAGTATTATTTCATGCCAAATTCATAAGACAAAAAATATAAGACATTATATTTTGCATTTAAAAAACAAAAATTAAGCCTATTATAATATTAGTACCAAGAATTTTAAAATCGCATTTCAACAATTTCACAATTCTAAAAAAATATCTCCAAATTCTCATTACTGCAATGTTAAAGAAAATGCACATTTAAGCGTACAGCAGTGTAGAATGTTGCACTGCCTGATTTACTGAAAATAAAAACGATTTACACTGTATTATGAGAAATAAAGTCAAGCACTCATACGGTCTTACAGTAATGAGGGTTTGATGTTGAAATGTGTGGTGAAGATAATGTCACAATGCAAACATCCTAAAGCGTTTGAACGATGATCTGGATGTGATTTCAGGATATTTCCATCAGGGCAGAAGCAGATGTGCATTAATCTGGCTGGACATCAGAATTAGAATTATTAGAATCTGGCAATGCATTAAAATGTGTCACTTCTTTCAAACGTTCAGAGGTCAGAAATATGGAAGCTTGTTTCCGTCACAGAATATAAAATAAAGACGGTAATTGCGACTTTTCGAGTTTACGTCTCACCATTCAGACTTTGTATATCAAGTTCTTAACTCGCAATTACGGTATTTCTCCCAGTTGCGAGTTAAAAAGTCCGAATTGTGTTATTTTAGCTTTATTAATATTTTGAATGATCTTTTTCATGTTAATTTTTAGTCATTTCATTATGTGCTTTTGCAATTGTATTATTATTTTTTAAATATTATTTAGATTTAGATTTAGTTTTCGTTTTTATTTATTTCCAGCTAATAATTTTAGTGTCTCAACTTAAACAGTTTATTGCCAAGACAACATTTCTGATTTCCGTTTAAAGTTTTCATCTAATATGTATTACATCATCAGCTTTATTTCAGTTAACAGACATGTTTTTAATAGTTTTAGTTAACAATAATAACCCTGGAGACATAAACTTGCACTTGCGAGAAGTCAGAATTGCGAGATTTAAACTTGCAATTGTGGGATAAAAAGTCGCAATTACCTTTTCAATTTTTTTTGTGTTGGAGCCGCTCACATAGATATATAAACACATAAGTATTCAACCATTTTTTTGCATCAATCTGTACTTTCTACTGTTTATCATCTTATATGTGAACAGAACACAATCTAAAAATTCCACCCAGAACCCTCCAGAGGTCTGTGCGTGATCGAGCTCCAGTCAGAGATTCATCTGCATCCTTTAACAACGCGATTCATGTATGACGTGTGAGAGACGTCTAAAGCCGCGAGTGAACCTACTGTTGGCCGCATGCACCGACACGCATCCGCAGGAGTCATCACGACACACGAGCATCTCAAATACTCAATAAAACAAACATGAGGGAATAAAGGCCAGGACATTCAGAAGCTGAAGCGTCTCCAGCCTGTAGACATGCACAGGTTTCCATTCACCAAAGAGCAACTCTGGCAGGCAGTGGAATAGTGTTTGGCACGAACCGTTTCTAGACCGTTCTACAGGCGTGATCAGATATATGAATGCCAAATTGTTTTAACTGATACATATATTGTATGTACATTCATTTAGACGTCCAATTGAGATTATGGTCTTTTTCTGCTCACACCATAATCCTGATGTGGAGAAAGTTTGAGAGATTGAAATACACAACCGGTCAAACGTGCACCAAGGCTGCATTACAAATACAGTAAATACAGTGAAATATTATTACAATTACAAATATGTGAATATACAGTAAAGTGTGATTTATTCCTGTGATCAAAGCTGAGTTTATCATCATTACTCCAGTCTTCAGTGTCACATGACCCTTCACTGATCATTCTCATATGATGATTTGATGCTCATTTATGATTATCATCAATGTTGAAAAGTTCATATTTCTGTGGAAGTCGTGATGCATTCAAAAGTTATACTTTTAAGTATGCTTTTATTTAGCTCACTAAAGGACTCATTAAATTGATCAAAAGTGACAGTAAAGACATTTTAATGTTACAAAATATTTCTATTTCAAATAAATGCTGAACTTTCTATTAATCAGAGAATCCTGAAGATTAAAATGCATCCCATATTCCACAAAAATATGACTGATAATATTCAGATATGTTTCAAATCATTAGAGTGATTAGTGAAGGGTCATGTGACACTGAAGACTGGAGTAATGATGATAAACTCAGCTTTGACCACAGGAATAAATCACACTTTACTGTATATTCACACAGAGAACAGATGATTTACACTGCAATAAGATTTCACAATTTGTACTGTATTTTTGATACGGTGGGCGAAATACATCGTGCATCCCTACTCTTGACTGGTAGTGTATGAATACTTGAGATGCATTTGCAAACCGTTATAATCTGGGATAAATTTGTCAGGGTTTGTTAAAGATCACGAGGCAGTACGACAGCTCTCACAAACTCTCCAATGAAAAATACAAATGTCCACACATATCTGTAATACAGTAGGTCAGGACGGACGTGCGAGATCTAGACGAGTGCCGTGCCTCGGAGATCGGCCAGACGGGCGGCACGTCCGCACCTGTCCATTAGAGGAAGGGCACTTCCTGGCTCTTTAACATGCACATTTCTTCTCGTTGGCTGGCGCAGCGTCCAGTTTGCTGGTGCCGTCCGTGTTGTTTGCGTCCACCGCGGGTTTGTCCACACACTGCTCCATCCTCTTCATCACCAGGTCCAGTAGCGTGACCACGGCCTTATCCACCTCCGCACCAGTGGCCGCACTCGTCTCGAAGTAGGGAATGCTGGGAGAAGGAGAGGATGCAAACACACAAACATCAGAGATGAAGCCTAGACTCTCACACATGAACTGAATGTCTTACATATGCATATTAAAGCTGTTTCACAATTATTTTTGTCTTACAATCATTCAAATAATATCACAGAAGAACTGGATAAAAGATCATAGTTCAGATATAAACACTGATGTCTACAGTAGTGATCAAAATCAAATCACCTTTTGAAAGTACCTTCACAATTCAAATAAAGATTGTCGTAAAGACATTGATTCACCAGTAGGTGGAGACAAGAGACTGTTAATGTGAGTCATTGAATCATTCATTCAAGAGATTTGTTCAAAAACACTGAATCATCCAGTAATGAAACAAGTGAAGTCTTTATGAATGAGTCATTGAATCATTCACTCAAGAGATTTGTTCAGAAACACTGAATCATCCAGTAATGAAACAAGTGAAGTCTTTATGAGTGAGTCATTGAATCATTCACTCAAGAGATTCGTTCAAAAACGCTTATTCATCCAGAAATATGGACTTTTATAAATGAATATTGATAATATAATATTGTAATTTATTATAATATATAATATAGTACAGTAATTTGTATTATAAAAAAAAAAAAGGCTGTGTGAAGTGAAGCATTTATACTTGATATCATTTATGAAGTATAAATATATATAAAGTTCGAAAGTTGAATCAACATTATGATGTAGGAAAGATACAATGGCTACAATATATATATATATATATATATATATATATATATATATATATATATATATATATATATATATATATATATATATATATATATATAAAGATGTAGGGCTGTGATGAAGTGACACTGAACTCACCCGTATTTGTCTGCTAGTTCTTTTGCTTGTTTCTCCTGAACTTCTCTCTGGTCGGCCAGATCGGCTTTATTACCCACAAGGACAATATCTGGATTCTCACAATACGCATTAGCCTGGAGCTGACCTACACACACACACACACACACACACACACACACAGCAGTTTTACGGTCACAGTTTCAGGTTTTAGTGTCAGAATCAACAGCAGATCTAAAGGGCTGAAATGATCGGCAAAACAAAGTCTTAATGGAGTCAATAACCAGTTCTGACTGAATGTACAGCAGAAATATGTGAACAAGGAAAATAAGAAGAAGAAAGGAGAAGGAGTTATAGAGTAATTACAGTTCTCCTCTCGCAAGCACTATAACTAACAAACCTGCATGAATCCTGTTAGAGACGGTTAGTTAAATCACTTACTCATCCAGTTCCTGACATTGAGGAAACTCTGTTGGCTCGTCAGGTCGAACATGAGCAGGAAGCCCATCGCATCCCTGAAAAACGCTGTGGTTAAACTCCTGAACCTGCCGAGAACAGACGGATCAAACACAGACTCAACTCCCTACAATACTGAAGTACAGCCACGTCATGTCAAAACACAGCGCAAACGCGTAACTTTAATACTTAAAAGTTAAAGTTAAAAAATAAATTAATAAATAAACAACAACAAAAGAGTAAAAACAATAAAAAAAAAAATAAAATAAATACATAAATGATATGATTAAAATAATATATAGATGCATAAAAATATATATATATATATATATATATATATATATATATATATATATATATATATATATATAATCAATAAAAAAACATCTATAAAAATTAGGAATTAAATACAAATTATATATAAGAAATGACAAAAAAATATTAAAATTATAAAAATTTAATCAAATTTACTCAATCAACACTCAAATAAAACATTTAATTGCACACTTTTTAATTTCTACTCCATTGGAATATAAACATTTAAATGGTGAAAGTAGCAAAAACTTGTTTTCATGAGGGTAAGTAAAAATATACCGAATATGTAATGCAAAAGTTTGGAATTCTTTTAATTTTTCACTTTTTAAAAGACATCTCTTATGTACATAAGAGATGTCTTTCAAAAAAGTCAAACATTTTTGGCCGAAAAAAAAGCAAAAGCATAGAAATTCTTCTTGCTTAAAAATGTATGATAAAGTAACTAAATGCAGCCTTGATGTGCATGAGACTTTGTGCATCACTAGTAAAAGGAAAACAGATCCACAACATAGACATGGATTTGCTTTTTCAGGACCAGCGTCAGTCTCTCTGCTGGTTCAATCATAACCTTCACAGGCGTGATGACGGAAACACACTCAGTTCTCTTGAATGTGTTTAATCTGAGGACATGAACGTCCCACAATCACTGAATCTCTGAATCGAACAGTGCAGCAGCTAAAGTGAACGAATCAGAGAGAAAGGATCAAAGGAATCAAAGAGAGAACTGATTCAAAGAGAGAACCGAATCAAAGAGAGAACCGATTCAAAGAGAGAAACCGATTCAAAGAGAGAACTTATTCATAGAGAGAAAAAAAAAATTCAAAGAGAACCGAATCAGAGAGAGCGAACTGATTCAAAGGACTCAAAGAGAGAACCGAATCAGAGAGAGAGAACTGATTCAAAGAGAGAACCGAATTAAAGGAATCAAAGACCCCATTTACACTGCATGGTTCAAGTGACCCAATTCTGATTTTTCCCTCTCGTGTGGCACAGATCGGATATGACATGTGAACGTGTAAGCAGGAAAAAAAACACATGAATTCCGATATCCTCAGACCGGATTCAGGCCTCACTCATATGTGGTAATAAATCCGATATGATTCGGATACGTGCATTAGTGTCTGTCATGTAAGTGGTCAAATTGGATATTCCCCAGTAAATGCGAGTCGTACGTCATTGAAAAAGTGACAGAGGCGAATGACGTCAACTCAGGTGGACACGAACTGCGATCACATGACACTAATGGCATGATGGAAGACGAGAGCAATGTTTTGCTGACCTTTAAAGACTGTGCGGATATAGTCACCAAATAGGAATTTTGCATCAAGACCTGCAGTGGAAATGCGGCCAAAGAACCGAATCAGAGACAGAACCGAATCAAAGAGTGAAACCGGATCAAAGAGAACCGATTCAAAGAGAGAACCAAATCAGAGAGAGAAACCAAATCAAAGAGATCTGATTCAAAGAGAGAATCGAATCAAAGAGAACTGATTCAAAGAGAAAACTGATTCAAAGAGAGAACCGAATCAGAGAGAGAACCGAATCAAAGAGTGAAACAGAATCAAAGAGAACTGATTCAAAGAGAGAACTGATTCAAAGAGTGAAACAGAATCAAAGAGAACTGATTCAAAGAGAGAACCTATTCAAAGAGTGAAACCAAATCAAAGAGAACCGATTCAAAGAGTGAAACCGAATCAGAGAGAGAACCGAATAAAAGAGTGAAACCGAAATCAAAGAGAACTGATTCAAAGAGTGAAACTGATTCAGAGAGAGAACAGATTCAAAGAGTGCAACTGAATCAGAGAGAGAAACTGATTCAAAGAGAGAACCCGAATCAGAGAGAGAACCGATTCAAAGAGAGAACCCGAATCAAAGAGTGAAACTGAATCAAAGAGTGAAACCGAATCAGAGAGAGAACTGAATCAGAGAGAGAACTGATTCAAAGAGTGCAATCAATCAGAGAGAGAACCGAATCAGAGAGAGAACTGATTCAAAGAGTGCAATCGAATCAGAGAGAGAACCGAATCAAAAGGTGAAACCGAATCAGAGAGAACCAAATTAAAGAGAACTGATTCAAAAAGAGAACCAAATCAAAGAGAGAACCGATTCAGTCCTCCAGAACAGGGGTTCATTTCAAACTGGGGTCAGTGGAAAGGTTTAAAGATAAACTGTAAAATAAATAAATAAATAAAGATTAAAATAAATACATAAATAATTTAATTAGAATAATATATAGACACATAAAATACAAAAATAAATATACAAATTAAAATATATTAAAATACATAAATAATTAGATTTAAAATTCTATTAATTATATATGATTAATTAAATTATAATTAAATAATTTATATTATATTAAAATAATATAAAACAAAATTAATTCATTTAAATAAATAAAATAGGTAACATTAGAGTTAAATAAAAATAAAATTTGAATTTAAATAAACAAATAAATCCATAGTACAGTACTGTAAATGTAACTTAATATTTCATATTTTAATATTTAAAGGAATCTAAATTGGATCTTTACACATGAAAATGTATATGAAGGCGACACTGGGAAAGCTTTGTCTGATAATGAATATGAGGAGAAGAGCGCACACCTCTCCTGTCCCGCCGTGTCCCAAAGCTGCAGGTGAACCTTAAACGTCTTGCCTGTCGTCCCATTGGGGCTGTTGGTGGTATAAACCTGGAGACAGACCGAACAAAAACATCATACACAGCGTCGTGTTCACGGCCATCACACAGCACAGAAACTTCTCAAACATGATTCAGACGCTCGGATACTGCTCAGTTTAGCTCAGATGGATGCTGTTATTGATCTGCTGAGCCGCAGTGCATGCTGGGATAGATGCTTTCATCTCACTGTCTTCCTGCCCACTTCATCTATGACATTTAAAGAGTCTCTGAAAGATTCTGTGAACAGAAAAAGCTCATAAAACACCCCAAATATCGGCAGAGGAAACTGAGGAAACACAGTCTGTGAGGAGCCCATGTTTATGGCTGCCAAAAATATGGTTATGGTTATTACGTTCATAATGTTGGGGAATAATGAGGATAATTCATGGGAAATCTGGAGAATCGAATCAGCAGAAACTGGGGTCCAGGGAAAGGTTTAGAGAAAAACAGAAAACATTCATTAAAAATATTACAAATAAATAATCAAATATAATAAACCATAAATAAATTGATTTAAATACATTAATAAATTAATAATACATTAAACATTTATTTCATAAGGAAATTAGCGTAAAATTAGATTAACAATTTAGATTATAATAAATAAAGAAATAAAGAATACATTAAAATTAATGAGTAT
>CM031963.1:14276603-14356006 GCA_018749465.1 Paracanthobrama guichenoti
CCTGTAAATTTTTAGTGAATTTAAAAATATCATGTGGTGCGCCCACTGCAGAGTGTTTTCCATGATAGATAGATCTCCTAGATTGGCAGGTTTTGTGCTTTTAGATTAAATTGATGGTTTATATATGTAAAGCACTTTATTTTAGTATTATTTGGAATAGATTTTTATCCAATTTGGGTCATTTACAAACATTTCAAACGGTTTATTTTTAATCTTTGTACACTATGAGAAAAAAAAATTACTTGGAGCATTAATTTAATTTGAGTAATTATGCATTTATTATTTATTTAGAACTATTTATGTCCATTTTAACAGATGGCACTTCCAAGCAAAGAAAAAAAAATGCTCGCCATAGGCACAATTATTAATAATGTTTTTTATTATTATCAATGTTTTTGCTGTTATTTTTCAGGATTCTTTGATGAAAGTTCAAAAGTACAGCATTTATCTGAAATAGAAATGTGTTGTAACATTATAAATGTCTTTAGTGTCACTTTTGATCAATTTAATGCATCCTTGCTGAATTAAATTATTAATTTCTTTCATTTTTACACTGATGGCTGGAGTAACGACTGCTCACGATACAGCTCATCTCTGTGTGTTGGAAACCTTGTATGACCAAAACCTCCACTTTTCAGGAAATGGAAAAAAAAAAACACTGTATTTTTCTTAATTAAACACTGCATTATCATAGTTGATATGGTTTTTATATAAATCTCTTTATATATTTTCACAGGTTAAGACAACAAATAAACGGCAAATGCAAGACTAAGATGCTCTTCTCCACTCCTCAGATTCATAAAACATTAGCCATATAATACACTCACCTGTCAGGATTATTAGGAACACCATACTAATACTGTGTTTGCCCCCCTTTCGCCTTCAGAACTGCCTTAATTCTACGTGGCATTGATTCAACAAGGTGCTGAAAGCATTCTTTAGAGATGTTGGCCCATATTGATAGGATAGCATCTTGCAGTTGATGGAGATTTGTGGGATGCACATCCAGGGCACGAAGCTCCCGTTCCACCACATCCCAAAGATGCTCTATTGGGTTGAGATCTGGTGACTGTGGGGGCCATTTTAGTACAGTGAACTCATTGTCATGTTCAAGAAACCAATTTGAAATGATTCGAGCTTTGTGACATGGTGCATTATCCTGCTGGAAGTAGCCATCAGAGAATGGGTACATGGTGGTCATAAAGGGATGGACATGGTCAGAAACAATGCTCAGGTAGGCCGTGGCATTTAAACGATGCCCAATTGGCACTAAGGGGCCTAAAGTGTGCCAAGAAAACATCCCCCACACCATTACACCACCACCACCAGCCTGCACAGTGGTAACAAGGCATGATGGATCGGCCCATTCTCCTCTGACCTCTAGCATCAACAAGGCATTTTTGCCCACAGGACTGCCGCATACGGGATGTTTTTCCCTTTTCACACCATTCTTTGTAAACCCTAGAAATGGTTGTGCGTGAAAATCCCAGTAACTGAGCAGATTGTGAAATACTCCGGCCCGTCTGGCACCAACAACCATGCCACGCTCAAAATTGCTTAAATCACCTTTCTTTCCCATTCTGACATTCAGTTTGGAGTTCAGGAGATTGTCTTGACCAGGACCACACCCCTAAATGCATTGAAGCAACTGCCATGTGATTGGTTGATTAAATAATTGCATTAATGAGAAATTGAACAGGTGTTCCTAATAATCCTTTGAGGTGTATATATATATATATATATATATATATATATATATATATATATATATATATATATATATATATATATATATATATATATATATATATATATATATATATTCTATGAGTAAAGTAAAAAAACACTGTTCTATTCAAACAAACACTTCTTTATTTACCATTGCATTGCAAACAAGCAGAGATGCTCCAAATCGCAACACATGATAGAGAGGGCGGAGTTATGAGGTTTGACTGACAGTTTGAGGAGCCAATGGAGTTACAAGATAAGGTCTAGTTACATATTTGCAAAATCCACAGACAGACATATAAAAGGTGACCAATAGCAATGATTTATCATTTTTTTAAATTACGAGATATGTAGATATGAGGTTTCCACCTGACAACGACAATATATGCCCTCTAAATATTACTGCTCGCTATTAAAACACTAAATAACACACAACATAAAACAAGAAATAGACGGATTAAACAATATCTCAGAGGTGCGTCTCTCTCTCAGGGTCCAGTGGACCCCAGGGCCATTTCTACAGCGCTCATAATCTCATTTATACGTGTGGGCAACAGCGGTCTGTGTGAGACGCTACAGCAAACACACCCCAACCTGAAGCGAACGCTCAGATTCACTCGAGTTCATGAGAGAGATGAAAAGAGCTTCATTCATCTGTGCACATGACCCTGAACCGCTTCCTCATGTGATCAGCAGATCAGTCTCACACACACACATATCTGTGATTACATCATCAAATCTTTCTCACGGTCTCCTATAAATAAAACATGCAATTTCTTGTCTGAGTTTAATCTTGATTCACTGAAATCCAATGCATATACTTCTAGTACATAAGACCTCAGAGAACATGTTCAGAGAACACACACACTCATACATAAACACACACTCACTAGCACACAAGTTTATAGTTGAATAGAAGTTTATAGTTCTGATCAAAACACTGATGTTTACAGTAGTGATTAAAATAGAGCAAATCACCTTTTGAAAATAACTTGACGCTTCAAATAAAGATTGTATCAATTGCATCGTTACACCAGTAGGTGGAGACAAGAGACTGTTAAAAATGTGAGTCATTGAATCATTCACAGCAGTTTGAGCTCCAGTGGCTCGTCTGTTTGATCGGACCACACGGGCCAGCCTTCGCTCCCCACGTGCATCAATGAGCCTTGGCCGCCCGTGACCCTGTGGTCGGTTCTCCACTGTTCCTTCCTTGGAGCACTTTTGATAGATCCTGACCACTGCAGACCGGGAACACCCCACAAGAGCTGCAGTTCTGGAGATGCTCTGACCCAGTCGTCTAGCCATCACAATTTGACCCTTGTCAAACTCGCTCAAATCCTTACGCTTGCCCATTTTTCCTGCTTCTAACACATCAACTCTGAGGTCAAAATGTTCACTTGCTGCCTAATATATCCCACCCACTAACAGGAGCCGTGATGAAGAGATAATCAGTGTTATTCACTTCACCTGTCAGCGGTCATATTGTTATGCCTGATCAGTGTGTGTGAAGCCACTTTTATATGCACAGTGATGTCAGGAACACAGTCTGATCAAACTCAAACCCGTGACGGTGTCCTGTGTGGTTACGTTAAACTGAAGAACATCACGCGTCTGTTGTTCAGGGATTTACAACAGAAGACAGAATCTGATATTGATTTCAGTGAAAGGTCATGCACGTCTGCATGGAGGCTTACTTGATTATTCATACACTTTTTTTTTTTTTTTTTTTTTAAATCACGAGCATCAAATATGATCATCAGGCTTTTTAGGAAGGTTTATTTGTTCACCTCTCCATAATCATTGTATTGCATTGCATTATACGTTTCAAAACTTAAAACAAAAACAAAAAAATTAATTAAATTATTTGATACGTCAGACTTGGAGTTAATGGAATAATGCTGCACTGACCGTAGAAGACTGAACAATCACATATTGACTAAAGTTTGAACAAAAGAGTCGATCTAATGTGATTTGGGTCTGACCTCGGGCACACTGTGCTCTTCAGGCTCTTTCACTCCCAACTGGGCTGCAAACACAATAAGCTTGAGTTCATTAGATTAAACACACATGCTCTGTGGAACCAGACTGACGGAGATTTAACAAGACTGTGACTCTGTCCTGAAGCACTGCGTGTGTATTAGACAATACAAAACACACACTCTCATACAGACGCGCACACATACGCACACACAGATAACCTCACACACCCTCAGTAGGGTCTCTGTGTGACATCTGTATCTGTGCTGCCAGTGAAGCTGTGGAAAGGTTATCTGCGCTGTGAAACGCCCTCAGAGGTCGATGTTACACAGGGACCAAACCGGGTCAGAAAACCCCCTGCACCGGTCTGAGCCGGTCTGGAACAAGCTCCCATGAGCTCAGCAGCCGACAATTCCCCAAACACTCCTTCATTTACTGAAGAAGAGAAGTTCACCTGAGCAACAGACAAAACCGTGACTTTCAGCATGTTAATATCAGTGTTACTTTAGTATCATTAATATAGCATTTATTAATATCAGTATTAATAAATGCATCTGCCTGCATCTCTGATGGGATGGGGTTCATGAGTGCGTGTGGCATGGGCAGCTTACACATCTGGAAAGGCACCATCAATGCTGAAAGGGATATCCAAGTTCTAGAACAACATATGCTTCCATCCAGACGTCGTCTCTTTCAGGGAAGACCTTGCATTTTCCAACATGACAATGCCAGACCACATACTGCATCAATTACAACATCGTGGCTGTGTAGAAGAAGGATCCGGGGACTGAAATGGCCAGCCTGCAGTCCAGATCTTTCACCATAGAAAACATTTGAGCATCATAAAGAGGAAGATGCCACAAAGAAGACCTGAGACAGTTGAGCAACTAGAAGCCTGTATTAGACAAGAATGGGACAACATTCCTATTCCTAAACTTGAGCAGCTTGTCTCCTCAGTCCCCAGACGTTTGCAGACTGTTAGAAAAAGAAGAGGGGATGCCACACAGTGGGAAACATGGCCTTGTCCCAACTTTTTTGAGATGTGTTGATGCCATGAAATTTAAAATCAACTTATTTTTCCCTTAAAATGATACATTTTCTCAGTTTAAACATTTGATATGTCATCTATGTTGTATTCTGAATAAAATATTAAAATTTGAAACTTCCACATCATTGCATTCTGTTTTTATTCATAATTTGTACAGTGTCCCAACTTTTTTGGAATCGGGTTTGTAAATAAATAAATAATTTGCAATTAGATTATTTTCCGAAATCGTTCAGCCCTACGGATACCGATAACATTAAAAATGAACATATATCAGCCCATTCCAATATGGTTGCAGATATATCGTGCATCCCTAACTAATAACTTAGTAGCGCCCTCCACTTTGGATTTAAGAGGTTAAGATTATTCGTTAATTTAAACAACATCGATTATGGGAATTTATGTAAATTGACACGAACGCCAACTATAAAGAGAACTATATTAGTGTGCACACCAGCGGACGATATTGTTTTGTGTATTCTAAGCGTGCACGCTTGTCTGTTGCTTTAAATGCTCGAGCATGTCACAGCAGGATGGATTCTGATTGGCTGTCAATATTTGTATCGTTCTTCAGCTGGATAAAATCGTTCTGAAAGTGAATCCAGCGACATTGTCTCTCTGTGTTGTTATTATAGCTGTGGCGTGAACTCTGCTGTTCTTTAATATTGAGACTTTATTATTATCGTTATAGTTATCCACGGTGTGAATGGCCTTTACTAGTGCTTCCCCATCGCCCTCCGTCTTCCACTGGGTCAAACTCGCATCAATTACCCATCAGTCTAGGGATCACTCACACCAAACACACTCTTGGGTACATCTGCGCTTTTTTAAAACCATTTCAACATTTTAAAAACACAACAGATCAATGGTTTATGTCAAAGACACCTGGTTAATGGGAAAATGAGCTGAATGAGAAGTCAAAAACTCAATAAACAGAACAAAGCGCAGGAGAGGCCTTTGACCTTTAAAACAGACACTAAAAAGATTGAGCAGAACATGCACTTTACACAGATCCATTCCTGTCAAACGTAACTCGATTGTTTTGGGGCGTCTTTCATTAGTATTGTTCAGGACACAATGTGCCTCTCGCTCATTAACTGATTACATGCAGTTAGTCTAGCAAATTCATTTGCGCTGTTATTTAGACCGATGTGCAGGAAATTCAAAACGATTCTGGTTAACCTGATGAAGCCTAATGCTAAAGCCTAAGGCCTCTAAATGATCAACATGATTTCAACATAAAACTAAGCATTTAAATATTATCTTACGAAGATAATATCTACTATTGGCAAATATAGTGACAACTGATATTTATATGCATGTTATGTCTTAATATCTCTGAAAAACAGCTGTTTTCTTCCTCTATATGAGCCATAAAATATGATAGTGAACTGCAATCTGCTTTTACTGACCGTTATTTCATGCGTCAGGCTTTACAGGGTTAAAGCAAGCCTAATGCATGACATTTGATGTGACAAACTGTGACATTTAGAGAATTAGACGCAGCGTACAGGGACATTGCACAAGGCGATTGATTAAACTAGCTGTGTTTGACCATGCAAAAGATGTTTAGTGTCGCTATGCAGTTGCTAGGGTGTTGCCAAGTCTCTGCGATACTCTGGTCTGTACTTGCTGAAGTGTAATATTTAAGAAAGCTCTGTTTTCAAACCTCTAATCCTTTGTTCAAAGAAATCATAATGGACAGAGACGGGATAGTCATGTGGTGCAGGGAAATCTGCTCTCTGATTGGATCAGAGGAAGTGATGATGTCACGGGCTGAATCACCACTTCCCATCCTACATGATTTCCTTCTGAAATAAAAATCACATTACGGGCATTAAATGCCTGTCAAATGTTACAGTAAAAAGCTGCGGCTAACAGCAAACGCTTTAGAGAGTACGCTCTAGAACATTTTAAACGAAATAACAGTAAGAAGAGTTGGGAAACCCAGCAGAGCCAGAGAGTCTAATAGGGATTGAGAGCAAAGGCTTGTGGGAAAACATGACCTCGATTTCCCAACATCAATAATTGCACCATTTACAAGTGAATGATATTGAGCATGAAACACTGTAAAAGAGAAGTAGACAAGAAACAGTGATGAAATAAACCACACTAACAGAACTTTAACTGATGTACTCACATAGTTTAACAAACATCAAAAGGCACAGTCCACCCAAACATATCAATTCAGTCATCTTTCTGCAGAACGTAAAAGTAGTTAAGCATATTTTCCAGGTTGATCTTGTCATACAATGAAAGTGAACAAGGATGAGCAAAAAAAACAAAAAAATAAAACATCTTTCTACTTCAAATGTTCATATTTAACTCAATGTTTAACTTGCTTGCTTCTTTGTAATTATTTGTGACATTTACTAGTGTGAAAAATGTTTCAATTTTTTCAGTGTAGTCCATATGACTTAAGTGCAAAATATTCCCGTCATGCATCTGTGTAAAAAAACTAGTCATGTGCTGCACCGAAATTGCATACTATATACTTTGGTTTGAAACGTACTTATAGTTCTGATCAAAACACTGATGTCTACAGTACTTATAACAAAATAGATCAAATCACCTTTCGAAAGTAACCTGGCGCTTCAAATATTGTAATGATTACATCGTTACACCAGTAAGTGGCGACAAGTGACTGAATGTAGGTCATTGAATCATTCACTCAAGAGATTCGTTCAAAAACACTGATTCATCCGGTAATGAAACAAGTGAAGTCTTTATGAGTGAGTCATTGAATCATTCACTCAAGAGATTTGTTCAAAAACACTGAATCATCCGGTAATGAAACAAGTGAAGTCTTTATGAGTGAGTCATTGAATCATTCACTCAAGAGATTTGTTCAAAAACACTGATTCATCCAGTAATGAAACAACTGAAGTCTTTATGAGTGAGTCATTGAATCATTCACTCAAAAGATTCGTTCAAAAACGTTGAATCATCCAGTAATGAAACAAGTGAAGTCTTTATGAGTGAGTCATTGAATCATTCACTCAAGAGATTCGCTCAAAAACACTGATTCATCCGGTAATGAAACAAGTGAAGTCTTTATGAGTGAGTCATTGAATCATTCACTCGAGAGATTTGTTCACAAACACTGATTCATCCAGTAATGAAACAAGTGAAGTCTTTGAGTGAGTCATTGAATCATTCACTCAAGAGATTCGTTCAAAAACACTGATTCATCCGGTAATGAAACAAGTGAAGTCTTTATGAGTGAGTCATTGAATCATTCACTCAAGAGATTTGTTCAAAAACACTGAATCATCCGGTAAAGAAACAAGTGAAGTCTTTATGAGTGAGTCATTGAATCATTCACTCAAGAGATTTGTTCAAAAACACTGATTCATCCAGTAATGAAACAACTGAAGTCTTTACGAGTGAGTCATTGAATCATTCACTCAAAAGATTCGTTCAAAAACGTTGAATCATCCAGTAATGAAACAAGTGAAGTCTTTATGAGTGAGTCATTGAATCATTCACTCAAGAGATTCGTTCAAAAACACTGATTCATCCGGTAATGAAACAAGTGAAGTCTTTATGAGTGAGTCATTGAATCATTCACTCGAGAGATTTGTTCACAAACACTGATTCATCCAGTAATGAAACAAGTGAAGTCTTTGAGTGAGTCATTGAATCATTCACTCAAGAGATTTGTTCAAAAACACTGATTCATCCGGTAATGAAACAAGTGAAGTCTTTATGAGTGAGTCATTGAATCATTCACTCAAGAGATTTGTTCAAAAACACTGAATCATCCGGTAATGAAACAAGTGAAGTCTTTATGAGTGAGTCATTGAATCATGCACTCAAGAGATTTGTTCAAAAACACTGATTCATCCAGTAATGAAACAACTGAAGTCTTTACGAGTGAGTCATTGAATCATTCACTCAAAAGATTCGTTCAAAAACGTTGAATCATCCAGTAATGAAACAAGTGAGGTCTAAAGGAGCGAGTCATTGAGTGAATGATCACAGAATGATCATTTTTGGATGAATTGTTGCTTTAAAATCACTAACACACAGACACACACACAAATATATACCAAAAAACTAAGAACTGATCCCTTGACTAACAGTGAAGACGACAACAGCCCATGAGCATCAGCGATCACATGCTCAGAGAACACAAAAGAAACATTGTGTGTGATAGAGAGAGACTTACAGAGGAAGACAAGGAGAGATAGATATATAAAGTATCAACACTGTACAAAATCTGATCATTTACAGTATGACTTTCGTCTATTTGTTGCCCCTGATCTTCAGAAAATTGATCATTTTCATGTGTCCTTCAACATTCAGACGCTTGTGTTGCCACTAAAATGAGCATCATGGACAAGTTTATACAAACAACGGCAATATAAAATGGAGGTTAACCAATTAAAACTCTCAAAACCAACTGAAAAAAACAAAATGAGAAGCCAAGGAAAAGCTAGGATTTCATGCTGCAGACAGTCCCATAAAAATACAACTTATATATTTTGAGTCTTATAAAATCATTGGATACACGTTTATGTTGTTGGCTAATAATCCTTCCTTGCACTTCTAAAACAACCAAAAGCGTTTAACATCACAATCTCCAACATGTCACACATCTTCATGCTATATTTCTGAATATACAGAGCTTAAATGAGATTTGAGAGCTGATTATATTATATTATTAAAATGGAAATTTGTTCTGTTCTTCACAAAAGGCAACATGTGACTTCTGAAGACTATCGTGACAGTTATATTAGTCTTCATTTTCTGTTGTTGTATGGAGGAAATGAAAAAAAGAAGGTGCAAAAGTGTAAAATATGACCAGTTAAACTCTGTTTTAAAAAGATAAGCATTAAACCTGCCAAAGCATCATGTGCAGTTTAAGGGAAAATAGATGGAAGTTCACGATTCCATAAGACGTTTCATACAGTAGTTCAACTTTAACCTGCACTAAAACAAATGTTGGTCATTTAAAATGGAAGAGAACATAAAACTACAATCAACACAATCACTTTATAAGCATCCCAAAACACGGCAGCTCAACAACTAAACTAAAACACTACTGACTTAAATTCAGATCTCACCCTGGTGTTTTCCTCTTGTTCTCAGCGGGGAAAGTTCCTGATGGGCTGAAGCGTTTGGTCACACACAGTAAACCACCACCACCACCACACCCCGTCCTGCTCGACACGAGATCACTGCGGCTTTCTCTGCTCTCTGGAGGAGAACGCTTGGACTATTACTACTGAAGGCCTGGGGCAGGATCACACACACACATACACACAGGAAGACTGACGGCCATGTGACAGAACACCAATAAATCTACAGTACAGATCTGTGTTCCACCAACCTGACATTTTCACCAAAGTGACACGTTTGCATGTATGCATTTGTTGGACGCTTTCATCTGAAGACATTGAAGTTACACACTTCATCAGTTAATGCATTCCCTGGGAATCAAAACCAGGACTTTGGTGTTGCTCTACACTATAAACCTCTACAGATAATCATAAAAAGACAAAAAAATTCAATGTGAATTCATGATGTGAAATGTTTTTCCTCCTGATGCACGGCAGATTTTCTTTTTTATATATTCATACATGCACAGATCCACTTCATAGCAGATATCGGCTGCGTTATTGCTTATATCATTGCAAAAATGTAAACTGTAATACAGTTATATTATATATATATATATTATCCACATAAATAAACACAAGGGGTTGCAGATGTGCGTACAACGTGGTTTTGCAGTGCGGAGTATTGTAGCCAATCACAAGTATTTCCGTTGAAAATAATGACCAATCAGAAATGAAGTTACCGGTAAGGAGAATCCGCTCAGTATCGCTCAAAACGAGTTTGTTCAGCGAAATGTTCTACAGATGCACAAATCCTCTCATAAACAACAAAGTGGAGACGATGAAAATAACAGATTTTTAAAACTCAAAGCTTCGGTAATTATACAGGAAGCGCCGTTTACTCACTGTCTGTGTAATTTAATAAATCACGCTCACCTGTTCCTTGTTCCAGCTTTTGTTATCTTGTGTATTTAAACCCCATTTGTTTCCCATGTTCCCATATGCTTGATGGATGTTACATGTGCGTTTGTTTCTGCCTGTGTTTGGAATATTCCGTTACTGCCATTTGTTGCGTTTGTTGCATAGATTGTAAAAAATATGGACGTAGTGTCTGTGACGTCACCCATAGGTTTCTGAAGAGCAGTTCTGAAGCGTAAAGTAGAGACGAGCTGGCCGTTGCCATCTTGTCAGCGTGTCACTCCCGGATAACTGACAATGGGCAAAGAGGCGGGATGTGGGTGGAGCTGAGGTGACGTGACGACTAACAGACAGCAGACAAACGGCAATCCACCTGTCACTCAAAGTGGCCACTCCCTTAATTATGCAGAACTTTAAGGCTTTATGTAATGTAAAGGGATGAGTAAAAAAAAAAATGTCACCCCCTCACAGTCGTCATGAAGGGCAAAATTAGCCATATAGACCAAAACCACAGTTTGACCCAGGCTGTAAACATGTTCTGCTGTAAATTCTGCTGTAAATTTGGGCATTTTTACATGGAGCTCAATGAGATTCTGCTCCCTTCTGGAGCCGGTCTCTAGTGGCCAGTCCATGAACTGCAGTTTAAGTCACTTCCGTATTGGCTTCAACAGAAATTGGGGGAGGTGCCGCTTGGTTTGTTGACATTGACGCTTCTGAAACAAACAGCCATGTTACAACAGCAAATCTCAAAGCTTGACTTAATATTGTTGCAAAAATGTAAACTGCATCACCTAGCTCTATATATAAAGTTAGCTATACAAGTTATATGATTTCCAACTTTATTTGCATAAATACAGTATGCTCACATAAAATGATATATAGCAAATCTCAACTGCTTTATTTATATCATCGCAATATTATTAACAGCCAGCTCAAATCTGCTAAATGCAGGCATGAAGATATTAAGATATTATAAACAATAACATCATGATTTTCTGTAAAGCTGCTTTGAAACAATGTAAGTGCCATACAAGAAACGTCCTTTAAAAGTCCTTGGGGTTCATGAACTTCGGCTAATATAACTGTATATGCAATTCATAAGAACTCATAAAAGTGAACCATTATGCATAGTTTGCATTTTGCACACCTGGTGATTTGCATTTATAACAGCTGCTCAACTCTAAACAACACACATACACACTCACACACTCACACACTCACACACTCACACACTCACACACTCACACACTCACACACTCACACACTCACACACTCACACACTCACACACTCACACACTCACACACTCACACACTCACACACTCACACACTCACACACTCACACACTCACACACTCTGCATTTCTTGCGTCTGCAGCAGACAATTACAAGAGATGAAAAGATTTGGTGGTAAATCCAAAAGGGAAAAATACTTCAATAGCACTAAAAGAAGCAAGTAAAGTAGATCTGATGATGTCAATGTGCCGCAGTTCTCAGGTGTAAAATGTGAGTCCTGCGGATAGGGAGGAGGAATTAAACTGAACGTGGTCTGAATCAATCAAAAACATCATGTACTTTATTTATGAATTATTTATATAATCACCAAAGGGAGGTTTAGTCAGATTCAGCTTACATCCGGATATTTTTGGGGCCTAAGTGTGCAAGTCGACTGAAACACAGCCATAATAAACTCAGCAATAATCCATTCAATAGTGGATTTCCACTTGAAAAGTGTGTGAAATAGATTGCAATAGCCTTCTTATGTAACTCATCCGAACACATGTTTAGGGAACCAAATAACATTGGACTCCACTGACTTTCATTGTATGCACAGAAAAATCATCTTTTGTGTTTTCACAGAAGACACTCATACAGGTTTGGAACGGCATGAATGAATCATTTCTGGGTGAACTATCGCTTTAAAGAAACAAACGCCGCTGAAAACATGATTAAATGACTCTGACTGATTGGTACAGTAGATACAGTGACATGTGAACTAGGCTAATGCAGTGAGGCGTGTGTTAACGTGTCTGCAGATCACAGGCCTGTCTCTACAGCTGATGGATTCTGGGTAATGAGATGTAGGAGTCTCAGAGGGCATTTTCATTCCTGTGTGTGAACTTAATAACTGTGAGCGTTTGTGTGGATTCGCCAGAACCATAAGCATGCAAGAATACATAAGTAAAACAGGGCCATGCAAACATGCTTACGATTGTTTTTAGTAAAAGAAATCTTGAATGGAGTCGAACGGAAAACATGGACCGGATCGCAAAATCCACTTAAAGATATTCATAACACTAGAGCCCGACCGATATGGGTTTTTGGGGGGGCGATGCCGATACCAATATTAGGGCGTATAAAAAGTCTGATATCAATATATTGGCCGATATTCTTTATGTGTATATTATAGGACAGTATCAGCCCAAACTTTTGATCATATATAATACAGTATATACATAATACACATACATTGTACATAAATAGGCCTAAAACAGAACAAACATACAAATGAAAAGGTTTTTCATAGGTCTAAACTAGATTTTCAGGTACAGAAATGGTAATCAAATGTCACTTCATAGTCTTCACTGTATAGATCTAGATGAACCCTTATTAAAGTTATTCAGTCAAGAGCAGTGAGTGCTTTTTTCCTGTCTTTTGTTATCTCGTCTTTTATGAGAAAACGCTTCCCTGCCATTGATGAGATTTTTCCATGTTTTCACTGTTATACGGTAGGGGGCGCTATTACACATCTCCTGAACGAGTACAGAATCTCCCGGTCGAAACACAGGCGAAGAAGCAGCAGAAACGAGCGATCTCGTACAAGCAGATACACTTGTAAAATAACGCGATCATCAACATTAAACAGCATATAAATAAAATGGCTGTGTTATTGAATGAGAAGCTTTGAGGTGTTGATGGACTCGATCGGTCACTCCATCTGTGTTTTGATCACCGATCTGAATCCCATCTGCAAGCAAGTCTTTGTTAAAAACTTGATTTTCTCATCTTTTTGCTCAAAATGTTGCTTTTTTCATGAAACGTACCCATATTCAAGTGTTGATAAAAAAAGAATGCATGAAGCTAGAATAAAGCAGAGGCTCTGTTCTTTCTTTTGATTTATTGCATGCTCAGATATTCATATAAGATATTCTGTGGGCCATCATGCATGAAAAGGACCAAAAACGCTTGTGGTGATTTTCATATTTACATTCACTTAAGACATAACAGACTATGTTTATGATGATACTCGACAAGATCGGCATTTTGACTTAATTTGTGAATATTTGCGTGCTGTGAGACACGTGGTCGTGTTCATATTGGTGGCATATATTATACGCCGATGCCGATATATCTGCGACAGGCTCATATCGGCCGATAAATCGGTCTGGCTCTACACGACACCCCGCCAAAATAAAAGTTCAAAACTTGAAGTTATGACAGAAATATATTACTGTACAACAGAATGTACGTCTTAAAGCAATAATATGTTTTTTAAAACATTGTTTTTTAAGGAATATCACACAGTATTACAATTGTTCATTCTGGTTTTAATTGAAATCTGTAAACCTCTGTTGCAAAGGCCCCCCAAAAATTTGATTATATTAAAAAAATATATATATATACACACATTTAAATTGTTCATCACCACCATTTATTTGCTCATCACCTCGTCATGGCTTTACTGTGTTTATTATTTATATAATACTGCTCATATCAGTGATATTTTAGTATCTACTGAGATACTAGTATAATTTTATTAATATTTTGAATGTTTTCTGTTTGCACTGTAATTTTAGGTGTTTTTAGTCATTTTGTTATGTTTTTGTCTTTGTTTGCCCCCAAAAATAATTATTTTAAAAATAAATAAATTTAAATGGTTAAAGTTTGCATTTATTTGATAATAAATGTGTATTGAATCATAAATAAAAATACTACAAATAAATAAAATATTTAATAGGACACTATTGCTAAAACTTTAATAAATTGTTAAAATTATGAATTTAAATTGACATGACTTGATTGTTAAAATTTAATGCAACCATTGAAATGGAATCCACAATTTAAAATGTAAAACAAAGAATTTTAATAAAAAATAAAACTTTATATTTTTCGATAGTGAAGCTCAGAAAAAGACAATGCACAAAAACATTTGTATGTGCATTATATTCCAAGTCTTCTGACGTCGTGTGCTTTATAGGACCCCACATTAAGTTTCTTTTGTGGTGCTTTTTATTTTTTCATTTCATAAGAAACTCTGACATTCTGCTCCCCAAACGAAAGTCATACGGGTTTAGACAGACATGATGTATTCCTAAAGCGAGACGTGCCCCTCTCATCCGCATGAGAAACTCTGGTCAGACGGTGATTCAGAGCGCCGTGTTCTCCGCTCTCTGGTTCACATGACCTCCGCGGCGTCTGGAGGACACAAACAGCCAGGAGAGTCACGCAGACCGCATTACGAGCGGTTTAAGGTATCTGAGGAATGTTATTTTCCATCAGAGATCTGTGTTGTGAGAGCAGCCTGTTTACAGACATTAACTTAAGGCTGATGCTGCTGTTTACTGATCATGTGTTCAGTCTACAATTCACAAACGCAGGCAAAACAATCCCATTCTGCAGCGAATCAACTTCCGGAGCATGAAAACACACACTCTCAGCATATGAGAGTGATCAGTGAAGGGTCATGTGACACTGAAGACTGGAGTGATGATGATAAACTCAGGAATAAATCACACTTTACTGTATATTCACACAGAGAACAGCTGATTCACACTGGAGGAGTATTACACTGATCTACTGGAGTTATGAGCAGATAAACACAGCCCTGGTGAGAAGGAGAGACATTTAAAATACAAAAAACATTTAAAATGTATCTTAATTATACCTTAAATGTTACATTTTCTGGTGCTTGTCTGTGAAAAGACACAGTCATAGGTAAATATTGCTGTTTATTGTTATATTGGAGCATGATTAAATATGATTAAATATTCTCTGTTGTATTGATTTAATGAAAATGTGGAATATTTTAATGTGGAAAATGAACTAGATTTTTACTTTTGGCAGACAATTGGCTATAACAGCTCTTTGGTCAAAAAAGGCAGTTCATCTGATGGGAAAAATCTCACGATCTATATCAAATACAGCCAAAGGCTGAAAAATATCAAGATACAAAAAAGATATCTACAGTATCTGCCAATCAGTACTGACAGAGAAACCTCTCTGATCTGAGTCTGAATTCAGGGCATAGTTGCTTGAAAAATGCATGTGCATGAAATATTGCTGCTCATAAATCAAACGGACTTTCTGAGATGTAATATTTCTAAAATTAAAAAATGCATGAGCTTCTACTTTGGGAAACAGCGGTTGCTCATGTCGGACAGCGGCACCGATCTGTCCTGTTTCCTGGGTGGAGATAAAGATGATGATGTAACAGGAATCACCTTAAGTCACGGCTTGTTTATTATATTATTTATATAATAGTGCTCACATCAGCGTTGTTTTAGTATCTACTACTTTGAGATGCTAGAATAATTTTAATTAACATTTTGAATGTTTTTAATTTTAGATTTTCTCTTTTCATTGTAATTGTAGGTATTTTTATTCATTTTGTTGTGATGGATGGGTGGATGGATGGATGGATGGATGGGTGGATGGATGGGTGGATGGATGGATGGATGGATGGGTGGGTGGATGGATGGATGGATGGGTGGATGGATGGATGGATGGATGGATGGATGGATGGATGGATGGATGGGTGGATGGGTGGATGGATGGGTGGATGGATGGATGGATGGATGGATGGGTGGATGGATGGATATTCCAGTTTTTGTTATTTTAGTACATCATGTTAAACTAAATCAGGGTTCTTATCTTTAAAAGTGCTGTATGTAAGTTTTTGACTGTATTAAATCATAAAAATACCATAATATGCTTGCAGATATGTAGGAAACATGCAAAGTTCACATACTTGTCTCTGTGAAAAACAACGCTATAGCCAGTTATTGTGCGTATTGAAATGTGCGTTGTGTGGGAAATGAGTGAATGTCTGTTTTTGTTTTGGCCAGTTTACCCAATAGTATTTCGACACCACAGTTGCCAGTTGCTGAAAACAAAGCATATTACTGGCATGGACGCCAGCAAACAAACTGGGTCAGAGATCACAGATTCTACCTGACCTAGAAAGCCTCAGCATCCATCAAAAAATCTCTATGAATGAGAGCACATTAAAACACGGATAAATCAACTCATTAACCTACAGTGTGCAAGTCTCCTCGCCTTCCATTGTCAGTTGAGCTCGCTCCTGTTTCGTGTCCTCACACGGGCAACCGGCGTGAGCGTCGAGTCTGAGGAGGGGAGGGGGGGGCGGGGCAAACTACATTTTGAATTTGGACTGCAGTACCCATTTCAACCACTAGCTGTCATTCTTACACACACAGCACCTTTAACTAAAACTATTTCTGTTAACTTAAAGCTGAAATTAAATTAAATTTAAATGTTAGTTGAAAAACTTAAAGTAAACGTAAATGTGGCCTTGGCAATAAACTGAAATATGTTTAAGTTGAAGCACTAACATTATTGCCTGGAAATAAGTAACTAAAACTGAAATAAAATGCATTTAATTAAATCTAAATAGAAATATTAAAAAAATAAAATAAAAAAACTCAACATAGTACATAAAGAAATTACTAAAAAAATAAATAATAATAATAATAATAATAATAATAATAAAAAAATAGAAATAAAATTTCATATTAATAAAAATGAATTTCTTTAATATACATTTAATTTTGGGTGAAACCGATAACCGATAATTCTTTATATTTGAAAGCCAATAACCGATATATTGGCGATAAATCTAAACATACATTTTATATAATTTTTGAGAGCTTGATAACAAAAACAAAAATCAAGCACAGAATTACAATAATGTTCTCATTATAATGGTAACATTAAAAATGAACACATATCGGCCGATACCGATAGCGACTGATAATGACAACATTAAAAACTAACATACAGATTATTGGTACATACCGATACGGATATGGTGACTGATATAAACATGGTTTATATCATCCCTACATTTTATTTCAGTTAAACAGTTTAAGTATTAGTTTAGTATAATAACCACGGCTATAAACTAACACTAGGTATCCCCATCAGTTTTTCATGGGCAAGCAGCACTCGCGTCTTCATCTGAAAAATGTACAAATCTAGTATTCAAGGAGACGTCAGTTTGGCTGAAGAGGAAGAGGAGGGAAGCCTTCATCTCTTGACTCCTGAAGGTCCTTGGGTTTACAGTTGTTAAATCATTGATTGTGTCCTGTCTGAATGCCTCCATCTCATTATGCTAAATACAATGACATCACAACAATCGCTATGGCAACAAGTATTCAGCCATACATTCACTGAGCGGACGAAGACGTGTCTCACACTCTGTTTCTTCTGCTGCAGCTATCAAATCTCATTCACACTTTAACAAATGCATAATGACACTAACACGGACGCCTGGAAATGTGTTTAGTAAAGAAACGCGCATTGATGCGTTCAAGTTTTTAATGTAAATGAGATTTGAGAGCTGTGCTGATTTTCACTGAATAATGAGCAAAAATGCCGATCTGTTGCACTATTGCACTTAAGATTAATTTGTCCTTTTGCAGCTTGACAGGACTTGCATGTAAAAGAGTCATATAACGTCAGTAATTCAACCACACTTGCGATAATACTTACCAAAGCACAGTATCATGCCGAGAGAGGAAATGCTGATTAACAGTAAAACGGCTTATCTAGAAACAAACTTCCTGACAGAGACACATTCATGAGCTCTAGGAAGACAAGCTGCCTCTTTATTCACTGACTATCAATCATATGGCATTTGAACAAATAGAATTTCACACTCTTAGAGAAAAGGTTCTATATAGAACTCCAGTGTTCTTGACTCAATTGTTTAAAAATCCAAAAGGTTCTATATAAGGAGAAATGTCTTAATTGATGTTATTTAGTTTTTTTTCCACTGATAAAGTATGTTTATGAGTGGTTTAATTCATAACATTTAGTTAAAATTAAAAACGATCACATGATGGAACACCTGAAAGGTTCTCTACATGAAGCGACTGACGGAACCCTTTAAGATTCTATTTAGAACCTTTTCTTTAAGGGCCCGTTTACACATTTCTCTGATTCAACAGCGATTCAGTCATAAAAAGAGGTGTATATGCCCTCTGAAATGCGTTTGAGGCGGATTTATATCCGGTGGTCTGAGACGCATTCCAGGTGAAACTGGACACGTGCAAATACATATGTCAATTTTACTCCTCCCAAAGGGGTATAAAAAAAAATTAATAATAATGAGTAAAGCAATAAAAAAAGTTATTTAAATAAATATATATTTATTAGTTATTATTCTATTAAATAAATTAGATTAAAAAGATGAATATAAATAAATTAGATTAAAATTAAACAAGAAATAAATCATACAGCAAAACATTACTACATTGAGTACAACAAAATATATAATAATGTAACAAACTAATTTTAGATTTATAATATTTTTATTAATAAAAGACAGATACCTTTTAACCTCACACAGTTATGATCATATTCAGGGGTCCGTTGCATCTAAAAGATCGAAAACCCCTGACAATGTATTTATATGACAGATACAGTAACACGCCTCGCATTAGCCACAGATATGACCCGCCGCAGATTACCGAGTATCTCTTCAGCAAGCCGCTGCACAAACTGCCACAAATGAAACTGAAAGTCTGGCGTCGCATCCTGAAACTAAAAACACAGTCTTCTTCATTAAAAGTAATTAGACTAAATGATCTTACCAGTGCTGATGCCGCTCTCTCTCCTGTTGCGGTCTTTGATCTTGAAATTAGCGGGTATAAATGAAATACAAATGTTTGTTGACATGAACTACACTCACCTGTCAGGATTATTAGGAACACCATACTAATACTGTGTTTGACTCCCTTTCGCCTTCAGAACTGCCTTAATTCTACGTGGCATTGATTCAACAAGGTGCTGAAAGCATTCTTTAGAAATGTTGGCCCATATTGATAGGATAGCATCTTGCAGTTGATGGAGATTTGTGGGATGCACATCCAGGGCACGAAGCTCCCGTTCCACCACATCCCAAAGATGCTCTATTGGGTTGAGATCTGGTGACTGTGGGGGCCATTTTAGTACAGTGAACTCATTGTCATGTTCAAGAAACCAATTTGAAATGATTCGAGCTTTGTGACATGGTGCATTATCCTGCTGGAAGTAGCCATCAGAGAATGGGTACATGGTGGTCATAAAGGGATGGACATGGTCAGAAACAATGCTCAGGTAGGCCGTGGCATTTAAACGATGCCCAATTGGCACTAAGGGGCCTAAAGTGTGCCAAGAAAACATCCCCCACACCATTACACCACCACCACCACCACCAGCCTGCACAGTGGTAACAAGGCATGATGGATCCATGTTCTCATTCTGTTTACGCCAAATCCTGACTCTACCATCTGAATGTCTCAACAGAAATCGAGACTCGTCAGACCAGGCAACATTTTTCCAGTCTTCAACTGTCCAATTTTGGTGAGCTCGTACAAATTGTAGCCTCTTTTTCCTATTTGTAGTGGAGATGAGTGGTACCCGGTGGGGTCTTCTGCTGTTGTAGCCCATCCGCCTCAAGGTTGTGGCTTCACAAATGCTTTGCTGCATACCTCGGTTGTAACGAGTGGTTATTTCAGTCAAAGTTGCTCTTCTATCAGCTTGAATCAGTCGGCCCATTCTCCTCTGACCTCTAGCATCAACAAGGCATTTTCGCCACAGGACTGCCGCGTGATACTGGATGTTTTTCCCTTTTCACATCATTCTTTGTAAACCCTAGAAATGGTTGTGCGTGAAAATCCCAGTAACTGAGCAGATTGTGAAATACTCAGACCGGCCCGTCTGGCACCAACAACCATGCCATGCTCAAAATTGCTTAAATCACCTTTCTTTCCCATTCTGACATTCAGTTTGGAGTTCAGGAGATTGTCTTGACCAGGACCACACCCCTAAATGCATTGAAGCAACTGCCATGTGATTGGTTGATTAGATAATTGCATTAATGAGAAATTGAACAGGTGTTCCTAATAATCCTTTAGGTGAGTGTATATATTACATATAGCGCGGGAATTGAAGATCGGATTTATATTTGTTTTGCAGAAAAACATGTGGACGAATGTAAATGGAACAGTTTGAGGAATGCACAGATAGAATTTTTGGCCAATACCGATTTTAACAAACAACCAGTGTTCATTTCGTTGATGAATAATTTGTCATAATTTTGTTTTGGATGACAAAAACTATGACGTAAATCTACTGTCATTTTCATCAACAAATAAAAAAAGATACAAAAATGTTAGGGAGGGACGATTAGGGAAGAGATCCATCAGAACTGATGTCCTGTGTAACGGATGAGCACACGTGCGGATCTAACGGCGGGAAAACACGGAGCTGTTGAGCTTCTCCAGGCTCACGCGACAGCGCTTCAGAGCAGTTCGATCCATGAAGAACACACATTTATGACAGGTCATGTTTATGAACTAATGCTGAGGAATAATCACAGTATTTACTGTCCCATGTTTATATAGTAATATGATTCAGACGGATGTAACGATGCATACGTGATCTCCTCATCTGAACTGCAATAGCACGGCATTTCAAAATAAGAGTCCAGGTGTATTTGAGCTCATTTATAATTAAAGTCACGCATTATATACACGTTTGGTTACACAATAAACTGTTTAATTTCATTCCCATTTAATTCATAGTCAGGAGGAAAGACTAAGAACCGGATTTGACATTATTCAGTAAAGTATCAGGGTTATAATAGTTCACTAAAACCATAAAATTACTTGAAAGTAAATGTTAACTGAAATAAAAATAAATAAACTTATCTTAAGCTTTAGCTTAACCTGATACACTTACTAAAACAGAAATACAACATTATAAAAACTATATAGATTTGAGCTCTCTGTTGTGTAGTTTTAATGTCAAAAACACAACAATGTTTTCAAGTAACAGTCCGTTATATAAGGCTCCATGCATTACACTTTAAACTCATTAGATTTTAATCGACTATAACCTTATGATATTTAGTCAACTAAAAACAATTCAGGTGACTAAAATATGACTAAAACTAAATGACATTTTAGTCAAAAGACTATGACAAAATTAAAACCGCAAACAACTCTTGGCTGATACGATACCGATTTGATACCATGAAGATGCACTGGCCTGATCAAGACGATCAATTGTCCCGGGCGCCGTTCACACTGGCCCCGGCAGTCCTTATTGTCGAGCCATGCTGTATTTTGTACAGATTTAATTTTGTTTTACCAAGTGAAAACAAACCAAGTGAACTTTTCACTTTGTTTTACCAAGTGAAAAAACACCATTTGCGCCTTCATTCCTGACACTTTGGACCCTCTTCAGTTTGCCTATAGTTCCAATAGATCGACTGAAGATGCCATCTCTCATGTCCTCCACTCCTCCCTCACTCACATCGACAGCAAAAGTGGGAACTACGTAAGACTGCTATTTATTGACTATAGCTCAGCCTTTAACACCATAGTTCCCACCAAGCTAACCTCCAAACTCCTGGATCTCGGCCTGAATCCTTCTCTCTGCCACTGGATTGAGGACTTCCTCACTGGCAGGCCTCAGGTGGTGAGAATAGGCCAGTCCACCTCCACCTCCATCACCCTGAGTGTGGGAGCTCCACAGGGCTGTGTCCTGAGTCCCCTGCTCTACTCTCTCTACACGCATGACTGTTTGTCCACACACAGCTCCACCTCTATCATCAAATTTGCTGATGATACTGTTGTCCTGGGCCTCATTTCCAACAACAATGAGACGGCATACTTGGACGAGGTGGAGCATCTAACATCATGGTGCCAGGACAACTGTCTCTCTCTGAATGTTGGCAAGACCAAAGAAATGATTGTGGACTTCAGGAAGAGACAGCAACGGACATACTCCCCCTCATGATCAGCGGGTCACCAGTAGAGAGAGTGAGCAGCTTCAAGTACCTGGGAGTAAACATCTCCGAGGACCTGACCTGGACTGCTCACATTCAGACACAGGTGAAAAAGCCAGGCAAAGACTGTACCACCTGCGCCAGCTGAGGAAATTCAGGGTTTCACCAGCTATCCTGAAAACTTTCTATTTAGGGCGATAGAAAGTGTTTTAACTCAGTGCATCACAGCGTGGTATGGGAACAGCACCAGTCATGACCGCAAAGCCCTGCAAAGAGTAGTGCGCTTATCCGGCGTATCTCAGGGTCAGCTCTCCCGTCTCTGCAGGACGTCTACACCAAACGCTGCAAAGGTAGAGCTACCAAGATCATCAAGGACTCTAATCACCCTGCAAACCCTCATTTCACGCTGCTACCATCTGGTAAGCGCTTCCCAAGCCTGATGGCCAAAACTGAGAGACTCAGGAGGAGCTTCTTCCCCCAGGCCATCAGACTCCTGAACTCAGTCACTTAACATCACGTGACTTCACGTCAGGATAAACATCGATACACTGACATTGCACTGCACTTTCTGTTCTCGTTGTTACTGTGTAACAACCTGTTATAAACCTGTTTGCACATTATACTCTTTATACATTTGTTAACCACATATTTATAAGTCTACAGTTTACTCACTGCAAAGTCTACTTCAATTATTTTATTCCACTTTATCCTTATTTGTTACCTTTTTTTCTCTTGACTTGATTATTTATAATTCTACAGATATAGACATATATATATATATATAGATAGTACTTTTTTTATATCCTATTTCTATATAATTTCTTCCTTGTGTTTTTAACTGTGAATTTGCACTGTCCATGGAGCGGACCTGTTTACATTTCACTGCCGGTTGTATATTCTGTATATAACTGTGTATGTGACAAATAAAACTCTTGAATCTTGAAGTATTTGATTATTTTAACCAGAGAAAAACGTTGGATTATGCAACAGATATTATACAACTCTGTGCCTTCACACAGGTAATTAATAAACTTTTATTATGCCACAGTCACCGGCACCATTTCCGCTTTTCCGGTCATGAGTATGAGGTAACGCAGCTCTGTTCATCATATTAGACACATCTGAGTGTGTTGAGAATGATGTCATGACGTTACTCTGTGCGTTCGCTCACAGCTGCTATGACACTTGTTGCACTACAGTGAGAGTAAAGCACTTCTGCTGAATAAAACCAGAAACCAAACGCGGATATGATGGCATCAACAGGCGACGCCCTCACGTCCCGGTTCACTGGTTAAAATAGCAACTTTCTCACGATTTACAAATAGTTGGAAACATTTGGGATTATTATAAGTACTCAACTGAACAAACTATATAACACGGGCCTAGTGGTTTTTGGATATTTGATAGATTTTATGTTGGTCTCAGCATTGAAAGAAATGGGACAGAAGGTTTTCTCTGTATGTGGAAGCTGTATTCTCTATGTTCCTATGTTTAACATATGGGACCAGTCCCTATAAGGAATAGGTTTCTGTTAAGGGTTTCTGTTGATATTCAAGGGTCTTCAGGAGCTCAAGGAGAGCCTGGATGGTGGACAAGGAGAGTACCATATTTAGACTTGTTTTTCTATATGCATCACATTCCTATAACCTGAGATATATGATGTACTCTCTCTCATTGGTTAAACCTTTTCTACACCCCTTTTATTCTTTGTATATAACTATCAATCCTACATCAATTAAAGTGAGATGTTACACTCTCCCTCAGCGCTGAGTATCTGTTCATTCAATTGCCAATGCAGAAAACTGGGATGAGGCACGAAGGGGCAAAAACCTAACAATATTTTACTGAAATAATTTTTACATACTGCACCTTTAATAAACCATCGGATTGTTATATCAGCTTTTTTCACACTTGACGATGTCACTGGTTTTAAATTGATCAAATATCAGCCAATAAATATCGGTGGCCAATACATCAGTGCATCTCTTAACAAATCGGATAGCTATCCAATCAGTAAAAACACATTCACAAGTACACGAGTACACAAGTGACCAGGTGTAAACAGGCCCTAAGAGTGTGTGTTCAAAATAGTTCGGTACTCAAGCTTTCAGCGTCTGCCGTCTCACTGCGTGAGGACATGAACTTCACCATTTCATTTGAGAAAACTATCCACAAATACACAGAAACTCAAAGCTCTTCACTAAAAATCATCAAACAGTTGCATTTAACTTAAAGAAATTAAGAAAAAACAACAAAAAAAACTGCATTAATGATTACATTGTTAAACTTTTAAGAATTTAATGTATTAGGCATTAAAGGTTTCATTAATTATATGTATTAACCCATTAAAAGAGAATACAAATAAATAAAATGGAAAATGGCCATTGGCATTATAAACAGTATGAATTTCCATAAAGACGCATTATGAAAAGAGCTAAACAAATAAAACTGACTCAGGCAATGTCAATATGTGCATGCAAATATTACCCACAATCCTGTGGTATGGAAGAGGAGACGTTTGAGACAGTGCTCCTTTGATTTTTTTTTTACACAATAAGCCTAAAGTAAACATGTTTTGAGGTGATGATTCAGATGCAAATGCTCACATGCAAATGACATGCAACATGCAACACAGCTCTATGGCTCTGTAAACACTAGCATACTGTCATAATACAACTCAAAGAGTATGAAGAGCCTTCAAAAGGAATTAAAGACTGGATTTTCCCATCGTGAATGAAGCATGCATTCAGTGTGCAATATAGGAGCATTCAGCAGAACACTTGTTTCAAACCTACACACACAAACAATAAAAAGAAGAGCAGGGCCATTAGAGACCACAAGTCCACACAGACTGCGGCTCCTTCACAAGCTCTCTGGCATTTCTTAACGTCTACAGCCGCATTAATTATTTAGCCTGCCCAATTAGCCCTCGCGAGTCCACGCGCCCTTAAGGAGAAGAAAAATCCCAGACGCCACATTTCAGACACTGAAATGCCAAACCTTAGTGCGATCGGCCATCACAAATGATTTAAAATGATTATGCTAACATAACCTAAATGATAAAAGTGACAGGTTTGGACTTTAATAAATGCAACATCATGAATTATTAATCAGAAATAATACATAAGAGATGGCCCAGGTCCTTGGAGCATGTGTTTATGAGCGTTAGGATGTGAAAGACAACATCCCCCCCCGAGGCCTTCCCTCTTTTGCAGTCGCTGTAGCGCATCTATTAGCGCGTTCAGGTTCTTGGCAGCATGCAAAAACAATTACAGCAAGTATGTAAAGCCAATCACCATCAAATGTAAACCAATCAGCACTGTCACAGTCCTTTTATGACTTGCTATTTGAAATATCCTCAGTGGTTTTGGGGGAAACCTGGATTGGATGAGCTGGAACATGTTTCCTCCATGTTACCTGCTTTTCAAGTCATTGAAGGAAAGTTGAACACATCATGGTGCATGTTAACGTCACAAACTCCAGACAGCTCAGAAAAAAAACTGCATGTTTTAGTTGGTGTGCTTGTCCATGCAAAAGTCTCAGGGCTTGACGCTTACTTTTTTCTCCAATGAGCACATGTGATTAATTATTTAAAAGTTTACTTAAACTTAAATTACTGGGCCGATACTAGAAATCAAGATCTCTAAAAACGTTATGCATAATGCACAACAAGCCCGAAATACAACGGGACTCTTATTTTAAAATTTCTATGCTTTACTGTGGCTGGCTGCTCATTCAAAAAGATGAGGGAGATAAAATATGCAGTATTACAATATAAACACCATAAAGTTCAACACTGTCATAATTCATTAACAGTAGATCTCAAGCAATCCATTGGCATAAATGCATGGTATTCTTTGATTGTTACTTGTCTATAAAGCAAGAGCCTGTAGAACGTGCAACAGTGCTGCGTTTTTTCTTTGAAACATGCAGTGCCTGCATTTACTTAATGAAACCATAAGACTTTTGATGATTAATACTCGCATTAGGCTGTACCGCAATTCCTGTTTTTCCATCCCCACATTTACAACCTGCCAACAAGACGTTTGTTATACCATTTACGACATTTAACACTTTTTGTTACACAGGGACTTTTTTAAACCCCGAAGGGGTTTAAAAATGGAGATCAGTGCCGGAGATCTACTCAGAACCAGGGGTGTTTGGGGTTCCTGGCGTGCCAGGTAATGCACCCAGCGGGGCGGCTCTTCCTCAGCAGCTGGTGAGCCCTGTGACCTCTGACCCCTGCGGTGGGGCACAGCAGGCAGACCTGAGATAATTACCCAGCGAGCAAAGAGACGTGCTGTGCAGCAGAGGAGGGAGAAGATGCACAAGTTCTTGTTGATCTTTCTTCTCTCTTTCTTTAACTGCTCGTCTCACACTGATAACTCTTAAATTTGAGCATCTTTAAACCTGATAGAAAAAGTTATTTAAATTATCAGATAGGATGGATTCATTTTCTAGGTGGATGTCACCCTCCTACTTACCATCTATGGTTTCATCCATCCTCATCCTAAGATATAAGGATACTAAGGCCCTGTCCCAAATGGCACCCTAAACACTTGCTGTCTTCCTACGAGCCCGCACTCTCATGATGTAACACCACTTTTGACTGTCGAGAGGAAGTCTGCAGCGGAGCTTATTTCAGCGCGGGCTCGGCAAAAGTGTGCATCGAGGGCACATAATGACCACAAAGGGTTCGCGAGCACCCGTCTGAAACCTAAAATGACAAATGGGACACAGTCTCATGGACTTAACGGACCCACGCACACGGCATCCATTGTCAGTCCACAAGAAAGTGCATATGAAGTGTGACATAGTGGGCCTAATAGTGCTCCTGACACTCTTTGCTCCACTCTAACAACTTCAGATAACTAAGACCCAGACCAGCCCACGCCACCCCCTCTGCCCACTGGCTATCTAATGTTCTCTGCAAGTATCGCTCTGGACTTGGAGTGGAGCAAATCCAAAGATCCCACTGACCTAGTTTGTATCGGTCACTCCTTTCTTCCATCTCTGCAAATGTCTCCACTTCGAAAACAACATCCTACCACAACAAAAGTAACAGTTCTTCTGACTCTCGCATGCTTTTTTGTCCTCCCCACCCAAGTCCAACTCTAGCTGACGACTTTGCCACATTCTTCATACATAAAACAACAATCATCATTGGCCAATTCTCCACACCACAAACTGAAAAACACATCTCACAGCAAACAGTATCCCCTCCTTTCTCTCCACTCTCGGAGGCAGGAGTCTTTAAACTCATCCTTTCCAATTTACCCTACTACCTGTCTGCTTGATCCTATCCCCACTCATTTCCCTCAAGCCATTTCTTTTTCAGTTGTACCAGCACTCACTAACATTAGGGGCTTTCGCACCAGGTAGTTCTAGGAATTTAGTTATAGGAACTACCCATCAGGGTGGTTCGCAGTGTGTGTATACAGCTATTTTTAAATGGCGAGTGCTGGTGTTTCATGTGATATCGGCCAGTCAACGTATACTTAAGTCACTGGTAGTTCCATCTGTGCTGGGTTAGACTCTACTCTGAAGTAGCCAATTTAGTCCGCCCCTCCCAAAAAAAAAGGAGTTCTGAGAACTAAAATCAGTCCCAGTTCATGTAGTGCAAACATGCCAAAAAGCGGGTATTTCTGCCAATAGTTCCACTGTTGCAAAAGCCCCTATAATCAACACCTCTCTTCATACTTGTACTGGTACCTTAGCATATGAGCAGGCTCGGGTAACCCACACTAAATCCAGCACTTTTAGAAAACTTCTGACCGGTATCCTTTCTTCCATTCATTGCAAAGACACTGCCCTGCTCTCGGTTATTGAAGCTCAGGGCAGCTTCCAAATCCTCAGTATCTTGCTGGATCTGTCTGCTGCTTTTGGCACAGTTAACCAACAAAACCTTCTGTCAACCCTCATGATGATGGGCATCTCGGGAACTGCACTCCAATGGTTCAAGTCTTCTCTCTTTTAGGTAGGTCCTTCAGGGTGTCGTGGAGAGGTGAGGTTTCTAAGTCCCAACTGGGGTTCCTCAGGGCTCAGTGCTTGGACCGCTTCTATTCTCCATCTACATGTCATCACTAGCATCTCTCATTCAGAAGCATGGCTTGTTCAATCACTGCTATGCTGATGACACTCATCTCTACCTCTCTTTCCAGCTCGCGTCTCAGCCTGCCTGACAGTTATTTCTGGCTGGATGAAGGACTACCACCTTCAACACAACTGTGCAAAGATAGAACTGCTTGTGGTCTCGGCCAATATCACTTCCTCACAACTTCCCCATTTATCTAGGTTCGTCAACCATAACTCCGTCCAGGACTGCCATGGAGTTGTGATTGATGATCATTTAAACTTCACAGACCACATTGCTAAAATTGCCCGGTCCTGCAGATTTGCCTTATACAACACTAGAAAGATTTCCCTTCCTATCAGATCATGCTACACAACTCCTTCTCAAAGCTCTTGTTCTCTCCAGACTGGACTATTGTAATGCTCTCTTGGCAGCCCTTCCAGCATGTACTGTCAAACCTCTGCAACTGATCCAGAATACAGCGGTGAGAGTGGTCTTTAATGAGCTGAAGAGAGCACACATCACACCTCTTAAACATACACTGGTTGCTAATTGCAGCTCTCTTCAAATTCAAGACACTGGTGTTTGCCTACAGAACAACCACTGGCTCTGCACCTCTAAACCTAAACTCACTACTTCAGACTTGTGTGTCCTTCAGAAGCTTGCATTCTGCAAGTGAACTGAGCCTTGTGGTGCCATCCCACAGAGGCACAAAATCACTTTCACATACCGTTACCTGGACTGTTCCCTGCTGGGGGAATGACCTGCCTTACTCAACCCGAGCTGTTGTGTCTTTAGCCATCTTCAAGAAACGGCTGAAGACACATATTTGACCCATTTCACTCAACATTTTGACTCAACACTTGACCCATTAATCCTAACACTTACTATTCTATTCTACCTTTTCTATTTATTTATACATTTCTAGACTAACTGGCACTTACATATTGTTGCCCTTTTGTTGAAGTGATTGCTTCTATTGTTCTCCTTATTTGTAAGTCGCTTTGGATAAAAGCGTCTGCTAAATGTTTTAGTTATTTTAGTACATCAAGTTAAATTAAATAAATGAGAAATGATGCAACTACCTGAAATTAAAGTAAGTTGATTTTAAGTAACAAAAATGTGTTTTATGGTTTTAGTAAAAGTATACATTGGTTTTTAATGTAATACTGGTGTTAATCAGAAATGGTCATTACCAGTAGTTAAAATATTGGATTTAAGTTTGAACAGACAAGGTTATTGAGTGATTTTATCTATTTTAACTATTCTCACGTTACTACTGCATTACTGTAAATGCAATTCATGCTGGTTTTAACAAACTGAGCAATGAGTTTAAATCATGTTTAACATTATGAATTAATGCAATAAGATGATTCATATTATTTATATTCATATTATTCCATCTCAAAATGTCAAAACCCAGCCAAACGTCATCCACAATAAAAAAAAAAAAAAAAAAAAAAAAAAAAAACAGAAGTCTGTCCAAATTAATTAACACATTTAATTCAGACGCTTACTGATTCCTCAATTTTACAGCAGAATGTTTTATTGACTCATTTGTGTGATAAAAGGCAGCGGCCCTCAGGATTTACTGCCGTGTGTGTTCCTAATTAAACAGTCGCTCCGACAGCTGATTCATATTCAGCACCGGATGATTTCTGTCATGATATACAACGGCATGGCACATCAAAAACAAACACAAAAAGAGAAACAGCTTTGAAACACTTCCTAGATTTCAAACAAACTCTGAAGATCCTGAGACGCTAAACTAAAAATAAACATAAATTTAATATGGGCAACAGCTGATGTCCTTAAACTTTGCATGAAAATGCATTTACTTCAGTAATGGGACAGGTGATGATCAATAATAAAAATAAATAAAATGGGCAGCATTGACTTGATTTTAGCCACTGAATTGACTAGACTAAGACAGAGTGGTTGGTAAGACACCACTAGCAACTGCATAACATCAAGATAAAAACAAATAGTAACCAAAGTAATCATACAGCAATGCTCTGGAAATTGGCCAAAAGACCCTAGTAAGTTAGTAACCCTATAACAGCACAACAAAACCAACAAATAACCACAGTAACTGTATAGCAACGCCCTGACAACCACCCACAACACCTTTTGAATAAAAGCAAGCTAAAAAAGACTAGTAACCACAGTAAGCGTATAGCATCGCCTTGGGAACCAATAACAGCACGCTAAAAACAACTAGGAACCATATAACAACACCCTGACAACCACACATAACACCCTAACAATTCCATAACAGCATGATTAAAACAAGCAGTAACCATATAGCAATGCCCTGGCAACCAACAACAACACCCAATGCATAACAGCATGCTAAAAACAACCAGTAACCACAGTAAGTGTATATATCGCCCTGGGAACCAATAACAGAATGCTAAAAACAACCAGCAATCGTATAGCAACACCCTGACAACCACGCACGCAACACCTTAGCAAATCCGTAACAGCACCATAAAAACAAACAGTACCTACAGTTACCATATAGCAATGCCCTGCCCCACAACAACCTAGCAACTGCATAACAGAACCCTAAAAACAAACAGCAACCATAGTAACCACATAACAATGCCCTGGCAACCAACCACAACACCCTCTGCATAACAGCATGCTAAAAACAAACAGTAACCACAGGAAGCATATAACAATGCCCTGGGACCCAATAACAGTTTGCAAAAAAATAACCAGCAACTGTATAACAACACCCTGACAACCACGCACGCAACACCCTAGCAAATCCGTAACAGGACCATAAAAACAAGCAGTACCCATAGTAAGCATTTCAAGAGTTTTATTTGTCACATACACAGTTATATACAGAATATACAACCAGCAGTGAAATGTAAAGCAATGCCTTGCAACCTTGCCCTTAATATTTAGCAATGCCTTGCCACACAACACCCTTGCAACTCCATAATTTTACCATGTAAACAAACAGTTACCATAGTAACCATATAGCAATGCCTTGGCAACCAATAACAGCACGCAAAAAACAACCAGCAGCCATATAGCAACACCCTGACAACCACACACATCCTAGCAAATCCAAAACAGCACCTTATAAACAAACAGTAACCATAGTACCCATATAACAACACCATAGCAACCACCCCAGCATGAGAGTGGTGAGTTTTGCACAGTCAAACAGCACTCAGATTTTCATCAGTAGTTCTCTAATGAGATTTTAAAAACACTAATGTATCAGTGATAGATGACGCTCCTAATTAGACTCAGCCTCCTACACGTTCATTTCACTTCCTCTCTACGAATGATCACTGACTTTATTGTCTTATCAATAAGTTTAAGCATGAAGGCAGCGGTGCAGACGAATATCTGTTTTACAGAGGTTTTATACTGCAGCGCTCCATTTCCACAGCTCTGAAGTGACTGAAATCAATGAGCGTTTGACACTCGTGTTGTGTCTATTATACCCCCTTCAGAAGATCAATAACAACAGTGCATCACGCTCAATAAGAGGTTTTGTTAGTAATATACAAGCATCAAGCTTTCCCTTCTGTTCAGGTGCCGAGCATCACACATGGGAACTTCTCTGTAAAAATCACATTTTTCTGGTTTGGAACATTTTCACACGCCGCTCAACTCATTGCACTGTGTGTGAGGAATGACATGGAGCAAACTAACCTGAAAAAACATCCAAGGCTCCTGAAATATACTGTAAAATGCTCAATTAAACATTAACAGACAAAAAAAAATACAGAATTAAATAGAGCTGCATGATTCTGGACAAACTGAGAATCCCGTTTTTTTTTTTTCTGTTTCAATTAGAGATCATAATTCCGAACAGACAACTAAACAAAATAACATGTAATTTACTAGAGGTTTACTCATTTCATTATTGGATGAATGAATGATTCAATGACTCATTCATAAACACTTCACTTGTTTCATTACTGGACGAATCAACACTTTTTGAACAAATCTCTTGAATGAATGATTCAATGACTCACTCATAAACACTTCACTTGTTTTATTACTGGACGAATCAGCACTTTTTGAACAAATCTCTTGAATGAATGATTCAATGACTCACTCATAAACACTTCACTTGTTTCATTACTGGACGAATCAACACTTTTTGAACAAATCTCTTGAATGAATGATTCAATGACTCACTTATAAACACTTCACTTGTTTTATTACTGGACGAATCAGCACTTTTTTGAACAAATCTCTTGAATGAATGATTCAATGACTCACTCATAAACACTTCACTTGTTTCATTACCGGATGAATCAGCACTTTTTGAACAAATCTCTTGAATGAATGATTCAATGACTCACTCATAAACACTTCACTTGTTTCATTACTGGACGAATCAGCACTTTTTTAACAAATCTCTTGAATGAATGATTCAATGACTCACTCATAAATACTTCATTACTGGACGAATCAGCACTTTTTGAACAAATCTCTTGAATGAATGATTCAATGACTCACTCATATACTTCATTACTGGACGAATCAGCACTTTTTGAACAAATCTCTTGAATGAATGATTCAATGACTCACTCATAAATACTTCATTACTGGGACGAATCAGCACTTTTTGAACAAATCTCTTGAATGAATGATTCAATGACTCACTCATAAATACTTCATTACTGGACAAATCAGCACTTTTTGAACAAATCTCTTGAGTTAATGATTCAATAACAAATAAATGTAAGTCACTTGTCGCCACCTACTGGTGTAACAATGTCATCGATACAATTGTTATAAGGTATAGTTCACCCAAAAATAAAAATTCTGTCATGAATTACTCTCGTCTGTCCAAATCTATAAGACTTTGGTTCATCTTCCAAAATTCTGACACTTTGAAACATTCATAAAAGAGATCGTAAAAAGTGAGTGTAGAAGATTATCGAAAAAGAAAAATGTAGGGCAGGACTTGGTTCATCAGTTTCTGATTGGATGTTGAGATGTGGGCGTGGCACTCAAAGGTGGATGCAAGTTTGCAGGGGCGGCGTTTAAACGCACTAAATAATTTGGAGAAGTCCTGAATACACCAGTCAGCGTTTTCACTGGAAGATCCGGTTATGACATTTGAATTAAATAAGTATGAGGTCGAAAAAATTTAAAATTAAACATATGCAAGCATGGGTGAATTATATATGCAGATATGCACTCAGAAAACAGGTGAATTTTCATTTCATGCCAAGTTTCAATTTACAGACTTGGACCAGGTAGAAAGCACCTGACCAACTTCATAGCAACCACCTAGCAACACCCTGGCAACCACCCACCACATCCTAGAATTGTGGCAAAACTATACTAATGACTTTTTTTAATCAATAGTGTGTTTACAGTCACGGATTGCTGGTGACTGATCCATGTGGGGTTAAAACCCTAGTACAACATTTTAGTTGCCAGATCTACACTAGACTAGTCACCTTTTGAGCGAAACCCTGGAAACAACAAAACCTCATAAAAAAAAAAGTGATGCTTCTAGATGCTATTACCATGGTGATATCATGGAGGTACTTTATGTCCTAAAAACACAATTTTAGTACTTACTTAAGGAGTTACAGACATGATTACAAGCTAACATGGCCTAAAAATATGGTAACACCATGGTACGTCTAAAAAAAACAAAAAAAACAAGGTAGTACCATGGTAAATTCCCAAAACCTGGTATTACCATTCTAAAACCCATTATAGCACCATGGTAAGTTCTGTCATGAGAAATCAAGCAGTATCAGACATGATTCAGACTTATATGATGTACTCATGTACACAATTGTTGTGATCAAGTTGTGGTACTGCGCAGTGTGTGTGTTTCTGGTGACTCAGGCTTCCGCGCACACACACACACACACACACACACACACACACACACACACACACACACACACACACACACGACCTCTCGGATTCGCAGCAGCAGCAGACATGATATTCACAACCATGACACGAGTTTACACTGGTGATGTACTCACATCTCAGTGACTGATGCTGCCGAATGTAATCACAGGTGTCTCGCGCTCTTCATCCTCATCCTCATCAAACCCCACCGTTTATTCCGCTCTAACCGCGCCTCATTCGAAAGGGAATCTGCTCAGTTAAATGCTCAAACACTAAAGCATACCTACTCAAGTGTAATGAGCGTGCATGAGGCTCTTGTGCGCTCTCGGATGGATCTGTAGCAGCCGAACACAGTTTCCAGCCCCGCCGCGGCACGCTCTGATCCGGGTCCTAGCGCCGGAATACTTGCACGCCAACAACAGGTTGCAGCGCGTTCATTGGACATTCGCTCATGAATATTAATTAGCTACAGACATTTCTTACTGGAATGTCCATTCAAGTAGTGTAATTAATATTCACAAGCTTAGCCTTCACATCTGTAGACTGTAAACAATAAATTGACAAACGTATTACAGTAAAAAAAATTAATAAAACAGAAAACATGACAACATATCTCATGGAATAATGTTTTGGTGACTTAGAAGTGACTTTGGTGTCATTCTTCATTACTTGAAGAGACTGTATTAAAGACACGGGTTCATTACAAGGCCTTCCTGCACTTTAGATGCTCTTTGTGCAACAACAACAATGAACTCTTTGTGCGGATCCAGTTTACAAATCTGCTTTGACAACCGTGCCGACCCAAATGAGACCAAAATAAAAGCGTCACATCAGAAAAATAAGCCCCCCCTATCCAACGATTGCATAACTGCTAAACAGATACTTGGAAACCGACTGACTCCAGAAGATTGCAACAGACTGAAAAATAATAATCCCTTTTGACCACTATTAACATTGGACATCCCTCCTCGCTCCGTCAAATCTGTCATCTAGAGCTAGACACGATCTGTGTTCAGATCAGTTAAAGAGAAGTGTAAGGTCAAACTGAGACAGGAACCCGTGCCACCTGTTGTCATGGATACGCCGGTTTCCTGTGTGCACATAGCGCAGGGCAGCGTGACCATTCATTTATTCACTGCGATGTGAAGTCAACTCTCTTATCTAGATATAGTGAAGAGCCGCACATCTAACACGTGTTCACATGGCATCAGCACTCCTGTCTCCATGGGAACCACTAATGTGGAGAGGCAACAGCTTTTAATTGTTTATCAGATGCCAATTAGACTCAGTATGGAAGTAGAAGGGAAAGGTTGGTGGCTTTGTGTTGAACTTGGCTTGAATATTTCTGATCAAAAGAGTACAAAAATAATAAAACTTTTTCTGAAAATGATTCCAATGAAATTGTTTCTCTGTGCTGTTATCATTATAGTTGTGTTGTGGAGTCTGCTATTATTTAATGATTTATAAAACTATATCTAAGAACATTTGAACCCTTTCACGCATAGAGGTAAAGCATTTTCTTGCGTATGCATGGGTTTTGATTGCACACTTACACATTAACCACTACAGTGACTCTAGTACACTGCCACTAAGTGGCAAGCCTTTGTATCTGGGATTTTGACTGGCCGACAGCCAGTCAAAAATACCAAGTTGCTCTGGAATATCCATCCATTCTTTCTATCTATCCTAGAAGATACTTGCAGGTACAAAAAATTATTATCAAATAACATCTAAGAAGTCATATCATTGTTAAATATTCCAAGTATTCATTTTAGATTGGGAGGAAATTCTGATTAATCATCTGTCTACTAAATTGGACATCATGCATCACTAGCTACACTTCAGCTACAATTCATATTACTGTGAGTGTTGTTCTTTAAAATACTTCATCTGCACTAACTTTTTGGTTGTGCATAAATATATGTGTGTTATTAGAATGTAAATTGCGGTTATTTGTAATGTGTTGCTTTAATCGTTATATAAAAAAGTAATCTGATTATATAATGCAAGTTACTTGTAATCCATTACAAGACTCGTAACATAAAAAAGTAATCTGATTATGTAATGCACGTTACTTGTAATGTGTTGCTTTACCTGTAACATCGAAAAGTAATCTGATTACATAATGCAAGTTACTTGTAATCCATTACAAGACTCGTAACATCAAAAAGTAATCTGATTATGTAATGCATGTTACTTGTAATGTGTTGCTTTACCTGTAACATCGAAAAGTAATCTGATTACATAATGCAAGTTACTTGTAATCCATTACAAGACTTGTAACATCAAAAAAGTAATCTATGTAATGCTCGTTACTTGTAATGTGTTGCTTTACCTGTAATATCAAAACATAATCTGATTATGTAATGCATGTTACTTGTAATGTGTTGCTTTACCTGTAATATCAAAAAAGTAATCTGATTACATAATGCAAGTTACTTGTAATCCATTACAAGACTCGTAACATTAAAAAGTAATCTGATTATGTAATGCACATTACTTGTAATGTGTTGCTTTACCTGTAACATCGAAAAGTAATCTGATTACATAATGCAAGTTACTTGTAATCCATTACAAGACTCGTAACATTAAAAAGTAATCTGATTATGTAATGCATGTTACTTGTAATGTGTTGCTTTACCTGTAACATCGAAAAGTAATCTGATTACATAATGCAAGTTACTTGTAATCCATTACAAGACTTGTAACATCAAAAAGTAATCTATGTAATGCTCGTTACTTGTAATGTGTTGCTTTACCTGTAATATCAAAACATAATCTGATTATGTAATGCATGTTACTTGTAATGTGTTGCTTTACCTGTAATATCAAAAAGTAATCTGATTACATAATGCAAGTTACTTGTAATCCATTACAAGACTCGTAACATTAAAAAGTAATCTGATTATGTAATGCACATTACTTGTAATGTGTTGCTTTACCTGTAACATCGAAAAGTAATCTGATTACATAATGCAAGTTACTTGTAATCCATTACAAGACTTGTAACATCAAAAAGTAATCTATGTAATGCTCGTTACTTGTAATGTGTTGCTTTACCTGTAATATCAAAACATAATCTGATTATGTAATGCATGTTACTTGTAATGTGTTGCTTTACCTGTAATATCAAAAAAGTAATCTGATTACATAATGCAAGTTACTTGTAAATTACAAGACTCGTAACATTAAAAAGTAATCTGATTATGTAATGCACATTACTTGTAATGTGTTGCTTTACCTGTAACATCGAAAAGTAATCTGATTACATAATGCAAGTTACTTGTAATCCATTACAAGACTTGTAACATCAAAAAAGTAATCTATGTAATGCTCGTTACTTGTAATGTGTTGCTTTACCTGTAATATCAAAAAAGTAATCTGATTACATAATGCAAGTTACTTGTAATCATTACAAGACTCGTAACATCAAAAAAGTAATCTGATTATGCAATGCATGTTACTTGTAATCCATTACAAGACTTGTAACATCAAAAAGTAATCTGATTACATAATGCATGTTACTTGTAATGCAATACTTTACATAATCAGATCTTTTTGATGTTACGAGTAAAGCAACGCATTTACAAGTAATGAGCATTGCGTAATCAGATGACTTTTTTGATGTTACGAGTAATGCGTTGCTTTACCTGTAACATCAAAAGTAATCTGACTATGTAATGAATGTTACTTGTAATGCGTTGCTTTGGTCTCTTCCAGAGCGAACGGTGTGGAGTTTAACCTGTGATTGAGTTGGGGATGAAAACGAAGGAAAAGGAGATGGAGAAAGCAGAAAGGAGTGTCTCAGTTGGACCGTGGTGCTGTTCACCTTTAACTCTTCAGTCCTGGATTGTTTTTCTTTTCTTCAGTTAATGTTTGTATTATTATTTTGATTTATTTCTGATTAAATGTTTATTTGCTAAATTCACTTCCATGTGTGGCCTCCCCTTTGCAATGTTGCTTCACCTAGAGCCAGGTGGTTGTAACAATGTTACTTGCAATGCGTTGCTTTACTCGTTACATCAAAACATAATCTGATTACATAATGCACATCACCCTCAACACTGTTCATTTCAGATGAGATTGAAAACACCTGATCGCTAGTTTATCCACAGTCTGAAAACATCAATGGTGAGGACAGCTAGGGTAGAAAACTGTCCATTTTAAACAATCAGAATTATCAGCTAATACGGGTAAATCAACATACTATAGAGGGAGCATAAGCGTTTCCTATAGTATATGAGCTGTACCTCCACCAGATCTTTGATGGAATCACGTCCTCATGTTCTCATATCAAACATACGCTCAACTTGTATGAAGTTCTTCTACATTTGCTGGGCGAACAGGAACACGCTTAATTGCATTTGCAATAATTGAACAATCCTGACTGAGGTTGTCATAATTCATGCACAAAAGGGTTAATAATCGTTTTCCACTATAAAAACACCTTTTGTGCAATGGAAAGTTTCCATGGATGTTAAAAGTTCTTCATGGAACCACAGGTGCCAATAAAGAACCTTTATTTTTAAGAGTTAATTCAGTACTGTTAATGTGAAGTGTTTACCAATATATGATATACACTCACCTAAAGGATTATTAGGAACACCTGTTCAATTTCTCATCAATGCAATCTAATCAACCAATCACATGGCAGTTGCTTCAATGCATTTAGGGGTGTGGTCCTGGTCAAGACAATCTCCTGAACTCCAAACTGAATGTCAGAATGGGAAAGAAATGTGATTTAAGCAATTTTGAGCGTGGCATGGTTGTTGGTGCCAGACGGGCCGGTCTGAGTATTTCACAATCTGCTCAGTTACTGGGATTTTCACGCATAACCATTTCTAGGGTTTACAAAGAATGGTGTGAAAAGGGAAGAACATCCAGTATGCGGCAGTCCTGTGGGAGAAAATGCCTTGTTGATGCTAGAGGTCAGAGGAGAATGGGCCGACTGATTCAAGCTGATAGAAGAGCAACTTTGACTGAAATAACCACTCGTTACAACCGAGGTATGCAGCAAAGCATTTGTGAAGCCACAACACGCACAACCTTGAGGCGGATGGGCTACAACAGCAGAAGACCCCACCGGGTACCACTCATCTCCACTACAAATAGGAAAAAGAGGCTACAATTTGCACAAGCTCACCAAAATTGGACAGTTGAAGACTGGAAAAATGTTGCCTGGTCTGATGAGTCTCGATTTCTGTTGAGACATTCAGATGGTAGAGTCAGAATTTGGCGTAAACGGAATGAGAACATGGATCTATCATGCCTTGTTACCACTGTGCAGGCTGGTGGTGGTGGTGTAATGGTGTGGGGGATGATTTCTTGGCACACTTTAAGCCCCTTAGTGCCAATTGGGCATCGTTTAAATGCCACAGCCTACCTGAGCATTGTTTCTGACCATGTCCATCCCTTTATGACCACCATGTACCCATTCTCTGATGGCTACTTCCAGCAGGATAATGCACCATGTCACAAAGCTCCAATCATTTCAAATTGGTTTCTTGAACATGACAATGAGTTCACTGTACTAAAATGGCCCCCACAGTCACCAGATCTCAACCCAATAGAGCATCTTTGGGATGTGGTGGAACGGGAGCTTCGTGCCCTGGATGTGCATCCCACAAATCTCCATCAACTGCAAGATGCTATCCTATCAATATGGGCCAACATCTCTAAAGAATGCTTTCAGCACCTTGTTGAATCAATGCCACGTAGAATTAAGGCAGTTCTGAAGGCGAAAGGGGGGCAAACACAGTATTAGTATGGGGTTCCTAATAATCCTGACAGGTGAGTGTATATGTCCATGAGCATTTTCATCAGAATAATGTCATTTCACAGCCAACAGGAAACCAGATTCTCCCAAATTGAATTCAGGATGAGTTAATATGGTCTGTGTCACTGGACCTCCTCGTCCCATCGCTTACACAGGAATTGTGTTCGATTATTCAATGATGAGCACCATGAAAATCAGCCTCATAAAATCAACTAAGCGTGCCTCATATCTGCAGCCAGTCTGTATTTGGTTAAACACCTCCAGGAGTGGAGAAAAGTGTTTTGTTTGTTGCTTTTTAATAGTTCAGGAGATGTAATGGAGCTCATTGCTGTCTATAGGAGAAATAATTAAGATACTACATAGATATTACAGGCTATATGATTATTTTTCTTTCAGAAAATGGCAATGAGAATCACCAACAAAAGGTCGAAAGGAGGTCTAATGATTTTACTAAGAGTGTAGATTGGATAAAGAGAGTTTTGTATTGTTACTGAATGGACGCGATGGCAGCGTGCGTGCGCCCTCTGGCGCTGGGCGTGAAGAACTGCGCGCCTGTCAACTGACGTCATCCGAGTCCATCACGTGACACTCACAATCACATGACGAGCAGAAGCTGAAAACAGGAAGAAGCGAACTCATATGTTAATCAGGTAAAAGCTTGGTTTGTTTTCGTCGCTGTTTCTACTCAAAACATTTTCATTTGCGATTATTAATTTATAAATGACTGTATCATATGTACAGATGACGTAAACATCGTGTCATGCACCATCAACTTTCATATGCACTCACGAATTATCATTATTCTGACACGTATCTGATGCAAAATGCTGTCTATGTATGTATGTATTAAATGCATGATCTGTGTGTGCTTTAGAAACAGGCTACTATGTGAAATGGCCGCAGCGGTGGAGAGAACAGATGACCTGGTGCGAGAGTATCTGATCTATCGAGGTTTCACCAGCACACTCAAGCATCTGGACTCAGAGATCAAAGCAGACAAGGAGAAAGGCTTTAGAGTGAGTGTGTGTGTGTGTGTGTGTGTTCACCTCCTCGTGCATGCTGGCTCATGCATTAACCTGATCTTATGTGCATATATCTTTAACAGGCTATTACTAAACACCATATGTAACCCTGGACCACAAAATCAGTAATGTGGGGATATTCACTGAATACATAAGCTTTCCATTGATGTATGGTTTTTTATGATAGGACAATATTTGGCTGAGATACAAAATATTGAGAAAATCTCCTTTAAAGTTGTCCAAATGAAGTCCTTAGCAATGCATATCACTACTAATAATACATATTTGATATTTTTACGGTAGGAAAGTTACAAAAAAATCTTCATGGAACATGATCTTAATATCCTAATGATTTTTGGCATAAAATAAAAAAATGATAATTTTGACCCATGCGACGTGTTGTTGGCCATTGCCACAGATATACCCGTGAGACGCAGGGCTGCCGTTGTGCATCTGAAGGTCCTGTACATATGAATGTGCATGAACATGCACAGGTCAGATGTGCATGCGTCAGTGCTGTTCAGAGGCTCTGTTGATGTGCGTCACAGGTTGATAAGATCATCGATCAGCTCCAGCTGCTGATCCAGAACTATGACCTGACGGGTCTGAAGGAGTACTGGGCGTATCTGGACCGCAGGCTCTTCTCCAGACTGGAGGACGTCTACAGACCCACCGTCAGCAAACTGAGGACCAGCCTCTACCGCTTCTACGTCATACACAGCGTTCAGGTGCGCCGCAGACACAAAACTAAACAACGACATTATCAAATACATTTGTTAAGGCCTACATTTTTGCATTATTGTGCCATTTTCATAACAATGTACACTAATTTTGTTACTGCTATGAAAACATAAGCTTCAAGGTATTCAATTTAAATTATGCTGATCAGTAATTCAAATTATCATTGATATATTAATGAGTATAATATTCATTATTAATATAAATAGTAGTAATTAACAATGTTTAGTAATGACAACAGAAATGTTAAATGTGTACTCAATATAAATAGTAAATTAAATAATAATAAATAATTACATAAAGGTATTCAAAAATAAGTTTCAGGGTTGCACTAAACTTAATTTATGCTAATCATTAAAAAAGAAAATATATATTTTATATATAACTAAATGTTACATAATTCAAATAAATAATAACGTTTATTAATAATAAAAGTTATTATTTTAAGGTAATATCGGATGAATTTGTACTGATCAGTAATAAAAATGAATATTCATAAATATATACTCAACATAAATAATAATAAAATGCTATTAATTATATAATATTAATAATAAAAATTAAACTTATATCAAGGTAGTACAAAATGTAATTTATGCTGCTGATGAATTTGTACTGATAATGTTATGAATATAATAATATACTTTATAAACAATAACATTAAAACTAATATATACTTAATATGAATAATACATATGTATTAATAATAATGTTCAACAATGATTAATGATAAATTATAATGAATAAATAAAAAGGTTTTGTAGTTTACGGTGGCACACTCGTATCTTGTATCTCCTGTGTCTCTTTTATTCTCAGTCGAGGAATCCAGAGAAGACGCAGGAGTTTTTCCAGAGGCAGGCGCTGGAGCTGCAGGGTCAGCCGGAGTGGCGGGAATGGTTCGCTCTGCCGTTCATTCCCGTAGCGGAACAGAATCCCACCTTCTCTCCGTACTTCTCCCGCCAGTGGGCTGACACTTTCCTGGTGTCCCTGCACAACTTCCTCAGTGTTCTCTTCCAGTGCATGCATATCCAAACACTGCTGTTGCCCGGCAACCAATGCCGCCACTGTAACGTCTGTCTATTATGGGATGGGGGGCATTATTATCATCCTTCAGCTGTGTTAATAGCCTTAATGTGGCTGTGATGCTTAGAAAATGAGTGTGCATGAACATATGTTATAATGTGATTGAACTGATAGTGCTCCTTAACAGCTTCACCTCTGCCTGCGCTCTTGAACTTTGACAGTGAAGTACAGAAAATCACGGGTCTTCAGGAGGAGAACGAGCAGTTCAGACAGATGGTGAGATCTCTTTACTAGTTGAGGTTGTCAGTAATGCCTGATGCATCATGGGATGGGAGATATGCAAACTTCAACACAAAACACTCAAACATGTGCAGTGATGAACTTACAATGGGAGAAGGGTGTGGGATTCGTTTTCCGCCAAAAGTATCACAGTATGCCACGCTGTTTTGCAAAATTTTTTGCATGCATCTAAACTTTAAAATTACATTGCACAAACCTGAGACATGATTCAAAGTGTTTTTCTTTAGCTATTGCTGTTTTGTGTGCTCATTTTATGTTTTACCTTTCACTCATTTCTGCACTTGCTTTTGTAAATGTACTTATCTAAATTTTATGTAAATGAGGACATTCTTAAGCATCACCATTGGTCCACTAGTTCTAGATTGACAGCTCCTCTAGCCAATCAATCAAAGAGGATAGTTTAAAGGGATAAAATGAAAGCAAAACCCTCATTTGCCCACCCTGGTGTTGTTCTAGTGCCGTTGGCCCTTTTTCAGACAACAGAAGGAGAATTTGTCCCACTCACGCTTGTCCATGTACTGGCAGTGAATAGCAACTAGCATCAAGCTTTTAAAAAAGGTTGCAAAAGTAACACGTGAAATACAACGCCTAGCAATCCCAAACAAGTAGAGTTAAATATCTCCGGACCGGAACTCCGGATGTTAGATGACAGCAGGCAAATGTGAACGCGATAACTTCTTGTTACGACGAACACAACCGATATATGGAAAGTATTGTATTTCATGCTGTGTGTTGGTTCATCTTGATTTCTCACAACGTGTGTTTTTCTGGAGTCGGAGTGAACTGCGGCACTAATGGAGTCTCATGAACGCAGTCGAGCGCAGGATTGCAATACAAGTCTGAGGTGTCCCCAGAATGTGTCTGAAGTTTCAGCTCAAAATACCCCACAGATCGTTTATTAAACCATGTTATAAAGGCCCATTTTTAAGTGGAAGGAAAAACATGCCATTTTGTGCATGTGCCTTTAAATGCAAATTAGCTGTTGCTTCCTGGCCCCTTTCCTGAAGAGGGCGGAGCCTTAAGAATTCTCTTTTTAAGGTCGACAAATAGGGCCTACGGCCTTAGAACACCAGGGTGAGTAAATGGGGACTTTATTTTAGTTTTATGGTGAACTATCCCTTTAAAGTTTTGATTCATGCTTATTGTTTTTTGATCGGTGACTGCATTAATCCCATAGAAGGGTAGTATTTTGTTAAGGTGCATCTATCTATAATCTGTAATCAAATCTCCCTTCGTTCCAGTTATTTGCCCTTCAAGGAGAATCACGACTAAAGAAAGACGAGGAGATGGTGCATCACAAACTCCCGCCGTACGTCCAGCACATGGACCGCCTGGGCGACACTGAGCTGTGAGGAGACTGTAGGACTGCAACCGTCCGTTTGTTTTTATCCAACCGCTTCACATTATAGAGATGTTTACAAGTATGAACTGAAGATAATGAGACTGACGAGCGTCTGATTAGTGAATAAACATTCACTTGAAACGTTACTTCCTCACAATAGTCTTGATTGTGTCTGTGATCATTTCTGTGCAGCACTGTGATATGGGTTCGGGACGTTTGATTTAGGAAAAATCATGTAAAAGAAACTTTTTTTGATACTCCAGCATACATGTGAAGCACACATAACCTATCTGCACAAATGTCAACATGTAAAGGTTTCTGTTCCTGTTTCTGCATGCACTTTGAGCTCTCTGTGACGATTAAATCATTTCAAACTATGATTCTTGACAAAAAGCCTCTTTGTTTAAAGTAAAAAAGCTGATCAAACTGGAAAACGGAGGAAGGGAAGTGAGCGGGAAAATCAGGTAGTGTGAAGTGTGTGTGTTTTCAGAAACGTGAGCGATGTTTCATCTGTTTTCTCAGTGATCTCGTGTACAGTCAGAGGAACGTGAACATGACCACCCCATCCAGAAACTTCTTCTCCACCTTCCTCCCTCAGGCCAGACGGGTGCCCGGGAAAACGGCCCCGGCGCCGCAGTCCTCGCCCACACAGGCCTCGCTGGGCCGGAAGGACGCCATCACACAGGTACATCCAGTGCTATTGCAATATCACTGAGATACCATTAAGCTCTTAACATGTTCATCTTTCTTTAGTGTGTAATGTTCAACAGTTCTTCTTTATATCAGCGTCAGTGTTTCTGAACTCCCTGAAACGCCTCCACTGTAGTCTTGAGTTTTCTTCCGGGAACGAACATGTCACGATATTCCTCATTATAATAAAGTGCAGAATAAAGAGGCGGGGCCTGGTTGAGTTAATTAGTGGTGTGTTGAAACTGGAGGTTATGGTAAGGGGCGGGACATTTCCCAAACACCAATCACAACACACCACTCCAGCTGACCAATCAGAGCACAGTGTGCTTTTCAGAGGGAGGGGCTTCATAGAGACAGGAACTAAACAGAGCGTTACTGACAGACTGGGAAGAGAGGAGCCGCAACAATGGAGAATATGAGGAAATAATCAACATTCAAGCAGAAAAACCTGCTCTAGTAGCTAAAAGGGCATAACATTTGAGGTGTTAGTAAATATTTTGAATTAATTTTTATTTTGTACATTTCATTTCAAATTTAATGAAAGTTTTTGTGATTCTGTTGTGTGTTCTTGTCATTTTTATTAGTTATTGTTTTTCTAAATATGTCTATAGTTTTTATTCATTCTTATTTCAGTTTTAGTTATTTTAGTAAGCTGGTAACACTTTAAAATAAGTTTCCAACATGAATAAACAATGAAAAATACTTGATAAATCTTAGTTAAAATTAAAGGCACAATATGTAAGATATTTGGATTAAAATATCCCAAACCCAGTAGAACAGTGTTATATATTTTGTTGACTTGCATTATCCCAAATGTTTCCAAGAATGTTTAAATCCAGAGAAATAGGCGATTTTAACCAGGACACGGAGCGTGTCCGTGCGTCGCCCATCAATGACATCATCATACCCGCGTTACCCTCCGGTTTTATTTAGCTGAAACCATGGCAACACAAAGCCGCTTTAATATCTGATGTGTTTTATTAGACACTGTTTGGATCACTGATGGACAGAAACTAATGATTGTTCTCCAGCTCAACACAGTTAGTCTGATTGTTTAAATCTGGTGCTGTTGATTTACCGCACAGAGTGCCATGTTTTACCATGGCAGTGTGAACAAGTGTCTCATAGTAGCGCCGAGCCAACGCACAGAGTAGCATTATAACATCACTTTAACACACTCACATGTGTGTGATATGATAAACAGCGCTGCGTTACACACACACACACACACACACACACACACACACACACACACACACGAGCGGAAGAAGAGGAAGTGCTCGTCTGACAGAATAAAAGCTCCGCCCACTCGAGTCAAGACACGCCTTTGTGTTGAATAAGAGACTTCTAGCGGCGGAAAATTACATATTGTGCCTTTTAAGTTCAAGGCTTACTAATACATGATTAAAATCAAGTCTGTTTATATTATTTAATGGACCTGAACTACCAATGAACAGCTGTATTTTCAATAATTAATGTTAACATATTCATAAATACTGTAACAAATGTGTTGTGCATTGTTAGTTTACTGTATGTTAGTTAATGCATTAATTAATGAGACCTTGTTGTACAAGTGTTACAAATGTTTCTTTGGCAACTATCTGAATAAAATAAGTTTAGATTTTATTTATATTAACATTTTATTTCAAATAGCGAAAATGTCTTATGGTTTCAGTTTTAGTTAACTAATAACCCTGGTACATCCACGTTTAGATGTGAGCAATGTATTATGTAATTATCGTTTTATTTACTTATTTTGATCTAATGTTTATTTACTTTCTTTATTCTTACATTTTTGTGTAGTTTTTCCTCTAAGCATTGTTCCATCTTTCTGCTAATCTGAAGGGTTTTCTGTCTGTGATTTTCAGTCCGCGAAAGCAAAAGATCAGCTTTCCGCGAAAGACGTGAAGACGCCCACTGTTTCCGCGGTGACTGTGGATTTGGCCATGGGTCATCCCCGACAGAGAAGAGTACATGACCACGAGAAAGAGAGAAAAGAGCTGCTCTCCAAACTCCCAGCGCAGGTCCGAGAAAGCATCTGAACAAAGAGCGTTCTGTCTCTCTCTCTCCTCATGTTCACTGGTTTCTACGTTTGCTTTTCACATGACGAGGATAAAGATTCAAGACTGTGAATTTGACATATTTTGTGTTTTAATTCAAGACACTACAAAATCAAAAGTCGAAATCCCACTGACTTCATCATGGCATAATGCATTATCTCTCATGTTTCTCCGTGTGTATTTTTGATTTCCACAGAGTTCAGAGAAGAAAACCGATTCGGATCCAGACACTCAAACCGAAGCTTTTCCTGACCAGACGGACTCCACCAATCAGACGCGAGTCTGTGAAGTGGGCGGCGCAGGAGTGGAGCAGCCCTTTATCAAGCTGAGTCAGGAAGAGTATGGAGAACATCACTCGTCCATCATGCACTGCAGGTGTGGACAATCAACATTAAAGAAGACCTATTCTGCTTTTATACATGTTCATCTGTCTTTAGTGAGTAATGTTACTGTTTGAGCATGAAGAAGGTTTCCACAGTTCTTCTCTCTCAGTGTCAGTGTTTCTGAACTCCCTGAAACATCTCCACTGTAGTCTTGAGTTTTCTCCCGGGAACGATCACGTAACAATATTCCTCATTATAATAATTAATGTGCAGAATAAAGGGGCGGGGCCTGGTTGAGTTAATTAGTGGTGTGTTGAAACTGGCAGTTATGGTAAGGGGCGGGACATTTGTCAAACACCAATCACAACACACCGCTCCAGCTGACCAATCAGAGCACAGTATGCTTTTCAGAGGGAGGGGCTTCATAGAGACAGGAACTAAACAGAGCGTTACTGACAGACTGGGAAGAGAGGAGCCGCAACAATGGAGAATATGAGGAAATAAATCAACATTCAAGCAGAAAAACCTGCTCTAGTAGAGCCCAAAAACAATATGCTTTCTCATAATCATCATCCTCCTCTGACTCTTATTACACTGGCTGTAGAATTGCTGTATGTAAATGAGCTCTGTTGTGATTGGCTAATCTCTGCATACGGGCGTTGATATATAAATGTGGGTGGTCACATGTTAATGAGCTTATGGTCATTTTTGTGTTTAGGTTTCATCATATGAGCTCTTATTGGCATCATCGGTTGTGTTTTTAGGGTGGACAGCTCGGGCAGAAAAGTGGCCAGTCTGGATGTGGATGGTGTGGTGAAGGTTTGGGCCTTCAATCCCATCATGCAAACCAAAGCCACTATCATGTCCAAGTCTCCGCTGCTCTCTCTGGAATGGGCGGCCAAACCTGACAGACTGGTAAATCACAGCACTGTTCACGAATAAACCCAGATAAATAGATTCAGATGGCATATACATTTACAGTGCTTGCATTTTTAAGCTGTAAATGTTATGTAGCTGTATTTGGTTGGTTTTATTAGTTTGTGGCGTTTTTACTCCTGCAGCTGTTGCTCGGGAGCGGCGTCGGCACAGTGAGGCTTTACGACACGGACGCCAAGAAGAGTTTGTATGAGATGTCAATAGACGCCGTCCACCCACGGTGAGTCTTCACGGATCACTAGTGCTGGGCATTGACACATTACACGACTCGATTTCTAAGTCAATCTCTCTCAGCTAATGCTGTAATAGTGTTGTCAGAAGTACCGACCGCAATACCAAGTCAGTACTGAAATTTAAAAAATAGTGACGCTTTGAGCACTGTTGAGCTGTAATCGTAATCACCTCTGACTGGCCATTGTGCTCACGCACTCATCAAATAAGTCTGTGATTGGCTACAGTGACGCTTTTCACAGAGCGCTTGCACAGATACACACGGAGCGTTTGAATCAGCCTATCGGCCCGCTGGTCGACGCCTGCTTGTGCTTTCAAACACTCCCACTTTCAAACACTTCCGTGCGTTGATCATTGTAGCCAATCACAGACACATCTGATGAGCATGTGACCACAATGGCCAGTCAGAGGGGTTTAAGATTACAGCTCAATAGTGCTCAAAGCGGCACGTTTTTAAAATGTCAGTACCGACTTGGTATCGCGGTCGGTACTTTTGACAACACTATGCTGTAAACGGTTTAGGGAACACTGTCAGTACATTACTAAAGGTTCAAATTAACAACTATACAAACATTTCAAGTAGGGATGCACTGATATGAACATTTTGGGCCGATACAGATAACCAATAATTCTTTATATTTGAAAGCCGATAACCGATATAAGCCGATTTTTATATCATTTTTGAGAGCCTGATTACAAAAACAAATGTCGGACCATTAAAAGTCATGTCCCAAACACACAATTATGATGTTGTCATTATAATATGGTGGACGATATATTGTGCCTCTCTAAAATTGTACGGGTTATACATTTAAAAAATGTAAACAAATAAGATAAAAGTTTGTTTTTTGAAACATTTAAATGGTGGCGGTCATAAACACTAGATGGATTTATTCAAACGTGCATTATATTGAAGTAAAAATATAATGAATATGTAATGTAGTGCATCTACTGACAAGTTATTTTTCCTCAATAACTAACAAGTTTATGGTAATTAAATAGCTTTCCTGTTGTACACAAGCTATTTGACTAAGACTTATTGACGTCTTTCTGCAGTTGAAACACTGATTGAGCGTTTACATGAGATATGATTCATTTCAATAAGTTGTTCTGTATCTTTCATCATTCCTTCTGATATTCATTCATGTTTATTTGGTGCTATAACTAGTAGTAAAGTGGAAGAGATGATGGTTCACAAGCCACTTGAACTGTCTGAGACATTCAAGAGCATCAAAAAACTAATTTATTGCTTGATTTTTATTATAAAATTGACAGAATTTGAAAGTTGATACTTTGTTATATATCAAAAGTATCAATTATTGCGATTTATTGGATGGGAGGCACTACAAAATGTTTAATGTAGTTTTCTTCATGCATCGACTGAAAACAGCATGGACTAAAAGATTGAATCTTGAGATTTAAGAAGATTTGAGAAGATTACCCATAATGCACCAGGATTGAAATCTCAATTTCTTATTCCATTTGTGTGTGTTCAGGATCCTGTCACTGGCCTGCAGTCCCAGCGGGACGTCGTTCGTTTGCTCCGTGGCGGCTCAGGCGGCTCATTCTGCTGTCGTGACTGAGAGCGACACACGAGGGTCCGCCCCCGCATCCGGACATCTGCTGCTGTGGGACACCAAAACGGTCAAACAGCAGGTCTGAAGCCAAACATCAACACACAAATGTAACGACTGCTCACTGGTTTTAATGACATTTATCTTGCGGTTATTGCGTTCAGCTGCAGTTTTCGCTGGAGCCGGGACCGGTCGCCATAAACTGCACTGCGTTTAACCACAACGGAAACCTGCTGGTGACCGGAGCGGCAGACGGGATCATACGACTGTTCGGTAAGAAGGCTACCATGGTGACGACAGTTGAGCTGAGATTCAGTCGTTTATTTTTATAGCGCTTTATACAATACAGAAGCAGCTTCACAGTAATAAACAGCTGATTTCAATAGTGGCATTATTCAGCTCAGATCTGTTCAATGTTAATTAAATTCAGATCAATAACAGTAGCTATGTTTCCATTCACCTACTGTAATGGGATATTTTTGGGATATCGCATAAAAAAAAAATGCTGGATGGAAAAGGCAAGATGCGCATAAATTCTAAAAATGCGCATAAAACAAACTTGTGCGCTCAATTGAAGCAGATACTTTTTTTTTTTTATCTGATAAGAAAACATGCACATGAACTACGATGGAAACACATTTACTGAATAAATCCCTCGACGCGCAACAAGAAAATCACGTGACTTTGCCTCAGCAGAGGCTGTGATTGGATAACTGGACTAACCAGCGGACCAATGACATTGCAGCATCTCAAATGCTGGTTTGATGGCTCAAACGCCTGAGTCAAAGTCTGTGATCTCAATGATTTGGTTTAATTACAGAAGACAATGGAGTCATTATTCAGCTCAGTGTTGATTTTATGTCAGTTCCGTAACATTGCAAAGTTAGTGTCACTAGCTCAATTCAGCTTCAGTTTTGTTCATATCCGATAGTGTCAGTCCGGGTGCCGCTAAATTAATATTACTGAATGTTAATTGCCTTCTAAACACTAAGCGGCTCATTTAATTAGCATGTTGAATGTTTCTCGGCAGACATGCAGCGCTATGAGAGCGCGTTGAGCTGGAAGGCTCATGATGGTGAAGTGTACAGCGTGGAGTTCAGCTACGATGAGAACACGGTCTTCAGTATCGGAGAGGACGGGAAGGTGACGGGAATAAACACTAATGACTTTGAGCCACACACACTGATGTTTTAATACAGGGGTTTGCGAGCTGATAAAAAGCTAATAAATAATTATATTTAATGTCAAATTTAAATTAATAGGCTAAATGGGGCTGCACGATAAACGCAATATAGCTTACCTATTGGCTGATTCTGATATTAGTCGCTTGCTCACTTATTTGAAATTGTCATTTAAGAAAAAAATACTGTTTTAATCATGTTTTAAATTAGCAAAGTTCAAAAATACGTGCATTAAGGTGCATCATCTAATCATTTTCATTGATGATATTTGACGTATTATAAAACTATATATATTTTTAATATATATATTATATATTTAACTAACTAAATATTTCTTTATTAAATAGAAAGACATAATACAACTCCTTCACATAGTTAATTATTAAACTATCGGTTTGCTATAGCGGCCTTTTTCACTTAAAATATCAGGGGAAATTAAAATAAATATTTTATGTCTAAGGGATTTAGCTGACAAAAAAGTTTGGGAATCCCCGTTTCAACAGCTTTCAGCAGCAAAAATGGTGTTAGAGCTCAGGTTTGGTCACATTAGCGACATTTTATGGGCAAAAAAGTTCTATTGTCTATTATCGGTCAGCAGCTTTCTGTTGGTCAACGCGGCGAATTCATTGAACCCGTTGCAAAATCTACATGCAAAAATGTTACCCTCACACGGAGTTCCCAATTTCATGGATTCCTCTTGATATGACAGGATTTCACCCACAAAAATTCAACAAGCAATGATAAATGTGACCGCACCTTTAGAGTTTGATTCATTTCAGTGAATCAGTTCAAAGCTCGGATTCAATTCATTCATTTCTCTAAAGACACCAACAATTAAACATTGCACATGTTCATCTGAGATTGTTGTATTTACACGTCTTGTGTTTGCTGTCAGTTTGTTCAGTGGAATATCCACCGCTGTGGCGTGAAACAGTCGGAGTACTCGCTATCCCAGGATGCCGTGGGGCCGTTTGTCCTGTCGGGTTACAGCGGATATAAACAGGTTCAGGTTCCACGTGGCCGTCTCTTCGCTTTTGACTCTGAGGGCCAGCATGTTCTCACCTGCTCCAGTAATGGAGGAAATATCTACCAGGTAAACGCACATTTATCAACCAGTTCAGTTCATTGGGGAATTAGCTCAGTTTTTTTATTTGGTTCTCTGCTTTTCTTTTTTGCCGCTTCTGTCATTATCAATTAGGGCTGGTCGTTTTTTCAATCAATTGTTTTTAATTGCAGTGCCTGAAAATAGGCTAACTTCCATCAACATAACCAATGTGATAACCTGCTTGCACAGAGAGCATGCTGGGGACTATTTTCAGGCGCTGCGTAATATCATTGCGCCACTGCACCCATGGTACAGCAGCAAAGTTCCCTGATCATTACACAGGATTGAGAGTATAGTTCCAAGACATATTGGCCTAGAAAACTTTTCATTTTCTATTGGTCTTAGTACACGATGTAACTACAGAAGAGTCAAGTTTTAAATAAGAAAATTACCAAAGAGTTTCGATTATTTTTCCTGAGCAAGGTGCTAACGGTCTAATCAGATTCAATGATCTACGCTAAAAGTGCTACCGCCAGTCCCAGAGATTGGTTGAATGGAGTCGAAAAACGGTAACACTCAACTGTTTTACTCTAGGGGAGTTGGAAAATGATAGCCTGACGTCGTCATACTCAGATACTGCTCCGTTGGGCTGTGATTATGGGGCGTGTTTCAACTGAACCAGGAAGGACCTCAATTGGACAGACTTGCAACCAATCAGAGCAACGCATAGTTGTCAACAGAACTCAACTGCACGCACACGCTGGAAGAAGAAGATGAGTGTAAACGATCTATAAAAACGGTTTAGTAAAAGAATTTAAGGATACTCGGAGTACTTACCAACACGATCATCATTTTTGAGAGAAATAGTAAAGGTGAATGCACATACGAACAAGTTCTTCGTTTAGGATTAGAACGAATTCAACCCAAGCACTCTTTGGATGATTACGTTATTGTTGATCATCTGTCCATCATCGTATAAAGCCCGCCCTGACAATCTGATTGGTCTGAACAGCTCTGGTTCAAGCATAGTTGCTCCACATCGGATCAAGTCCAGACTGAACTTCCTGACCTCAAATGTTGTGGGCGGGGCTAAATTCAGCTGGAATCCAGGCTAGGAAAGTGAGCCTATTTTCAAAAAAAAGGGGTTTTGTTCCTTTAAAGGGTTAGTTCGATGCGAGTGATTTGCACAACAACAAAAAAAAACAATTTACCACTTTACAAAATATTAATCTTCAACGCACATTCACAAGAGCACCATTTTTTTTTTTTTTTAGAAATATCAATAGTATTCATATTAAATCCATTTTGAGATCGGATCAAATCAACATCTGCACCGATACCCAGCCCTATTATGTGTTATTTTAGTCGCATTGATATAGTATTATATCCGTTTTTGAATTTGTTTTAGTTTCATTTGTTTTCATCTTACAAGTTTTAGTAATTAAATCTAGTAAAATGTAACCTACTATCTTCTCTCCTCGTCTAGTTAAGCAAGGCAGACGCGGGTCTCGAGAGCGTCTTGTCTCTCGGCGGTCACAAGGCGCCGGTCGTGACAGTTGATTGGTGCTCGGCGATGGACTGCGGCACGTGCCTCACCGCATCTATGGACGGCAAGATCAAACTCAGCACGCTGCTCGCTCAGAAACCCTGACCGCAGGAATCGAGCACAGCGGATCGGAGGAAGATGATGATGATGGTCAGTCATCTCTGACAGCTGACCACTAGAACATCACAACTATGTTACTGATTCAAAGATGATGAATTTACACTTGCACAGAATGGACGTAAAACCGACACTATAGATCCGGAGAATTTATGCATTTATGTTTCTGTGATGTTAGTGATGTCTGAGCATATGCGGAGAAATGTTACTACAAACAAACAACGGACAAATATGATTCCATCAGGTCAGTAAGGAAGGGCATTAGCTTCACATTAATGTGTCATTAAAGATGCGGTTTATTTCTTACTGCTGGAACTTAACCAAGTAATAAACTATTTAAATGATGGTCATACAATTGTTTTGCATCTGTATCCTGTTGTACGTTCAAATAAATATGATCAATTAACAAAATCCTGTGCGTCATTAAAAGTGTTGTTTTGAGGAGCTCGGTTAAATTACAAATACATGGAAAACAAAGTAGCTTTTGTATTTTTACAGGTCAGTGGATATCCAGGTCTTAGCCAATAGACATGCACATCCCACATCTTAAAATGTGTTTAAAAGTTAATGTAGCAAAGAGTATCTTTGTGTTTTGAAGGAGGTACATTTTCACTGGTGCGTATTAAAAACATTCATCCACAATCATCCTTAAAGCCGCTCACTGATATAACATTGAAATGCATTAAAACCTACAATAGAGCCACACAACAAGCCGGTATTGATTGGAAGCTGCCTATAGATTTTTAGCCTGGGAAAACCCAGACAACTTCCGGCAAATTTAGATTTGCTCTGCAAGTTAGTCTGGCAAAGAGCCCATTCAAGCCCATTTCTAATCCCTCGAAATCGTGGCGCCAATCAGAAACATTGGGGCGGGCTTTACACGATGACGACAGCGCGGCGACGGTGAAGCAGATTTTGTACATTACAAAGATGGATGCCGCCGTGGAACATCACTCGTTCGAATCAGCCATCGCATCTGTTTTAAGTGATTTAAACTTTTCCTTTTTGTTAAAAACAGAGAACTGCTGTCAAGAGTCTCAGATGTTTCTCCGTCGCTCTGCATACGTCATCTCCTTCAACGCTCTGATTGGTTTCAGGTCTATCCAATTGTGCCCAGAGGCATTTGAGCGACGTCCATTGGTGACCTTTGCCAGACCATAACTCAGTTACTACTGCGAATGGTCTGGTTTTAACCAGGCTAATAGATTATCATATTCATCAACAAAAAGGCATGAGCACATACAAAGTGAGAAATTTCATCAAGTTTAGTGACAATGCAATGTTTACAGGCTATGGTTTTATTAGTGCTTACACAAATCTCACAATAACCATTCATAAGCTTGCGATTTGATTCCGATCAATGTCGATTCATTTGGATAAATATCAGGTACAGTAGCTACATATTAATTTCTCTCAAGGAAAAATAAATCTCTCAACTAATGCTGCAAACATACAGGGAACCCTGCCAACTGGTATTATTATTAAAGGTTAAAATTAACAACTCAAATTAATATAATGTGGTTTTTATAATAACAACAACAACATGTAGTGAAATCTAGCCCAGGGGAAATGGTGCGGGATTTATGCATGCGTTTAATTGTGTTATGATCAAAAATACATAAATCGGCACAGAGGGGAATTTGGATATTAACAGTTGATTATAACGGATTATAACAATTATTAATATCTATGGCTTGATTCAGCTTGTAGAATTTTCTTTAATTCTAGAATTGAGTTCAAAGGACGGATAATTGTCCAACTACTTCCCTTATAATAACTCTTGGACAAGACTTCTTTGGCCACAAGAAGTATCTTTCTTTTTAATTTGTAACAGGGTCGGTTCACCATAAAAGGGACCTATGGATGAGCAATTCAGGGACAATCACGTGTGAATATATATATTTTAATAATCAACAAACAATAAACAAACATACACAAATTAACTGAGAAGAGAGAGAGAGAGAGAGAGAGAGAGAGAGAGAGAGAGAGAGAGAGAGAGAGAGAGAGAGAGAGAGAGAGAGAGAGTCAAAGAATAGGTGGTATTACCGACAATAACCTATTAAGAACAAGCAAGAAATCAGACCAACTTATTGGTATAAGCTCAAAAACTCTATAACGACAGTTAAGGGATACTTGCATATGCTTCTTTTGTGGCTGGACGCGAATTCGTGCGTGTGAGGAATTCCGCGATCTGGTCCGTGTTTTGAATCTTGCAGGGCGGATCCGTTGGAGTCCGCGAGAAGAAATCTCCCTTTGTCTTCGAGTCTCATCTCATTAACATGTTTATGGCCTTCTTAAGTTTGCAGACTTTTGGGTTTTGGCATAAAAGAAAGAGTTTGATGCATCATAGTACCACAAAGCGCACATAGACGGTCTACAAATTAAGAGACAAAGATTTTGAGACCAAGCATGGGGAGTTTAACTTATGGATTAAAGGAATGGTGAGGATTGACGTCATTCTTCCTTACGCATTCACTGGCTATAAGTTTCTAACCTATCAAACACATCTAAAATGGTTATAACAAAAAGCATGCATACATACAGGGAACACAGCACATCTAAAATGAAAAATAACTAAGTTAAAAGTCACATAGCACATTTGGGTGTTCTTTGGTATGTGTGAGTGTGTGAGGATCGGGGCTGTTTTATGAGGGCGTCCTTTGGAATGCAGAGGAGAGAGGGATGAAGGAGGCTGGGTTGTGTTCTTTAGAGCCGTTAAACTGTCAGTCCGTAGACTCCCCGGGGCCGGTCCTGTTGATTCATTTTGCATAATCAAAGTATTGGTCCGATCGATCATTTATGAGCACCGTCCATACTCTACAAACAACATAATATTTTTTAATGATAGGAGTAAAAAATATAATATGTAATATAGTGCATATATTTAGCTAAATACTCGTCTCTATAGTTAATTTCCTATGATTTTAACACAGTAAATGAGCTGCCCTGTGTCCAAACCCATGGGCTTCGTCACGACTGAAAGCTGTCCCACTGCGCCGTGATATTCTGATTAGGCCATTTCATAATAATTATATTATTCATGAAAATACTAAGCAGTAAATATCAATTGTCTCATTACTCTCTGTATTTTACAAATGGAAACGACTCAAGGGCAGATTTTTTTTTTTTTAGCGCCAACTAATTTTTTTTAATTATTCAAGATTCAAGATTCAAGATTCAAGAGTTTTATTTGTCACATACACAGTTATATACAGAATATACAACCGGCAGTGAAATGTAAACAGGTCCGCTCCATGGACAGTGCAAATTCACAGTTAAAAACACAAGGAGGAAATTATAATAGAAATAGGATATAAAAAAAGTACTAATATATATATATATGTCTATATCTGTAGAATTATAAATAATCAAGTCAAGAGAAAAAAAGGTAACAAATAAGGATAAAGTGGAATAAAATAATTGAAGTAGACTTTGCAGTGAGTAAACTGTAGACTTATAAATATGTGGTTAACAAATGTATAAAGAGTATAATGTGCAAACAGGTTTATGACAGGTTGTTACACAGTAACAACGAGAACAGAAAGTGCAGTGCAATGTCAGTGTATCGATGTTTATCCTGAAGTGAAGTCACGTGATGTTAAGTGACTGAGTTCAGGAGTCTGATGGCCTGGGGAAGAAGCTCCTCCTGAGTCTCTCAGTTTTGGCCATCAGGCCGGAAGCGCTACCAGATGGTAGCAGCGTGAAATGAGGGTTTGCAGGGTGATTAGAGTCCTTGATGATCTTGGTAGCTCTACCTTTGCAGCGTTTGGTGTAGACGCCCTGCAGAGACAGGAGAGCTGACCCTGAGATACGCTCGGATAAGCGCACGACTCTTTGCAGGGCTTTGCGGTCATGACTGGTGCTGTTCCCATACCACGCTGTGATGCACTGAGTTAAAACACTTTCTATCGCCCCTAAATAGAAAGTTTTCAGGATAGCTGGTGAAAGCCTGAATTTCCTCAGCTGGCGCAGGTGGTACAGTCTTTGCCTGGCTTTTTCACCTGTGTCTGAATGTGAGCAGTCCAGGTCAGGTCCTCGGAGATGTTTACTCCCAGGTACTTGAAGCTGCTCACACTCTCTACTGGTGACCCGCTGATCATGAGGGGGAGTATGTCCGTTGCTGTCTCTTCCTGAAGTCCACAATCATTTCTTTGGTCTTGCCAACATTCAGAGAGAGACAGTTGTCCTGGCACCATGCTGTTAGATGCTCCACCTCGTCCAAGTATGCCGCCTCATTGTTGTTGGAAATGAGGCCCAGGACAACAGTATCATCAGCAAATTTGATGATAGAGGTGGAGCTGTGTGTGGACAAACAGTCATGCGTGTAGAGAGAGTAGAGCAGGGGCTCAGGACACAGCCCTGTGGAGCTCCCACACTCAGGGTGATGGAGGTGGAGGTGGACTGGCCTATTCTCACCACCTGAGGCCTGCCAGTGAGGAAGTCCTCAATCCAGTGGCAGAGAGAAGGATTCAGGCCGAGATCCAGGAGTTTGGAGGTTAGCTTGGTGGGAACTATGGTGTTAAAGGCTGAGCTATAGTCAATAAATAGCAGTCTTACGTAGTTCCCACTTTTGCTGTCGATGTGAGTGAGGGAGGAGTGGAGGACATGAGAGATGGCATCTTCAGTCGATCTATTGGGACGATAGGCAAACTGAAGAGGGTCCAAAGTGTCAGGAATGAAGGCGCAAATGGTGTTTTTAATGAGTCTCTCAAAGACCTTCATGACTATAGACGTGAGAGCCACTGGACGATAGTCATTTAGGCAAGAGGGTTTACTGTTCTTAGGGACAGGGATGATGGTGGATTTTTGAAGGAGGTGGGGACCACAGATGTAGCGAGGACTCATTAAAGATAGATGTAAACAACCCGGTGAGCTGATCAGCACAGGACCGCAGAACACGACCTGAAATACCATCCGGCCCAGCAGCTTTCCTGACGCCCACACGCTTGAGTGCTCTCCGAACTTCATCCTCCGAGACAGAGATCACGTGATTGTTGCTGCTCTGAGTAATTTCTCTAACGCGCCACTTGGCGGAGTCGCGTTGCGCGCGTTACAGTCAAAGCGAGCATAGAAAGAGTTTAACTCGCTCACGAGCAACGGATCAACGCTTGCCTCTGCAGAGGATTTAGATCCAAAGGAGCAGATGGACCTCAGACCTTGCCATGCGCCGCGAGTCGTTGAGTTGGAAATGAGACTCCACTCGGTCTTTATAACGGAGTTTTGCGGCTTTAACTGCTCGTCTGAGAGCATAACAGGACGATCTGTATTCATTCATATTCCCTGAATGGAGACCGGCGTTGTAAGCAGCAGTGCGTGCGCTCACTGCCGCGCTGGATTGAATTGTCCACCCACGGTTTCTGATTTGAGAAGGACGTTATTGTTATTGTTTGCGTGGCTTGCTCTGTAAGCGTGTTGATGAAGCAAAGCGCCACGCCTGTGAACTCGCCACGTCAGCTGAACTCGCCGAACATGTCCCAATCCACATCGCCCAGAGCTGCCTGTAGCGCGGTCTCTGAGTGGGGCGACTAACGCTTAACTTCCGCCTCACCGGGGTTCCTGGAGGAGCTTTTGTTTGTATTCGGGAGTGAGGAAAATGGCGGCATGATCCGATTTGCCAAACGCTGGAAGTGACCGCGCTTTATAGGCGTTCTTAAACGGAGAGTAGCAGTGATCCAGTGTGTTTGCTCCTCGTGTGGGGCAGGAGACGTGCTGGTGAAAGTTTGGCAGGACTTTCTTTAGGTTTGCTTTGTTAAAATCGCCGCGACAATGAATGCCGCGTGGCGGGATGTTGGTTTATGACGCCGCTGGCAACATCATGAAGGCCAGATAAAGCCAGCGCTGTGTCTGCTGCGGTGGGATGATAAACGGCGGTCGCGACAACCGCAGAAAACTCCTCGGCAGATAGAATGGGCGGCAGATGATTGTTAAATGTTCCAGATGAGGTGAGCAGGACCGCGAGAGAATGGTGATGTTCCTGGGATCGCACCATTTCTTGTTGATCATGAAACACACTCCACCGCTTTGGATTTACGGCCTCGCTGTTCTGTCCATCCGAAAAACAGAGAAGTTCTCCGACGGCGTCACAGCTGTGTCCGGGACCGCGGGCGTGAGCCATGTTTCGGACAAACAGTAGATATTACAGTCTCTCATGTCCCGTTGAAAACTTATCCTGGCTCTAAGATCGTCCATCTTATTATCCAAGGATTGAACATTTGCTAGAAGAATGCTCGGGAGAGGAGGTCTGAATGCCCTTTTCCTCAGTCTGTTACGGATACCAGCACGTTTCCCACGGTGTTTCTTTGTTCTACGCCGCTGGCTCTGGCCATTGTTCAACTCCAAGGCCGAAGAATCTCAGATGGCCACAGAGGATCGGCGAAAGTGTCCTGAAACAGTCCAGTGTAGAGGTAACCAATGTCCAAAAGAGTTTTGCTGTCGTAGTAGATCAATGCAGATGATAAGTTTGTAAAAACTGAGAGTAAAAGAAAGTAAAATAGTAAATAAAAGCACAGTCTTCGCGGAGCGACCTGAACGGCGACCAAACACAGCTGCGCCATTTTGTCTCCGTTTTTGTCTATTTTAGGGATGGCGTCATTGCGTACACCATTTTATCGTAAAAGGCCAACTGGATGGGGCGGGACCAAGATGGCCACCTGAACTGACACTTTTTGTCGAGCTCTTCATCACTAAAGTTAAATATGTTAGGCTAACTTGGTTTTAGAGACTACGTTTTTTTTTTTTTTTATAGTTTTGTCTTGTTAGCTTACCATCTTAAGTTAATTTTAACGTCACTTTGGATGGGTGGGAGGAAAATAAACCGAAATCTGAATAATTCTTTGAAACTAGACAGCAAGGCCGTAAACACGTCTTGAACATTAGGGGGGGGTTATTTTTATAAAGTATAAAGAAAAAGAACAGTGAACAAAATTCTAGGTCTAATTCTAGTTGGGAAATAATCATTTTTGGGACGATTTTATATCGTTAGCCTCAAGATTCTTCCCGTTAGTGTAATACATAGATCCGCTGATAACGTCCGGATTCTTTAGTGGTCTGGTGGTAGAATTATTGTAAACCGTGTCGAAGGTTACAGGTTTTAATCCGCTCTCATACAGTTTTTTTTTCTTCATTAAAATCAAAGATCAGTGATTGTATATTAAGAGCAGGGACACGTTTGTGTGCATTTTGTTTTGTGATTTCACCGGAAAGAATAGAGTCTCTCTCCGCAACAGCATTACGTGATTGATTGTCAATGAACGCGTCAGTCTATCTCATCAATGGCAGGGAAGCGTTTTCTCATAAAAGACGAGATAACAAAAGCTTTCCTGTAGCTCAAACAATAAGAGCGTGGCGCTAGCTACGCCAAGGTCATGGGTTCGATTCCCAGGGAAAGCAAGAACTGACAAAATGTGTACCTTGAATGCAATGCAAGTCGCTTTGGATAAAAGCGTCTGCCAAATGCATAAATGTGAATGCAAAAGACAGAAAGAAAAAGCACTCACTGCTCTTGACTGAATAACTTTAATAAGGGTTCATCTAGATCTATACAGTGAAGACTATGAAGTGACATTTGATTACCATTTCTGTACCTGAAAATCTAGTTTAGACCTATGAAAAACCTTTTCATTTGTATGTTTGTTCTGTTGTATTTATGTGCAATGTGTATACTCTATTATATATACAGTACCAGTCAAAAGTTTGGACACCAATGGAAAAGTGTGTCCAGATTTTTGCCTGGTACTGTCCTATAATATACACGTAAAGAATATCGGCCAATATATCAATATCATATTTTTATGCGCCTTAATATTGGTATCAGCCCCCAAAAACTCATATTAGTCAGGCTCTGAAAATTACCAGCAACATGATCTGTTTTGGCTTGGTCTTTGATATTTAAGCACAATTTTTCACCTCATAAATATTTTATTTGGAATAACTCATATTTTATACAAGAATAAATCTATATATTTTTTCAGAATTGGCATGATAAACATATCTTATTAGTCAGTCAATTAATCAATTCTCAAGGGTTGTTGTTTTCATATTAGCGAGATTCATTTCTCTCTTCTGCAGAATATTACATGATTGAAAAATATTAAGAATTTAAACAAATTTACACAGCAAGAAGAGAAGCTGCCCATGGAAGGACAACTTATACGTCAATGCAAGAAAAAGTTATGAAGTTAGTTTAGTTTATATAGAGAGAGAATTTAACATTTACGCTCACATGTTGTAATTTTTATAGCTTTATTGATTTTAAAGCTTATTTGTAAGACTTATATAGGCTATTTATATTAATTTTAACAAAGTGCCTATTAATGATTAACTAAAATGTGTAATTGATTATGAGTATAATTACATAAATTATATCTAAATCCATCCATTCCATCCATTATCTTCCGCTTATCCGGGGCCGGGTCGCGGGGGCAACAGTCTAAGCAGAGACGCCCAGACTTCCCTCTCCCTAGCCACTTCCTCCAGCTCTTCCGGGGGAACCCCGAGGTGTTCCCAGGCCAGCCAGGAGACATAATCCCTCCAGCGTGTCCTAGGTCTTCCCCGGGGCATCCTCCCGGTGGGACATGCCCGAAACACTATCTAAATCATTAAAAATTATTATTATTATTATAAATAAGCATTGTTAAAAGCCAGATGCTTTAAGTTTAGTCTTTAAAAACCATTTGCCTTTATTGAGGTGTCACTTTGCTCACAGCTGATTGGTCCAATTTCAGTGTGAGATGTCTTATCCAGAATATAACCTGCCCTGGAGTAGATTAGCCGTGGAGCGCAAGTTACTATGGATATGAACACTGCTAAAAGCCAAACCACTTTAACGGTACCTAAAACACAGGATTGGCACAACTAAGCTTCAACATATCTGGCTAGCCAGCTAAACCCGGCTTCATGGCATAGGCCCCAGGAGTTAGAGGCGTGATATCAAAAGCCCGTCCACGCTCTCACAGATGCAGAACAGTTCATTATGTCGGTGTGAAATAAACAGTTATGGAAATTTAGAAATTAAAGCTAAAGCTCCAATGTCCTCCCGAAAATCCCTCAGTAACTACTTCACTCAGAGAAGCCGTCAATCTCAGCTGTCAATCATGACGTCACACCCCCCGTTTGTATAGCATCAAATAACGAACTAAAACTTATTTAAAAAACAAACACTAGAAATGACATCATCGTGATAAAAACTGCCTAAAATGACAGAAACCAACTTTGGGGAAAAAATGATTTGAAGTGTAGTTTGATTGTTTAGTTTATCTCGCGTCCATTTAGGGCTGTACATTACGAAATTTTTGGAATCGATTCCGATTCCAATTCCTGGTTCCGGAATCGATTCCGCACTGTTGTTTTTGATTCTTGTTTTTTAACGATGATGGAGGAACCTAGTCCCGGAGTGACCGGAGGATATAAGGCTGTAGAAAGTATCCTTCTCAGAAACTTTATTTGTAAAATGAAGATACATTTGATAACTGACTGATTTTAAATTGCAATTATGGATGCTCCTGAATTGACCCATATAGCCCAGCAGCAAATACGATTTAATAAATAAATAGGATAGCACAATATTCAAGGATGTGCATTTATTGCATGGTTAAAATGACACGACATGTCTAAAATGCAGTTAAATGACAAAGTTAACTTAAGTGCTTTTGCACAGAATGTATGAGGCCAAATAACCACAACAACGATATAAGAGTGTGCCGTTTATTTGTCAATCAGATGCGTGAGGAAGTTGCGTTCGTTACTATAGCAACAGTAGGCTCTCGGTCGTTAATCTGTGCTCTAAGCACATTTTCTTTCAGAATTATCATTGGATTATAACCCTCACATCCGCATCTGTTATCATAGACCAAGCAGCGCTCAAAACCTCCCGCTGTGGACAACATAACCGTTTCACGATTTAAACTAAAATTATGGAGTTATTGGGTGCAAAATGTAGTAAACGTGTGCACAATGCAGGATCACAGAAGGAAACAATGACAATAAACACCATTAACCTAAATTAATTTTAGGTTAAAATTAAGTTGTTCTAGTGACGCCATTACGCAATGACGCAAAATAACCGCTGAATTGTTTTATTTTTTAACTGGTTCGTTAAACGAACTGTCCGAAAGAACCTTTTGCAGAAATTAAATGGACTTCCAATCATTATTAGTGAGCGAGAGACAAATGAATGCTAAACTCTGTAGAACTGAAAACTCTCGACTCTCCATTCCCAACACCTTGGAATCGATTCCCAGCCCTGTGTCCATTAGAAAACGCTGAGGGGATACTGGGACCGGCCACCTGGGGGGTGACTGAGACGCGCCGGCTTCAGTTTTCAACCCGAGTGTGGCAGGCTTGGTGCTCTCTCTTTATTGAGAGGTACTCAATCTCTACTTCCAGTCTCTCTGAGTTTGGTCAATACTCCTGTTGACAAATTGTGTTTCGCTTCACCCTATAAAAATAATAATAGATCAGTCCGTTCATTATTTCAGCAGGACGTTGTTACATTACCACCTGTGACCGCTTACTGGAGTAATGCAGTTGGTAATATCTGTTGGAAAAAAGTGTGGATGCTTCCACATCTATTTTTTTAACCAATAAAGTGAAAGAGATTTCTTTGAAAATAATTCAAAAGTGTTGCAAAAAGTTCAAAAAGGATATTCCCTTCAGTTGCTCTTCCAAAAAAACTTTTTTGATGTATTGGGATTTATTAGGAATGAAATTTATAAAGAATGCGGTACTGGGTTTGTTGATTATGATAAACCTAAAAAAGGTCAATGTTTTGTAATTAATTAAAAGTCACAATACCTGATCTTGCCGTTGATGTGATCGCTGAGGGTGTTTTACTTCGTGTTTAATTTCAAAATGTCCATTTCAATTGTCAAATGAACTGACTAGTCAAGAAAACAACAACGAAACGAACTCAGGAAATCGAGATATTTGAATCCAAAAGATGCAATCTCATTGGCTGGATCGAATATGACTTCTTATCGATGGTTGGCCAGTTTACCTGTCAGTCAGTTCTATAGCCTCAGTGGGCGGGTCTTGTCGTGAGTGAATGACAGCGTTGACACGTTTAGATGTGCAGAGAGCAGAAATGATTTTAATTTGCATGAAAACTCAATGATTGTCAGTACAAGGTATGATAATAGGGAGATGATGACTTTACTGTGAGAAACAATGAGATGATTGTGTCTTTACTAACACATTTTCACTAATATATTTAAATCAGAATACACATCTAGTCTATACATTTGCTATTTAGATGTTTACTTATATATCTTTGCAACTTATTAAAAACAAGAACAAAAGAGATAGTGTGTGAAAAACTTTCTTTATTGTTAACATATAATATGATGGATAAAATCCAAATTAAAAATAACAATTTATGACAGAACCCTAACCCTACATTCACAATAAAAATAGCCTATTTGATTATTGTTTCATAAGTTACAGAGAACAATGTTGTAAATAATACACAATACCCAAATTACCATGAGCTTGATTATTGTAACAGATCATTTAAAATGACAAAATTCATGACAGAACCACATTCAAATATCAACCTCATTTAGATTTAATATAATTGATTATACTTTCCATAACAGAGAATTCCCAAATTCTATCTGATTATTGTCACAGATCATCATAATTTATGAGATAAATAAAATAAAATAATAATTAATGACAGAACCACATGAATTATGTGTGCCTCAGTTATCGATATTGTTAAATTGTTCATCTCGTTGCTAGAACAATTGTTTTGTACACTGTAATATTATAAGATAATAAACGTAAGATTTCTAAATGCTTTCTTCTCAAAAGAATATTTCATGCCCCCATCATTATTTATGTGGTGAAAATCTGTCTAATAAGTGATACAAATGTACATTATCACTTAAAGTCACCATGAAATCAAAATAGACAATTCTTATTTTTTTATTTTATTTTATGGAATATTGCTGTAAAAACTTCCCCTCCCTCTTGCAGTGACATCTCTTCTCTGATGACGAGGGCGGGGCAACCTGTCACTCACATGAGATCCACCAATAGCAAACCACCATCCAATCAGTTCCCCACAGACAAAATCAAGCCCCGCCCTACATTTGTTCTTGTTTGTGAAGCAGTTTCACTAATATATACGTCACAATAGGAATAAAAAAAGACCAGAGCAACTTTTGTTTCATGTCGACTTAATATGTCCATCTTGTTTGAACTTGTCTGTTCCACTATACGCTTGCTAGGAACAGTTTTTCTTTGCGGAAGCGTTGCGTTTGTTTGAGCTAATAAAATATTTCCACTCAACTATCTTCTGTGGCAAGTAGCCATGTAATAATACAAAGAGTAAGTGCTGTAAAACAATATAAACAGCTGGTACATACAAAAAAAGTTCTCGGCCATTTTCAACAAACCAACAATGATTCAAAGGTAATAATAAAAAAATCTAAACTTATTTCTAACTTCTGCAGTATATGCTTAATAGTTGATCATATTTTATTTCTGTGACCTTGAATAGATTTAATTTCTGAAATTTGTAGTTTATATACCATAAGGTACAAAGTCAAAAACTTTTCTTTTTTGAAGTTGTAAATAAAGAATATTGGAGTAGGTTTTACAAGAACACACTATTTCAGTATTTCTACTTTTTTACTTATTTGATGTGTTTATTCATAAAATAGTATAAACTGCTAGTACATAAAAAATAGTTTTTGGCTGTTGGCATATAAGACAACAAACCATCACTGATTCAAAGTTGAGAAAATACTTTTTTAAATGCAAACTTATGTCAAACTATGCTTAAAGGCACAGTATGTAAGTTTCACCACTAAAGGTCGCTTTCTCAAAACGATAACAAAGGTGTAGCTTGATGAGGCCGTGAATGAGTGTGGAATCATGGGAGTTGTCATCTTCACCTCCACAGCCGATGGGAAGTAATCCGATGTGACTCGGGCATGTATGAGCCATTAAAGATTAATAATGTTACTATGGTATGAAGCCGAGAGCCTGGGACATTTTAGTTTCTATTCTGCTTATATTAAATTATGTTTATTTTACAATTAAAGTTATGTTTAATGTTCACCTCCTTCTTCCCTGAACTTGACCTATACAAACTGCTCACCTGTCTAATAAAACACATAATATATTAAAGCATCTTTGGTGTTTCGATATCGAGGGTATATAATAACCCCAAGAAATGATGCGCTGCTATTACACCAAAAATCTTAAATATTGTGTGCACAGTTTACTCTGTGACTACACTAAATATAATTTCTTAAATGTGTAGTTTTTGGGAAATTAAAAAAAACATATATATATATATATATGTGTCAATAAATGCAGAATATGAGGTACAAGATAAAAAAAAAGAAGCTTTTTTGAAGTTTATTTGAATATGTTTTGCATGTTTTTTCAGTTTTTGTAAATCAAAATTTCACGTTAAAGACAATGAAGTACTTGTTTCTTGGTAATTGTTTGTTAAATTTACTAGCGATTTCTGAGTTTAAATTGTTTCTAAAAAAAATGTCAATGTTTTAGGTTCAGGGTTTTATGGTCTCTACTGTGTCTAGAACTGGAACTCTAGTCTCTCCTGGAATTGTGCCCCCTCTCTGGAACTCTGGGCACCCCTGTGATTATGGTCCCCCCTGGACCTATATGATCCCTCAAAACTTTGGCCGTCCCCCTGGAACTCAGGCCCCCTGGAATTGCGCCCCCCCTCTGGAACTCTGGGCACCCCTGTGATTATGGGCCCCCCTGGACCTATATGATCCCTCAAAACTTTGACCGTTCCCCTGAAACTCTTGCCCACCCTGGAACTCAGGGACCCCGAGGAACTGTGGCTCCACTCTGGAACTCTTATGGCCCCCCTTTGATCTATATGATCCCCCAGAACAGTTGCCATCCCCCTGGAACTCTGGGGCCCCCTGGAACTGTGGCCCCCCTCTGGAACTGTGGCCTCCCCTGTAATTACGCCCCCCCCTGTTGTCCCCTCTAGAGCTGGGGGCCCCCGTGAAACTGTAGGCCCCCCTGACACTGAGGTCCCCGCTGGTACTTTCAATCTTCTGTAACATTGTCAGCTTCAGGTCCCTCATGTATTTTGGGCCATCGATCAGCAATTCTGAAATATTCCCTGGATCCGGTGGGCTACTTTCGGCACTGTAAAAAAACAAAACATTGAGACGTCAGACATGCTGATCGTTCAGAACCCCAGAGTTTAGAAGAGAAACACAACAGACCTTTGCAACGTGGTCTTGAAGTTCTGTAAAGACAGGAAAAAAAAAATCATTCAGCAAAACCAAATGTAATTTTAATCTCTAAAAAAGACATTCATATGCTTCCATTTAAGAATAATTCATATTGAAACTGACACCTTCAGGAATTAATCATTTTCAGCCTTCATCTGCACCTCGATGTCTCTGATTTTCCATGTGAGAGATACAATCTGTTTGGTTGTCTTCACAGTCTTCTCCATTAACATCTGACACTTCTGCTTCTCTTCCTCTCTCAGCGCTGCTATTCTGGTCGCTTCTTCATTGCGTAGAATCTCGTGAAGTTCCTCGACCTCCTTGTTGATCTTCTTCTCTGTATCTTGAGTTTCATTCTGAAAATTAACAGAAAGATATAAGGGCCAAACTAGATCTATATACAATCGAGATTAGCCTAAATCATGTTTATTTTAAACCTTAATATGATCAGCAGTTTGGTCCAAAGTCAGTTTAAAATTATCAAGTGTTCCCAGTTTCTCCTTTAAGCGTTGCAGTGACTCTCTCAGTTTCTCCTGAAAAAGAACAACAAAAATAGTGTCTCACTTTTCTGTATTATTGATTGATTTTATTTCATTGTTTAATTTATCTGGCATATTAAAGACAGCATAGATCATTGAGGGAATATCTTTGGAGGGAGGGGTCAAAATGAATTGAAACCTGTAACACCTGTTCAATGCCTAATTGACTGATGCAACTTTAATGTCACGTATGCTGGTTGCAGCGATGAGAGTTGAGGCAGGATATAATCACCGCAGTCACTTTTTTCTGCCTCAGGTGGAGGAGATCAGGTATCTTGGGGTCTTGTTCACGAGTGAGGGAAGGATGGAACGGGAGATTGACAGACGGATCGGTGCAGCTTCTGCAGTAATGCGGTCGATGTACAGGTCTGTCGTGGTGAAGAAGGAGCTGAGCTGTAAGGCGAAGCTCTCGATTTACCGGTCAATCTACGCCCTACTCTCACCTATGGTCATGAGCTGTGGGTCATGACCGAAAGGACAAGATCCCGGATACAGGCGGCCAAAATGAGCTTTCTCCGCAGGGTGGCTGGGTGCTCCCTTAGAGATAGGGTGAGAAGCTCAGTTACTCGGGAGGAGCTCAGAGTACAGCCGTTGCTCCTCCACATCGAGAGGAGCCAGTTGAGGTGGCTCGGGCATCTATTTCGGATGCCTCCTGGACGCCTTCCCGGGGAGGTGTTTCGGGCATGTCCCACCGGGAGGAGGCCCCGGGGAAGACCTAGGACACGCTGGAGGGATTATGTCTCCTGGCTGGCCTGGGAACGCCTCGGGGTTCCCCCGGAAGAGCTGGAGGAAGTGGCTAGGGAGAGGGAAGTCTGGGCATCTCTGCTTAGACTGTTGCCCCCGCGACCCGGCCCCGGATAAGCGGAAGATAATGGATGGATGGATAGATGGCATTTGATTTAGTCTTTGCATGTTCATTTTAACACTGGGTCGGTACTTCCACCTATGTCACGGGCGTACCCTTTCTGACGTGATGACGTCATACGTCGTGAAGCAGAACAACACCAAAGTTGAGCAATTTGTGGTTAAAAAGTATATAAATGTTTATCTTTTTTAGAAAATGAGCGATGTCTAGATAAGACCCTATTCCTAGTCTGGGATCATGCAGAGCCTCTGAAGCCATTGGTCCCCATTTAAGTCCATTATGTGGAGAAAAATCCTGGAATGTTTTCCTCAAAAAAATGCATTTATTTTCGTCTGAAGACAGAAAGATTGGGGTGAGTAAATTATCAGGAAATTTTCATTTTGAAGTGAACTAATCCTGTAAGCCAAAATGACAAACATGCAGAAAAGGAAACTGCAGGAGTAAAACAACCAGCTAAACATCAACAAGAACGGACCAAGAATGACTCAAGCTGAGGGCTTTAAGGGATCGACCTGCTCCTTGATTAGCACTGTATAGTTACTCTATGGCAATAAATGAAAACATGCTAAGAAACCATGAGCACAGGAAGGATTTAAGCAACAGAAAACGAAACTGAATTCAACCACTCTCTGTAACACAATCTATTAATAGCAGAAAGACCATAAAAAACATCAGTTTCACAATTCAGTAAAAGAATGTTTTGATCATATTCTTAGATCTGATTTAGGCAGTGAAATATTTAAAGACAATGAGCGAATGTATTTGTGTGCTCTTACATAAACCTCAAAACATACATTCAATTTATATATCTGTCATTGTGAACATTATCAATAAAATGTTTTGAACATCATTGATCTGACCTTATTGTTGTGCACAGCTTCCTCTATGGGACAGAATTTGTGGTCGGTGTGTGTTTTGGAGTCTCGACACACCACACACACGGGCTGTTGATCATCCAGACAGAAGAGTTTGAGCTTCTCTTTGTGAACGCTGCAGACGGGTTCAGCTCCAGATGAAGATCTCTGCCTTCTCTCCTGTAGGAAAGTCTCGCACAGGTTCCTCAAAGCCAGATTTACTGGAGGAGCATTAATTTGAGATATTTCTCTGCAAATGGGGCATTCCTTCGTTCCTTTACTTTCCCAAAACTTCTGAATGCACTCTGAACAGATGCTGTGACTACAGGGCAGAACTACAGGATTTACAAAAAAGTCCAAGCACACGGGACAAGTGAAGTCCTCCTCAGAAAAACCTTCAGATGCCATTTTGCAGGTCAAAAAAGCAATCTCCAAAGTTTGACTTTAGGTTAACCAAGTTAAGCTTCACATCCACTGCAGGGAAAGTGAGCATACAAAACTGAGCTTCAGATAATATATGAACTAGAACAGCAGATTAGCAGGTGTGTCTTGTTCTAAATAAAGTGGGAGGAGCTCAATTCTACACAAACAATTCATTCTGTTCTGTATCTGTACAATGCAGATAAACTGGATCCTCAAAGAGGCCACTGATTTCAACTAAAAACATAAAACCTAAGCGTATTGGCCGTTCATTTACACGACAATGGCATTTTGGAGGCCTGAAAATGCACACTTTTGAAAGCAGGTTTCAAAATGCTAGTTTTTGAAACCGACACCGTTATCGTCTACAAAGTACAAAAACATGAATTTGTTGATGACAACGGTGATGTCATGCGCATGTGTATTACATGTGTTCAGTCTATAGGCGCGTAGTGTTTCTTTACAAAGTGACATCGCCACCTACTGGCCTGGCAGTAGAATACAGCGATTTTTGTGCTTTCTGTGTGAACGACATTCTCAGTCCCGCATTCTCAGACCCCTCGTTTTTTCGAGACAGCAGATCGTATAACACCCTTATCCAAATGCCATTGAAAACACTAGGATAGAATATTATGGTCTCATTTCATTTAAAGTTTTCCAAATAAATTTACACAAATGTAGCCCTAAATGGACAAACCTCTCTACAGAGCGCTAGTCACTCTCTGCTTTCTCAAACGACAACATTTTTGTCCTGTGTCGGCCACCGTAGCTTCTCTACGTGCTTCGAAAGGGAGGGGTGAACAGTAAGCAATTGCAATTCACAACCTCACCACTAGATGCCGCTAAAATTAACACAGTAAGATGTATTAGTGTTTAATGTTTTGTTATGCTAGTTTAGAAGAGTTTCTGTTATGTTGGGGTTTTTTTGTAGGGGGGTGACGAGTGGAGCACAAACTTAAAAATGTTTACATTTTTGAAAAGGTTTACAGTAAGGACAATGATTAAGGATGAATACTGCTGATCTCCAGAAGTGAATAAAAGCATCGTAATTTGTGCAAGTCTTCAGAAGTCATATGATGCTTTGGGTGAGGAACAGACGTGTATTTAACTTTCTCTCCACTGATCATGGATCATCATCAAATGAGTGAAGCTACATCATGAGAAAACTTTGGAAGCAACCCGGATTTCTTGAATGAAGACTTTTGCATTTTCAACATATCTCATAGAACAACAGCAGATTCTCTTACATAACCTCAGCTCATCATTCAGGAAAATTATTCATGCCTGCATATCAAAGCTGGTAAAAGCTGTTTTCTCCTCATTCTTGATATGGCAGGTATAGGTGTGGGATGAAAAGAAATGGTTGATGTACTTTATCAGGACCTTACATGAACTTTACATGAATCAGTCCACATTTGCCCATTGCAAATGGTGCCTAAATGTTTCTGTGTTCCTTTCAATTGATTAATTCAACTCATAAACACTTCTTTTGAATGACGTCTGTGTTGGATTTTAGTTTATAGAATGGAAATATAAATAATGTCAGTCCTGTTTATTATTGTGCTATCAGAACCAAGTTCAATGCAATCGCTTATCTTTCTCAGCTCACGGACCACTGATAAACATAAGTAAATGAGTTAATAAATATGCAAATTAATGACAGAATACATTACATTAATAGGACTGCAGACATGAAAGTATTCATTTAAACCTGTTTTCTTTCGCTTTGAAAATGAAAGCAGCGTTTCCTAATTTCCTTGTAAATGAAACTGATGTAACAAAGTTACACAAGTTCCAAGAAAACATCTGCTCATTCCTCTATGACGTGCATCACCATGCATGCATTAAGGTGTGCCTACAGTTTATGAAGGCAAAAGAAGCGATTGGATAAATGGACAGTATGTAAGACAGGGGATGCTTGTTGTAGTAAGGCGTGTTGTGCAGAGCAGGAGTCTGCAGCTGCAATGAAGCGTGGTCTGCTGGTGGAGCCTGAAGTGCTGGCAAACTATTCTGAACTGATGCGAGTTAATGTGCTACCAGCAGAATTCATCATTCACCCTGAAGCACTAAAGCTTGGGGGCAGTCCAGACGGTCGGGTGTATGACCCTTCAGAGTCACCTTCTTTTGGCCTGGTTGAGGTGAAGAGCAGCACAACAAATTATCGATCGCAGGTTGCTCACCTCAAGGTGCAGGAAAGCCCCGCCAGTCTGAGGCGTTCACATAAACACACACACACACACACACACACACACACACATACTCACTCACTCACTCACTCACTCACACACGCACGCTCACTCACTCACACGCTCACTCACACACACACTCACACTCACTCACTCACTCACACACTCATACGCTCACTCACTCACTCACACGCTCACTCACTCACTCGCTCACTGGCTGCTCACTACCTCGCTCGCTCACTCACTCACTCGCTCACCACCACCACCTGCCACCACTCACTCCTCACCACTGGCCACTCACCACCACTCACTCACCACTCCGCTCACCGCCACCACTCACCACCACTCACATACCACACACATCGCTCACACACCACCACTCACCACTCACCTCACACACACACTCACCACACGCTCACCACACGCTCACCACCACTCACACATACTCACACGCCACTCACTCACTCACTCACTCACCACACGCTCACTCACTCACACGCTCACTCACCACACGCTCACTCATTCACACGCCACTCACTCAGCTCACCACACGCTCACTCATTCACACGCTCACCACACGCCACTCACTTCACCACCACCACCACTCACTCACCCACTCACTCACTCACTCACCACTCACTCACCACTCACCACTCACCGCCACACTGGCACTCGCTCACTCACTCACCACCACCACTCACACACGCCACCACACACCACTCACCACCACTCACTCACACTCACCACTCACCTCACACACACACACTCACCACTTGCCATTCACACGCCACACCACTCACTCACACATCTCACACGCCACTCACTCACTCACTCACCACCACACACACACTCAATCACGCCACCACTCACCTTCACACACCATCATTCACACGCCACTCACTCGCCACTCACACGCCACTCACACGCTTCACCACACGCTCACCACACGCTCACTCTCACTCACTCACCACCACCACTCACTCACTCACTCACTCACGTACACCACTCTGCCACTCACCACTCACCACACACATATCACACACTCGCCACTCACTTCACCACCACTCACACACACACACTCACTCACACGCGCCACCACACGCCACTCACTCACTCACACATACTCACACGCCACTCACTCACTCACCACTCACCACACGCCCACCACTCACACGCCACTCACCACACGCCACTCATTCACACGCTCACCACCGGCTCACTCACACCACTCATTCACACGCTCACTCACACGCCACCGCTCACACCACCACTCACCACTTCACCACCACTCACTCACTCACCACTCACACCACTCACTCCACCACCACACACTCACTCGCCACACACCACCACTCACCACTCACCACACACACATACACACACCACTCACTCACTACACTCACCACCACCACTTCACGCCACCACACACACACACACACCTCACACACGCCATTCACACGCTCACTCACCACTCACACACACTCACACGCCACTCACCACTCACTCACTCACTCACACACTCACTCACACGCCACTCACTCACACGCCACTCATTCACACGCACACCACTCGCTTCACTCACACGCCACCACACGCCACCACACGCCACTCACACGCTCACTCACTCACTCACCACTCACCACCACTCACCACACACCACCACCACCACTCACCACACACTCACTCACACGCTCACACACACGCCACCACACGCTCACTCACACGCCTCACCACACACACACTCACTCACCACACCACACACTCACCACACACTCACCACACACACCACTCACACACATGCTCGCCGCCACTCACTCACTCACTCACACGCTCACTCACTCACACTCACACCACACACTCACTCACCACACTCACTCACACACTCATACCTCACCACACACACTCACTCACTCACGCCACGCCACTCACACTCTCACGCACTCACACACACACACACACACACACTCACACACCACTCACACACTCACCACTCATCACGCCACATACACACTCACACACACTCACACACACCTCACACACACACGCCACTCACCACACACTCACTCACTCACACACACTCACTCACCACCACACGCCACTCACACACCACCGCCACACACACACACACACACACACACTTCACTCACACTTTCACTTCACACGCCACTCATTTCACACGCTCACTCACACTCACACTCGCCACACACTCGCCACTCACTCTGCTACACCACCATTTTCACCACTCACACACACACACACTCACCACACACACTCACACACACACACACTCACTCACTCACCGCCACACTCACTCACTCGCTGGCCACTCACTCACTCACTCACACGCTCACTCACTCACACACTGATTTCTCACACACACACTCACCACACACACACACACACTCACTCACTCACACACGCCACTCACACACACACACACACACACACTCACACACACACTCACACTCTCACTCACTCACACACGCTCACTCACACACACGCTCATTCGCTCACACACTCACTCACTCACACTCTCACTCACTCACTCACACTCACACACACACACTCACACTCTCAGTCACCACGCACGCCACCACACACACACGCCTCTCACTCGCTCACACACACCACTCACTCACACTCACCACTCACTCATTCACTCACTCACACACACACTCACACTCACACCACACGCACCACACACCACTCACACACACGCCTCACTCACGCCACACACTCTTTCTCACTCACACTCTCACCCACTACCATTCACACACCACACACACACTCACACACTCACTCACTCACACACACTCACACACACACGCCACTTCGCACAGCACTTCACTCACTTCACTCACACTCTCACCACCACTCACACTCACACGCCATATGCTCACACCACTCACACACGCTCACTCACACACACACACTCACCACCACACGCCACTTCACACACACACTCACTCACACGCCACACGCCACTCACACGCCACTCACACGCCACCACACGCTCACTCACATCGCCACTCACACGCTCACCACACGCCACGCACACACTCACCACACGCCACTCACACGCCACTCACACGCTCACACACACCACCACTCACACTGCCACACACACGCCACCACACGCACACCACACGCTCACCACTCGCACACATACCACACGCCACTCACTCGCACACATACTCACACGCCACTCACTCACTCACTCACTCACACTCACTCACACTCACTCACACACCCACCACACACTCACCACACGCTCACCACACGCCACTCACACACTCACACACACACGCTCACCACACACTCACTCACACGCCACTCACTCACTCACCCACACTCACCACTCACCACTCGCCACTCCACCGCCACTCACCATTTCACTCACTCACTCATTGCCACCACACACCACCACACCACTCACCACTCACCACCACACGCTCACTTCACACGCTCACTCACCACACACTCACTCACCACTCACCACTCACACATGCTCGTCGCCACTCACTCACCACTCACACACGCTCACTCACTTCACACACCCTCACCACTCGCACACTCACTCACACACACTCACCACTCACTTCACTCACTCACCACACTCACTCGCTATTACATGCTCACTCACCACACACGCCACCACCACACACACACACACTCACGCACCCACTCACTCACACATCTTCACTTGGCACACAATCGCCACCACACACACACCACTTCACTCACTCACACACTCACCACCCACACACACACACACACACACTACCACACTCTCACTACACTTCACACACACGCCACCGCGCCACACACTCACTACACACTCACTAACTCACACTCACTCACTCACACTCACACTCGCTCATATATTTCACTCACTCACACACGCCACTCACCACTCACACACACTCTTCCACACACACACTCACTCACACACACACACTCACTCACTCACCACACGCTCACTTCACATACCGCCACACACACGCCACTCACACGCCACTTCACGCTCACCACGCGCACACACACACGCCACTTCACGCCACTCCTTTCATCACACTCACACTTCACTCACACACTGCCACTCACCGCCACTTTCTGTTCACACACACCGCCACACACGCCACCTCTGCCACCACACGCCATCTTCACACGCCACTCACACGCTCACTACGCCACACGCCAGACTTCACACGTATCACTTCACAAGCCACACACACGCCCACTCACTGCCACAACACTTCGCCACCACACGCCACTCACACGCCACTCACTGCTTCACTTCACACACCACTCACTGGGCCACCACACGCCACTCACTCACACACACTCACCACTCACTCACCACCACTCACCACCACTCACCACCACTCACCACCACTCACACGCCACCACTCACACGCTCACCACCTCACAGGCACTCACTCACCACACACCACCACTCACACACTGACACACGCCACTCACTCACCCACTTCACTCACCACAACACCACTCACTGACACACACTCACGCTCACCACACACACCACACACGCTCACTCACCACACACCCTCACCACTCACACTCTCACTCACTCACGCCACTCACACCACCACTCACACACACACTCACTCACTCACACACTCACACACTCACTCACTGGCCACTCACACACTCACCACTCGCCACCACACACTCACACACCACCACACTCACCACACACACCACACTACCACACTCACTCACCACACTCACTCACACACCACACCTCACCACACACACACTCACACTCACACACACACACACCACACCACTCACTCACCACACGCTCACTCACACGCTCACTCACACGCTCACACACGCCACCACACACTCACTCCACACACTCACTCACACCTCACTCACTCACACACACTCACACACCTCCACTACACACACACTGCACACACTCACCACACACACACTCGCCACTCACTCGCCACACACACCGCCACTCACACACTGCCACCACCACTCTCGCCACACACACTCACCACACACACGCCCACTCACACACTCACACACACACTCACTCACCACTCACCACACACTCATGCCACACTCACACACTCACCTCACACACACTCACCACCACCACTCACACACTCACTCACACTCACTCACACGCCACACTCACTCACACACACTCACACACACACTCTGCCACTCGCCACTTCACTCACCCACTCACACCACCACCACTCACACACTCACACACACACACACACTCACTCGGCCACTCACACACTGACAGCCACACGCCACTCGCCACACACACACACCCACCACACACTGACTCACACACACACTCACCACTCACTGAGCCACACACCACCACCACACACGCTCACCACCACACACACTCACTCACTGACCACACACACACCTACTCACACTCTCACCACTCACACACACTCACCACCTGCCACACGCTCACTCACTCCCAGCCACACACACTCACCACCACCACACACACACACTCACCTGCCACCACTCACCACACACGCCACCACACACACGCCATCCGCTCACACACGCCACTCACTCACACTCAATTTCACTCACCACACTCACTTCCGCCTGCGCTCACTCACTCACACACGCTCACTCACCTCCCACACGCACACTCACCTGGCCACACACGCATACCACTCATACCACCACCACACGCCATCACACACACACGCCACTCACCACA
>CM031963.1:14360176-14375402 GCA_018749465.1 Paracanthobrama guichenoti
CCCTTATTCAAAACCACTATAGTTAGTTATTCATTCAACAGCAGAGAGTGATTTTATCTTTTTGTTGTTTGATTTAACAGTAATGACTGTGTGGCTTTAAGAGCGAATGCACGGATCCAATACACTGTTACACGTGCTCTTTCTGTGTTTACATTTACTCAAGACATAACCGACTGTGTTTGCGAGGATGCGTAGCAAAACGGCATTTCGACACATTTGTGTGTAGTAGGGTGGGAACCGAACTCAGTAGTTTTTAGGGTACTGACCGAATGACGTCGGTACTACAGAGTACAGATTCACATTAAATCAATCTGTGCTAGGGTTGTGCCGATGGACGATATCGTCGTCAATCATGATTGCTGACCATTGTGACGCCACACACACTGTTTGAAATGTAAGTTATCAGTTTAACCGATGTGAGGTGCCACTATGCATAGCCAATCACAACATAAGGCAAAAAACAGCATCAGAACAGGCACAAACAATAATGTGACAACTTAAACCGCAGCAGGAGTACGGCCTATAGCCTAGCCTAATTAACTTCTTTAGAAACACTAATCCATCAACTTGATCTGGATCAAGTGGGGCTCTCTTTTTATTGACGATGTTCCCCGTGGTGAATGTTATCTGAGGAATATCGGACATTAAAAGTACATGATCTCTTCCTATGCTGTCTTTCACAAATGTGCGTCTGTCAGTGAGGACGTCTGCATAATCTAATCTCTGACAGCCGCAGCGGCAGCTGACGTCACGGGTACGGCTAGGCTAGGCTACCAAAGCTCGAACTAGCGAGCTCAGCTGCAACCGCAGCGTTCTAGTGTAGGCTAATCTGAAAATGGTCACGCAAAGAATGATCTTCAACGATTTATACCCAATGTCAGCTATTCTAAAATAAAAATTCAAAAACTGAAAAACTAAAACACTGCGTCATCGTCCCCGCTGATTTTAGGTTAGTTTGATTATAAACTTGATGGATGTAGATTGCTTTTTATGTTTGAACAAACTCCAGCCTATATTAGCTTAAGGCGTGGGCGATAGCCTGGTTGAAATATTTCAGTCATGTTGCTTATCATTTAAACGCTTTTTAAGCATTGTTTTTAAACCATTCAGAAAACCATTAAGCAGCGAGGGAGAATTAATGTAGGTAAATACGCCTGTTAAATTAAGCCTGATACGCGCGGCGCGCACCTCATACAGCGCCTGGCTAAACTTGAGCTCATGCCTTGTGCTTGAACGTTCAAATACACAGTATGTGTCAAAATCCTCGTAAACTTTGTCATTTGTGTCTTAAATAAACGTTAACAGTTTAAGATAACGCATGTGTAGTTGTAGGCTATATATGGGATCTTGATGGGGTCTTAAAGGTATAGTTCACCCCAAAATGAAAATCTATCATCATTACTCACCCTTAAGTGCTAAAGGGATATGTAGCATTACACAAGTGCTACTACTGAGAGCGTAATGTCAATACAGTCTGATTTAAATTTCGCGTAAGCTTAATTGAATTGGTCTAAATGGAGAAAAACGACCATTTTTGACTAAAGACTATATATTAAAAAAGCTACCAAAATTAATGTTGGTAACGGCAGTTTGACTAAAAGTAATGACTAAAACTTGACGACAAATGCAATGACTTTGTCGACTAAAACTATGAAAGACAAAATGACTAAAATGTGACTAGTAAGCGTTTTCGTCTGAACACTAAGACTAAATCAAAAATGGCTGTCAAAATGAACCCTGGTCTGTGAAATATGAAACCTGCGTGTCTCCGTGCGAATGATTGGCGTGTACACGCGGTTTAAGTTACCTCACACACACTCCGAATTGTGTTAAAATAAAATAAAACATTATTTTTATTAAATCAATTCAGTAGCTAGTAGCCTATGTACTGGTAAATATTACAGTAAACAAACATCGCAGACAGCGACCAAGGCAGCTCTGGCGTAATGTCAATAACGCGTCTATAAATGACTTACAGTTATTGAGGTAAACATCCCTTAAGTACCGGAAAAGGGTACCGTATTGGTTGGATTGTGAACGGAACCCAGCCCTAGTGTGTAGGCTGTTTGACTGTTAAGGCACGTATCTGAAGCACATCGCATCCTTCGCTTATGCGTGTTCTGGTCCGTCTCGGAGCGCGGACAGGTGGTCGCCTAACACTTTAATGTCAATAACCACAGTTTAGCAACAGTAGCATTTTGCTGATTTGTATGTGCCGTTTGGCTGTGAAGGAAGGGAAGGTGCAGCAGCGGCACAATAATCGTTTGGCCTCGATTATCTTGTTTTCATAATCGGTGGAAACCGATTAATCGCACATCCCTATTGTTTTGTTGTTACATTTCCATTTCACCCAAATCTGAGGTGCGATTTAAAAGGGGGTTTCATGACACTTTACACTATGGTGGTGTGGTGTTTTTTTTTTTTTTATATGCTTTAATGATGTGAATCTGGCATGCACTAAATCCTGAGCGATTTTAACCTGCATAGTGCAAACTTAAACCGTTTCTGCTGCAAGTAAGATTTTACTCTGTAGTTCAGACCTCTGAGAAACTCACACTTTCCATGTTTTCTGTCTGTCTCTCTCCATATGAAAGACACACTCTTCCTCCAACCCTGCAGGTGTTCCAGGCTTATATGCATTTATAAAGCGATCACTGCTTTCTGTCACGACAGACTCTCTCTGATCGCCTGCTGTCTGGTTTAACGGTTGCCAGGGAGTTCTGGAACGGCGTTTGGCCCGTTCGAATGGGCTTTGGCCTTCATCTGAGCCGGCTGGTGGGCTGAAATGGATCTGACTGCCATTTAGAAACTGTCAAGAAGCCATCATTGATGCAGGAAATTCATGCAGCGAGATCGGCCTCGTTTACAATGGTTTTACTGGACTTTCCAGTTTCGAGTTTTCTCGTTCTCTCCCTGGAGTTTGTAGGAATTTGTTGTTGTAATCGATATTGTTGCCCGCTCGATAATGAAACTTTCCTGATGTTTCCAGAGTTCGATCTTAATTTGCCCAGAGGGAAAACGAAAGATGACGAAACTGTAGATGTTGATCATGCAGAGCATCCAGGAGTGAGCTGTGCGGAGTGTTTCAGTGAGTGGGCAGGACACCAGTGACCATGCGCCATTACATAATCCTACAGGTTTCCATGGAAATGTGTTTTGTTTCCATAGCGACTGCAGTCATGCCTACACATACTCAACACTATAATATCAATCTCTGAGCTGTTGCCATCACTTCTGTCTGTTGTGATAATCATTTCGCGTTTAAATGAGCTCGGCAAAATGCTTTCTAGTCCAATTTCATGTAGGGATGCACCAAAAGTTTGTCCACAGTTATGCATGTTATGACATTCAAACTCTTTTATCCGATCCATTTACTATCAACACATGACATGATCCCGCTATTGAGAAACCGGCTGATGAGATTCAATCTGCACAACAAACTCACTGTGGAAGTTACACAACCAGGAAATTTGCAACAGTGCATGTACAAATTGTAATTTTGTTTTGTTTTCTGTTTAAGGCGAGACGCTACAGGTAAAGAGGGATTTAAAAAATAAATAATTAAATTAGAAGATATCACTGTGAAACGTCTCCAGTTTATTACTGGCATAAACATAAGAAAAAAAATGTATTACAAGTTTTGTGTAAATTGTTTTAATATGCTAATGAGGCCTTTATATACTTAAATATACGCTCATTTGCATGCATTTCCAAAAACAAGATCCTGGACCAGGTTTAAAATTCTTGGTTCTATCTGTTGACATATTAGATGAGCGGGCTTTTACAGAGGGGATTCTGGGTATCTGATTTTGTGCTTTAGTAAATTAGAGAATACTGACAATAGCCTTAAATCAACTTTCACCATTTTTTTTTAATTTTTTATTTTTTTGGGAGGAAAAGCATCTGTAACTCAGCATAGGAATGATATATATATATATATATATAAGACTGGAAAAGTTGGTTGTAGGTGCTACTGAAGTGGATGTATCTGACTCTGAGTGGGAGAAAACGGCCTTTTAAAGTTTTATATTGTATTTATGTAATTTCATACATTTCTATCGAAACCCCCAACCTACAAACAAAATATATTCAGTTCATTAATATCAGTAGTCTATATTTAAAACACAAGTGATAAATGAATAAATTATTAATAGCAATAGCCTTAATCTCAGTCCCTCCAGAAAAACGCGATTTATGCTATCGCAGAATTCGATGCATAATCAGCCAATGTCCGCATATTTTATTTTTCAAATAGGCTGCACTTTCGCCGCATAAATTGGCGATTTCCGCGCTCAAAATATGCTGGCTTGCATGATTTCATAAACATAATGCCTGCATTTTTGTTGCAAAGAAGTCACGAAAGTTGAAAAATGTTGCTTTTACGTCACACAAGCAGCCATTTCTCCCTATTGCCATGGGAACGTTATGAAGTGACGTAAATTACGTGACGTGAACATCATCGAAAAGCTGCAAACTCCGAAATCACCCCCATACCCTCAATTATTTGGCATTATTTGAAGGGACAGCCATTTGTAGTGGTGTCCGAAAGCATAGTGGACGTTGAGTGCACTCATTCAATCCCACATTGCACCGCAATAACAAGTGTTTTTGTTTTTATGAATTCAATTAATTATAAAAATGTTATTAAACCATTCAAATGGAGTCCAGAAATCCAGTTTAATAATAAAATAATAATAATTTATGCTCAGCTTGTCGAGTTTGAGTCGCTTGACGTTCATTTGAAAAACATCTTTCCAAACACAAGCATTTATGAACTTCTTGTCCAACAAAAGACAGCATTTAGCTAATAACTTGTTTTTACTCCAGACAGTTGAGCATCCTTCTGCTGTTTCCTTGCACGCAGGTGCAGAACACGGTCTCCCAACTAACACGATTGCTGCGCAACTTTTTGGCCCAGATGCCGTTTTTTTGACGTCGACTTGGTGTGTCATAGCCTTTATACATATTCTGGGAAGGATCTTCCTTCCATGGGACAATTATTGTGTTTGGACCAAGCAGCAACTTCCCCCAGTTTACGGAAGCCAATACGGAAGTGACTTAAACTGCACTTCATCGACTGGCCACTAGAGACCGGCTCCAGAAGGGAGCAGAATCTCATTGAGCTCCATGTAAAAATGCCCAAATTTACAGCAGAAAAAAAACATGTTTACAGCCTGGTACAAATTGTGATTTTGGTCTATATGGCTAATTTTGCCCTTCATGACGACTGAGGGGGGTGATTTTTTTTTTTGTTTTTTTTTTTGTTTTTTTTTGTGTAACTCATTAGTTTACATTTATATAAAGCCTTAAAGTTCTACATAATTAAGGGATTGGCCACTTTGAGTCACCAGGGGATTGCTGTTTGTCTGCTGTCTGTTACTGTGCGTTCACACTAGATGTGACTTGCATGAATAAATTGTGCTATTCACGCGTAGTTGGACACTTGAACATTTAGAGTTTACTCGCATCATTCGTGCATGAAATTCACTTCACAATAGACTCAAATTTGCATCATGGTAGGGGCTTCTGCTCAATATGCTGGCTGTAGCTAGCTTGTAGTCTCAATATGTATATTGGTCAAATTGAGTAAAGAGCTTTTTGTTTTTTGTTTTTTACAACATACCTGATTGTCCGACCTCCTCACTCACTTTCTTCCAAACAAGATCCTTATTCCTGTTTCTGTAATAATACGAAGCGATCGTACAGCTCCGGGGTATCCACATACAGCAACGATTTTGTCCTCCATTGTTGTTCTGATTTCTGCCTCCGCTCGTAATCACATCACTACTAGATGTTTTTTGCGTTTTTCGGGTGGGTCTTCAGTGTTCACACCCAATCGATTTTCACTGGCGACGTGCCGAGTGAACATGCAAGTTCAGTAGATGGCGCTCCCGGCATCCAAAGCACTTTACGCTTATGACATTCACGCAGAAGAAGAAAAGATTTACGTGCTTACCAAAACTATTCACACTTTTTGCTAACTGGCAAGCAGCATTAGCAGCTTCTTTTGTCTACTTCCTCTTCATCGTATCAATGTGTGCTCGGCAAGACTGTTTTGTGCTTGAGCGCCACCAAGTGGTGTTTTACTGTAACTTTAGCAGCTCCAAGCACGTGAACAAAAGCGGCGATCTCACTGGTCGGCCAGTTTTTAACGCGCCGTGCCAAAACAAAAAAAGCCCTTTGTTTAGTCACGAGGCGTTTAAATGTCGGCGATAAACGCGTGCGAAAATCGTCCCGGTGTGAACATGCCTTTACGCTTCAAGACTGCTCTTCAGAATCTCATGTGTGATGTCACGGACACTGCGTCCATTTTGCGTCCATCTATGATTTGGACAATTCTTATTGTACTGCGAGTCATTTAGGGATAAAAGCTTTGTTCGCTCCTAAAGGGTCACTGCATTTGTCTGCAGCGATTTGCTAAAATCAAAGCACAACGGAAAAACCAATCGCTGCTATAAGAGTTCTGTGGGGCAGGGGACTCTGGGAAGTACTGGAAAACGGTGGTTGGATTTTCATGGAAAGTTTGGTGTTGATAGTCACTGGATGTTATCAGAAGTCCGAGATAAAGAGAGTATTTTCGTTCAAGCGGAGACAGGAGGGGTTTCCAATCATTGTCTGTTCTCTGTGAGGGGTGCCGTTGTGTTTCCTTTCTCAACAGGAAGTGACAGGCAGCGTTCTTTATTCTCCGATGACTTTAATTTGTGCTCAATCCCAGTGTTTGTTCAGAATTTTGCGTTCTCTATCGGAACACGTCCGAGGCCTTTATATGATGGCGGTGAAAACCTAAAGCATCTCTCGGTGTCTGCTCGGTTACCACGGAGATGAACACAGAAGAGCTGCACTGTAATTCACATCCTGAAAGAGAGTGGGAGGAAACTCTGGAGAGAGAGAGAGAGAGAGAGAGAGAGGGAGGCAGATGCTGTGGTGTATTAAACACTATTTCTCCATGGCATTTGAGTGGAGGTTCGCAGTAAGTGCTGCTTCACACGGACTGGGTCACTCATAACATTGGTTTGTGAACGCGACGGTCTTCTCAAACCTGTAATGAGAAGCGATTATAAACCAGCTGTTGTCAGCAAAAGAGAAGCTTTAAGTGCCCCCTGCGGTTTTGCTGCAAAATAAAAGCTTTGAAATTTATTTATTATTTAGACAGCCATAAATAATACTGTAATTTTACAGTAATTATTTAATATTCACTTTTTTTTTTTAAATACCTTTTTTTATTTTACAATGAAATGATACAAGAGTTACATTTTCTTAATTTGATTAATATTTTTAATAGTAATAATAATTGTGCAGCCCTGCAAACAAGCACAGCTGTTTTTTATTGCATTTATTATAATTACGGTAAAAATAATTAGCATTTGTTTGCAGTAAAAATAAGTTGTAAGATCTTATTTTGTTTCCTATTTTTAATAATAATAGTAATTGTGCAGCCCTGCAAACAAGCACAGACGTTTATCGCAATTTTTATGTTTTTTTTACAGTAACTACAGTAAATAGTTTCACATTTTTAATAATAATTGTGCAGCCCTGCAAACAAGATGTTTTTTTTTTTNNNNCCACACATTAAAAAAAAATTGGGCAAAAAGCCCAATAATTTAATGTAATTGTAATAACTATTATTAAAGTCTATAATCGGTGCATTGAATTCTTGCTGTGAGAATGCATGAAATGCACTTTTTGTTTTCGTTCATTTTAAATCAACAGGCATTAAAATGTAGAGAAACACCTTTACATGTCTCTATGGTTCTGCTTCTGTACTGACTGAACGGGCTCATTTAGGGGCTTGAACTGACATGAGGACACATGAATGTCCTGGCTCCTGGTGTGTGTGTGTGTGTGTGTGTGTGTGTTGACTGAGAGCAGAGCAGCTGTCCCGAGCTCCAGGGTTTCATTACTCAATGCTGCAGTTATTTCCTGCTTTGGGTCTGTGCTGGGTTGAAATGAGCACCCTGTGCATGTTGACGTCACGCTGTAATGCTGTGTTGCACTGGGCAGGGCAGGTTGTGGGTTCGAGGCAGAAGACAGCAATGCTCTGTACATGTTCAACAGCAGCAAAGCACAGATGCACAAACGACATTAGACGATCAATAATGCTGAGTCAGACAGACTGACTCCCTTCTCTCTCTTTTGCCGTAACAGTGCCATCGATTCTCCAGCAAATCCTCTGGAGCATATGTACATGACGCTAAACGTATTTTTTGTGATGTATAATAGTCTTGCTATTACAGCAGTATCTGTTTTGGCGCTAAATGCCCCCTTGAACAGTCCCAGTGTCGTCTGTTCTCCCTCTCTCCTGAATTTCACGTTTGTCCTGCTTAATGGAGGGAGAAAGCGCATTATGTCCGGAGCGCTCGATTAGTAAATGTCCCGTTATAATCGCATTCTGTCTCCGTTTTAAAATGGCTCTCAGCGGGTCAATCTCATGTCCAGATTGTATTTCACCTCAAAATCAAATGGGAAATAATATGCTTTTTTTTTTTTTTTTTTTAAAGCTAGATCTTTTGGCTCTGAAGCGGCTGAAGCATAAATCTATAAGTTACTTGCGGAGGAACACTGAAGCAGTTAAGTAGCTTATATGCCACTTGTTTTGATTTTGAAAAGAGGTCGACCGATTAGTAGATTTTACCGATAACAAGGTTGGACCGCACTTGCCGATAACCGATTAATCGTCCGATGGGGGGAAAAAAAACAAACATGAAAATGTGTTAAATTGCATATGTAAATGTGAATATTTTAAAATTAGAAAAAATTCTACGGAAAATAATTTCAACATTTAAAATATTGTTTCTTTAGCTATAACCTAGAAACTGATGAAAATGTCAAACAGACAAGTCCCGTTTGTTAAGGCTGTATTCGCTTATTTAGCTAGCGCACATGAACGATATGCAATATACATTTTACAGCATGTTTTAATATTTGAGCTATACAACTGTACCTTGGTCATTCGTGTTAGCTCATAGTGCATTAACTAAGGTTAACAGATAAAACTAACAATGAATAATACTTCTACAGCATTTATTAGCGTTACTTAATGTTACAAATGGAATATTATTGTATTGTATTAAGTATTATTTCATATAAATCCAGAACACTTGACAATTATCTATCCAACATAACAAAAAATATGTTGAAATCGAATGCGTTTCATTTCTGTCGGCCACATGACGATACAGCTTTCTCACATCACTAGTTGTTACATCGCTTTAACTGCTTGAGGAGCTGCTAATGTTAGCGTCCTCTCAGCCTCGCGCGCGCACTGCTGTTCTTTTCCTGCTGATGCAGCATCTAGTCAACAAATTGATTACTTTATAATGATTTGGCCACCTGTACTGAAGTGTTCTGTATTCATACCGTTTCGCTGTCTGTGTTTTAAATGCGCATCTGATGTGTCAGCGGCGCTCTGTGTCAATATAAACAGCACAAGTTATTTGGCCTCGTGCTATATAATGCCAGCAGACCCTTCTCAACGCTCTTACTGTGTAATGATAGCGTACCCTTTTCAGCCGCTCCGGCGATGGATGCCACCCGGGAAAAACTCTGTCTAATCCGGTGCCGATTTAATAAAGTTTGGCAATGCTGACATTTGATATAACAATTGCTGTTCATATTATATAACAGTGTAAACTATAAATTAACAAGGTGTATTTTTAGTTTTTTGAACAGAAAATGTGATGCTATGTAAAATGTTAATTCATGTTTTATTAGGGCTCTTTTGCTTTCCCTTTATGCTTGCAAACTCTTTCAATTTGAGTGTATATAGTATTAGCCTGACCTGAAAGTAAGCAGTTTCCTTCGGAAATCCGTCCCGGCAACTCTAAAACATACATAATCGTTATATGCTTACCATTAGGGATGCACCATATCGGGTTCGGCCGGTGTTCATTTTTTAATGTCGTTGTGCTGATAATGTATTTTTCCTTCCACTGAGACACTTCAGATTATGGCTGGGCGATATAACGATATGTATCACGATAGACATGTAATCGATATCAATAAAAAATGCGTTCGATAAAACGTTCAATATTTTATTTTTTTTGTCGAAGAAACCTGAGGTTGCGAAGCAAGTTTGGTTGCATGAAGAAAGGCACTCACTCTCTGGTAACCTAGCAACGTAGGGAGTGACACACTAACAGCCAATCATGGAACCGTATCATGTTTGGTTGCGCCATATTGTCTCGTGTTGGATTCTTCAGTAACAAAACCGGCGTGGAGTGGAAAATGAGTGCCGCAGCGAGCGAGGAAATTGTTGATAAATCAGGAAAAACAAGTCAGCTCACCAGTATGGCAGTTTTTGGGATTTTATAAGTCTGACCGTAGTCGGACCTGTGTCGTCTGCAAATTATGCAAGACCGTCGTCCCGACCAAGAAACTTGTTTTACCACCTTAAGCCTTGTTTATACTTTCGTCTGGCTCCGCAGCGTGAGCCTCCGCTGACTGCGCGCCTCATCCGGTTGGGAAGGTGTTTATACTCGACACGCTCACCGTTGTGCTAATCTTTAAAATGATTTGGAGAGGTAGCGTTACTCTGCATCAGTGCCTTGTGACAGCACAAAGAAATAACGGAGGCACTGCACCTTAATGTTAAGAGACAATTGAGTATTCTTTTTTTTTTTTTTTTTTTTTTTTTTTTTTTTTTTTTTTTTTTAGACTTATATTCACATTTTAATTATTTGAGTGAGTGTTTTCCATGGCTGTGGGATTATAATCAGAGGTCATAAAGAATATCAATAATTATCAGTATCGACCGATATGAAACGCTTATATTGTGATACAGTTTTCAGCCATATCGCCCAGCCCCACTTCATATGCGCACTGTTCACCATGATGGTTTTGAATTGCTTGAAATATGATTGAAAATCACTTTAAAAAAGGAAAATATAGTTCAGTGCAACATGTGCAGCTGTCATATCGGCAGATATGAGAACATCATAATGGTGTGCTTGCGACATGGCTTTTAATGGTGAGACTTTTGATTTTGGTAATCAGGCTCTCAAAAATTACATTGAATTTAGATTTATCAACAAATATCGGTTATCGGCTTTCAAATATAAAGAATTATCGGGAACGGCCAAAATGTTCATATCGGTGCATCCCTACTAAACAGATAACCCTGTTACAAAAGAAGTCAGAGTAGCTTTTAAAGTAAAACTAGAGCTTTTTTGTTCATCGTAAGCATGTACTTTCTTTTATTAGCACATAGTTGAAGTGCAAATTCACCCCTGAACTTTGACCTCTGTTGCAGGTGTGTGATGAACGGAGACTCAGGTGCAGGGGTGGTGACGGCCCCCCCTCCCACCAACCCCCCTCATAAGGAGCGTTATTTCGACCGCGTGGACGAGAGCAGCCCGGAGTACCAGAGAGAGAGGAACATGGCACCGGACCTGCGGCAGGACTTCAACATGATGGAGCAGCGGAAGAGAGTCTCCATGATCCTACAGAGTCCAGTGAGAACTCCACACACTACTGGTCAAAAGTTTGGAGTCATATGTTTTCTTCTGCTCACCAAGGCTGGATTTATTTGGTTAAAAATCCAGTAAAACAGTGAAATATCACTCCAGTGTGAATCAGCTGTTCTCTATGTGAATATATAGTAAAGTGTGATTTATTTATTTATAACTGAATTTATCATCATTACTCCAGTCTTCAGTGTCACATGATCCTTCAGAAAATGATTTCCTGCTCAAGGAACATTTATTACTATCAATGTTGAAAGTAGGCTTGCTGCGGTTGCTGGTGAAACACCGGTTACATCACTTGCACACAGCGGCACCGCAACCCACCAATTTTTTTAAATTTTTTTATAGTAATAAAATCATTTAGTTCAGTTAGAGAACAGACACTACAATTAAAAACTGAACGTTAACACAGCGTGGCAGCTCAAATGCAGCAGGAGTCATTCATTCATCACGAGAGCGAAGAGCTGACAGACAAGATGATCACAGAAGATTTGGTTTCAAAGCAAAGATTTAGTTTTGTGTTTCTCATTAATAATAATAATAATAATAATAATAATAGGCTAATGAACCCACCATTCAAGCAACTTGCCCCCGAATTGGTGCTAATTCTAAACCGAAAGTAAAATGAGCACGGCCTCACAGGCATTCATTCACGGCCGTTCTTTCGTTCATTTACGGTGCGTGTCCAGTCTGGCACGTTTTCTGTTCATGCTTATGGAAGCTTAACTTTCATAAGAAATTCATTGAAAACACTCGCTCTGCTCCGCACCGCTCCGTTATAAATGCCTGAGCGGCCGTGTGCATTTTACTTTCGGTTTAAAATGAGCGATTTGAAAAGGTGATACCGGTGTTGTCACACGGCGATTAACCGGTGGGAAAATTTCCTCACCATCACATCCCTAGTTGAAAGCCGTTGCCTTGCTTCATATTTCTGATGGTATCCATACAGTTAATTCAGCTCTCAATAAACCCCCTCATGACTGATGCCCAGCAGTCATGTGTCCATGTGTAAGCACAGAGGGGATCCTGTTTATGCAAGTGGACCGTCACCGGAAGAATAAAGATGCTCTTTATCCAGGCAGAAATCGAAGGAGAGCATTTTCAGCCCTTTTTTTCCTAATAGTAGCGATTCCTTTGGACTCTTTGTGGCCATCTTTGCCACTGCATGGTGCAAACAGACACATCTTTCCCGTCATTTCGACATTATAACTCTGTCCACCTTTTATCTTAATGTGAAAACATAAGTAGTGTCAACATTTAAATCCCATGGCTTTTGTATGAATATTAAGGCGATAAGAAAAAATATTTGCAAGGTGAATTTCGACTTTAAAACTAGACTATGCTCCCTTGCTTTACAACAGCTAGCTGTAACCGCTTATTTGCATAAAAACATGACCAGACCTCACAAAATTAGGTTATCAACATTCACATCAGAGAGCAAGAGCTCTTGTGATTCTGAAATGTGAGATTCTTGTGTTGAAAATAACCAAAAATTTTGTCTAATGTATGCAAAATTGTTATAGAACTACGTATTTGAAGTCTGAAAGTGCCAGAAATTAAATCAGCATCATTTAAAAACCTCTAAAACCACTCACATATTACAGAAATTGGCCATACAGTGCAAAATATGTGGTCAAAATGGACGATTAAGCTAATTATGCAAATTGATCAACACAATAATTTTTTGTGATGCAATAGATCGCCCATTATGTTTACATGATGATGAATGTCACCAACGTTTTACTGGATTGTGCCGTCATCTTGTATGTTTTCTGCGACGGAGGCGAAAGTGGTTCTTCATGCACAGAGCGGTTATCGACAGGCGGCGCCGTTATAGCGTTTTCCTGACAACTACTGACAGTTTGGGAAGAATAAGCCCAAATGGAGTCGATCTCAAAGCCGATCCCCTGCACATATAAATGTCAACGCAGAATGACGAGTGTTAAAGCCGCTTCACCAGGGAAAAGGTTTATTTACCATTTATTCAAATTTTATTTTATTTAGGATAATATTTTTTTTACCCTTAATTTCCATGATCTAAAGAATTAAAAGGTTACCATTTGAAAGTGTGTGGGTCTACTTGCATTATTATGCTGTTAAATTAGGATTATATATTCAGTGGCATAAAATGACTAGTATCGTTTATCGCAGTTATTTCTGGGACGACATATCGCGAAAAACAAAAAGTAGTTATCGTGACAGGCCTAGGCCAAGCACCGTCTTCAATCAAGTAGTCACTGCTAATATTTTACAGCATTGAGCAAATCTCTTTAACAGCAATATTAAGTACATTTTAATAAAACTTTAATAAAATGTCAATAAATAATGTTTATGTGGGTGTAACAAGATGATGCAATAAAGAAAAGCAGCAATATCTATCGAAGTTGAAGTTTATTCGTCATTACACATGTACAAGTACAGTATAACGAAATGAAGTTTGGAGCAAGCCTCCGGGCCGCAGCCGATTATTCAGGCGCCGCCCTATCGTGGATAGAGGCGATATATATTAAGTATAGTTCACTCAAAATGAAAATGACAGAGTTTTAGTGTCGGTACTACATAACCACTATATATAATGTATAATAACCCCAATATTTGTGGGTCCTGATAATGCCAAATGTCCTACATTATTTTAAATATATCTAGTCAGTGACGGTGTGTAAAATAATTCTGTATTTTCAGCTTCAGAACATGAATGTGATTATTCTGGTGTCCCCATTGTCCTGTGCACTGGGTTTCCAGCGCCAAGTCCAAGCCTATTAACCTATTACCAGATTTAGCATGTCTTAGAGTATCGCAATAATATTTTATTTTTTTAATATTTTATGATATGCATCAAATCGTGACAGGAGGATATCGTTACACCCCTAATATTTACAGAATAATAACATATACATATATGTTCAGTATTGCATGTTCTGTGATTCCAGGTAGCAGAGATCAAGAGCCAGTGCTTTATGCTATGATTTTAATGTGCAGCCATGTGATGAGAATGTCCTGTAGAAAGCGTTTCATGGTCTTGTTAACATGAACTCCATAAATAATTGAGAGTGCTTGACCGCGCCAGCCTCGGTGTCATTCTCTCTTTCTCCAGTGTTGGTTTTGGTGTGTGTGTGTGTGTGTGTGTGTGTGTGTGTGTGTGTGTGTGTGTGTGTGTGTGTTTCTGTAACGTCAGTGAGTTATGAAGCGATCGGTGGAATGACACACTCAACGCCTTTAATTAGTCATGCTAAGACAATACTAAGGATTTAAAGTGATAGTTCACCCAAAAATTTACATTCTGTCATTTGCTCCCCTTCAAGCTGTTCTTTCCTCTTCTTTCCTGAGGAAAAACCACCAAGCATCATTATTACATTTCTGTGTGTGTGTGTTTCAGGCATTCTGTGATGAGCTGGAGACTCTGATCCAGGATCAGATGAAGAAGGGGAAAACCCCCACCAGTCTGCTCGCCCTGCAGCAGATCGCTGACTTCATGACCACCAGCGTCCCCACCATGTACCCCGCCGCCCCGCAGGGAGGCATGGCTGCCCTCAACATGAGTGAGTGTGTGTGTGTGTGTGTGGGACTGTCCTGCATGAAGCCGCGGTCACACTAGACTCTGAGCACGTCTTTCTGCGGACACTGCAGTGACCGTGATATGATGTCACACTCTGCTCTGTCTTTAAACACAAATCCAACAAATAATGAATCCAAAAAGTAAAAATATACAATCTACTCCACGTTACTATATTAGTATTTTTATTTTAGTTATAGTAAAAAATAGT
>CM031963.1:14402099-14439599 GCA_018749465.1 Paracanthobrama guichenoti
TACAATACACAATACATAAAACAGTAATAATACACACAATGTCCAATGTTCATTCATGGAAAGGTTTGTCTATGCATTAATGGAATGATGTCCTTTTTATGTGCACTGTGTTGGTTTCAGTAGTGAATACAGTTGAGAGCGAACTCTCCCTAAATTCCTTTGGTCCGTAAAACCGTCTTTTCTTGCGGGTTTGTCTTTGTTGCCATGATACCGGAGGCAGCTGCATCTTGCCGTTGATGTATCGCTGAGGGTTTTACTACTTTTTTTTTTTCACAAAGTATTTAGAAATGGCCATTTAAATATTCAAATTAATTGATCTAGTCAAGTACACACCAATGAACTCATGAAATTAAAATAATTAAATCCAAAAGATGCAATCTCATTGGCTGGATCGAATATGACTTCTTATCGATGGTTGGCCAGTTTACCTGTCAGTCAGTTCTATAGCCTCAGTGGGCGGGTCTTGTCGTGAGTGAATGACAGCGTTGACACGTTTAGATGTGCAGAGAGCAGAAATGATTTTAATTTGCATGAAAACTCAATGATTGTCAGTACAAGGTATGATAATAGGGAGATGATGACTTTACTGTGAGAAACAATGAGATGATTGTGTCTTTACTAACACATTTTCACTGACATACCTGATCTGATACAGTAAATAGTCAAATATATTTAAATCAGAAAGAATACACATCTAGTCTATTTGCTATTGAGATGTTTTTTTTTTTATTAACAATATCTTTGCGATTTAATTTATTTAAAAAAGAAAGAAAAAAAGAATAAAGAAATACATAGAAAACCCCATGAACAAATATAGCATTATACAAACCCGTTTCCAAAAAGTTGGGACACTGTACAAATTGTGAATAAAAAAGGAATGCAATGATTTACAAATCTCATAAACTTATATTTTATTCACAATAGAATATAGATAACATATCAAATGTTGAAAGTGAGACATTTTGAAATGTCATGCCAAATATTGGCTCATTTTGGATTTCATGAGAGCTACACATTCCAAAAAGTTGGGACAGGGAGCAATAAGAGGCCGGGAAGAGTTAAATGTACATATAAGGAACAGCTGGAGGACCAATCTGCAACTTATTAGGTCAATTGGCAACATGATTGGGTATAAAAAGAGCCTCTCAGAGTGGCAGTGTCTCTCAGAAGTCAAGATGGGCAGAGGATCACCAATTCCCCAATGCTGCGGCCAAACATACTGGAGCAATATCAGAAAGGAGTTTCTCAGAGAAAACTGCAAAGAGTTTGAAGTTCTCATCATCTACAGTGCATAATATCATCCAAAGATTCAGAGAATCTGCAACAATCTCTGTGCGTAAGGGTCAAGGCCGGAAAACCATACTGGATGCCCGTGATCTCCGGCCCTTAGACGGCACTGCATCACATACAGGAATGCTACTGTAATGGAAATCACAACATGGGCTCAGGAATACTTCCAGAAAACATTGTCGGTGAACACAATCCACCGTGCCATTCGCCGCTGCCGGCTAAAACTCTATAGGTCAAAAAAGAAGCTTTTTCTCTGGGCCAAGGCTCATTTAAAATGGACTGTGGCATGGGCAGCTTACACATCTGGAAAGGCACCATCAATGCTGAAAGGGATATCCAAGTTCTAGAACAACATATGCTCCCATCCAGAGGTCGTCTCTTTCAGGGAAGACCTTGCGTTTTCCAACATGACAATGCCAGACCACATACTGCATCAATTACAACATCATGGCTGTGTAGAAGAAGGATCCGGGGACTGAAATGGCCAGCCTGCAGTCCAGATCTTTCACCATAGAAAACATTTGAGCATCATAAAGAGGAAGATGCCACAAAGAAGACCTAAGACAGTTGAGCAACTAGAAGCCTGTATTAGACAAGAATGGGACAACATTCCTATTCCTAAACTTGAGCAGCTTGTCTCCTCAGTCCCCAGACGTTTGCAGACTGTTATAAAAGAAGAGGGGATGCCACACAGTGGGAAACATGGCCTTGTCCCAACTTTTTTGAGATGTGTTGATGCCATGAAATTTAAAATCAACTTATTTTTGGGTGGGTCACTTGCTTCTTTTCCTTCTTGCGTTGAGTTTACGAAGGTGAAGATACAGATAAAGAGAACAGATACACACTCATTAAAACAAATGACCACTGAAATCATTGTTGCATTCAGTCTGTTGGATCCCTTATATTGAATTGTAATTTTTGTTTGTCAGACTAGAGGGTGTATGAGTATTTTGAGTATATTTAAATAAGGTGGTGATGAGTGACGTGTGCATATGGAAGGTCAAACAAACATTTTAACCGTGCCGTGTTGAGTGTGCTGTGCAGCCTATTGTGCAGTTTGTTTTGAATTAAATATTTAGTTTGTTAATAGTAAGTCAAAGTAAAGTTGAGTATTTATTTTTCATTTTATTTGTTGTTTGCAATGCCAAATGGACAATAAATGGATCGGCATATCCTAATTTATTCCGAAGGTATGGATAATGACTATTTTATTCATGGCAAAAGTATGTTCCAGAAACAGACATCTAAGACCCATCTGCATCCCTCCACAGTCATACTCACTTTCACCAACATTGTCCTGCATCTTCTGTAAGACATTGAGCTTCAGGTTGGTCAGGTGATCTGTGAAAGTGATCGTCACACTTGGACTGAGGTCTGGATCTGGAAGGCTAAACTGGGCTCTGAAACAACATTCAAGAGTCAGATGATGATGGTTTGAGTTCAGAAGCACAGAGAGACACAGACACACACAAACCTTTGCAATGTGGCCTTAAAGTTCTGTAAAGAGAAAAAGAAAGAAATGCAAATTATTTAGTAAACCTGAGTTTGGTTTAAATCTCTGAAATTGACATCCATATCATGAATAATGAAGATTCATGGACACCTGCAGGAAACATCTTCAGTCTTCATCTGCTGCTCGATGTCTCTGATTGTGCTGGTGAGAGATGAGATCTGTGTGCTCGCCTCCTCAGTCTTCTCCTTCATCCTCTGACTCTTCTGCTCCTCTTCCTCTCAGCGCTGTTAATCTGAATGCTTCTTCATCATGTAGAAACTGATGAAGTTCCTCAAACACTTCTTGAATTTGCGTCTCTGTGCGTTGAGCTTCAAACTGAAATTAAACAACAATATTGGCTAAACTAGCTCTACATCATCAGTGTCTAAACTTCCAGAATTGCTTTAATCACATGGTTTATTTCAAACCTTAACATCTTCAGCAGATTTACGCAGACTCTGTTCACGATCCACAGATGTTCTCAGTCCCTCCTGCAAGCGTTCCAGTGAAGCTTTGAGAAGCTCCTGAAAGAAAACAACAAAGAGTGTCACGTTTTTATTTTTGAGTTTTTGCCTCTTATTTAATATAGTACAGACAGTGGAGAGAATGGATTTGCGCTGACAGATGCAGCATTACTCAAAACATTTCACAATCCGATGATGCACTAAACTATTAAATGCAAGCATTAGATAATTTAGTGTCTAAATAAATATAGCCTCGTTTTTTTTCCCAAGTCAGTTAAACTAAATTAATTCTCTCAAATTCTTATTGTTATAATGAAAATCTGTATCTGTAATGTAAAGACTCAAAACGCAGTGAATTTTATTAACACAATAAACAAAAACAAATGAAATATGAAGAACAGGGGGTTATTCCAGAAAGCAAGGTTAACTTACCGTCACGTACAGGTGCAGGTCATATGATTAGAATATCATCAAAAAGTTGATTTATTTCACTAATTCCATTCAAAAAAAAAAGTGAAACTTGTTTATTATATTCATTCATTACACACAGACTGATATATTTCAAATGTTTATTTCTTTTAATTTTGATGATTATAACTGACAACTAAGGAAAATCCCAAATTCAGGATCTCAGAAAATGAGAATATTGTGAAAAGGTTGAATATTGAAGACCCCTGGAGCCTCACTCTGATCAGCTGATGAACTCAAAACACCTGCAAAGGCCTTTCAATGCTCTCTCAGTCTAGTTCTGTAGGCTACACAATCATGGGGAAGACTGCTGACCTGACCGTTGTCCAAAAGACGTCCATTGACACCTTGCACAAGGAAGGCAAGACACAAAAGGTCATTGCAAAAGAGGCTGGCTGTTCACAGAGCTCTGTGTCCAAGCACATTAATAGAGAGGCCAAGGGAAGGAAAAGATGTGGTAGAAAAAAGTGTACAAGCAATAGGGATAACCGCACCCTGGAGAGGATTGTGAAACACAACCCATTCAAAAATGAGTGGACTGCAGCTGGAGTCAGAGCTTCAAGAACCACTACGCACAGACGTCTGCGAGACATGGGTTTCAGCTGTCGCAGTCCTCGAGTCAAGCCACTCTTGAACAACAGACAGCGGCAGAAGCGTCTCGCCTGGGCTAAAGACAGAAAGGACTGGACTGCTGCTGAGTGCTCCAAAGTTATGTTCTCTGATGAAAGTCAATCAGGATCCCAGAGTCTGGAGGAAGAGAGGAGAGGCACACAATCCACGTTGCTTGAGGTCCAGTGTAAAGTTTCCACAGTCAGTGATGGGATGTCATGTCATCTGCTGGTGTTGGTCCACTGTGTTTTCTGAGGTCCAAGGTCAACGCAGCTGTATACCAGGAAGTTTTAGAGCACTTCATGCTTCCTGCTGCTGACCAACTTTATGGAGATGCAGATTTCATTTTCCAACAGGACTTGGCACCTGCACACAGTGCCAAAGCAACCAGTACCTGGTTTAAGGACCATGGTATCCCTGTTCTTAACTGGCCAGCAAACTCGCCTGACCTTAAGCCCACAGAAAATCTATGGGCTGTTGTGAAGAGGAAGATGCGATATGCCAGACCCAACAATGCAGAAGAGCTGAAGGCCACTATCAGAGCAACCTGGGCTCTCATAACACCTGAGCAGGGCCACAGACTGATGGACTCCATGCCACGCCGCATTGCTGCAGTGATTCAGGCTAAAGGAGCCGCAGCTAAGCATTGAGTGCTGGACATGCTCATGTTTTCAGTAAGCCAAGATTTCTAAAAATCCTTTCTTTGTGTTGGTTTTAAGTAATATTCAAATTTTCTGAGATCCTGAATTTGGGATTTTCCTTAGTTGTCAGTTATAATCATCAAAATTAAAAGAAATAAACATTTGAAATATATCAGTCTGTGTGTAATGAATGAATATTTATATACAAGTTTCACTTTTTGAATGGAATTAGTGAAATAAATCAACTTTTTGATGATATTCTAATTATATGACCAGCACCTGTATACCCTGAACTCTTGGTTGATTAACCCAAACCTTGCTTACTCGAGGTACGCTGGTTCCAGAAACGAGTCCCGGAGTAAGTTCAGACAACTCAGAGTATGTTCCCGGGTAACACACAAGACATCCTCAACAGAGCGACGAATCGATGATTCACCATGCATGCCATACTATTTCCTCTTCTTCGTTTGTTTAATGGCGAGTTACATAACCTACCCAGTGCACATCGCCACCTATTTGCTATAATTTTTTCAATGCCTTAGTTTAATAAGTAATCTTTATTCATGGAGAATAAGGATTATATTGTTTGATGCTAATTAGTTGAATGCAGATCCAATAAAATGACAATGACAATAAAATAAATATATTTTAATTGAACTAACTTTAAATTAATATTGTATATTACATAACTGTAACTATATTAATTATATAAAACACACCTGAATACCTCTTAGGCAAACTAACCCTGGATCATGAGCGGAGCAGGTTATGTTCAGAGAGTGAGTTGCCATGGTTACTTACATACCCTGAAAGTTACCTCCAGAACCGAAAGTTGAGGTTATCCGCTAACTTACTCTTAAACATACCCGGGTGTGTGTCACATAACCGGCTTTCTGGAATAACCCCCTGAAACAGGAACAGAATGAGCTCACCAAACATTACACCCAAGAAGGACAACACAATAAAATGAACATTATTTATTAGCATAAAATTAGCAGTTTTATAATCAGATTTTGTCTTGAATGGTTAGAAAGGGAAGGGATATTTGATGATTTAATCAAATGTTTTGAACATCATGTATCTGATCTTATTATCCTCGGCAGCTTCATCGACGGGACAGAACCTGTGGCCGGTGTGTCTTCTGGAGTCTCGGCACACCACACACACGGGCTGTTGATCATCCAGACAGAAGAGTTTGAGCTGCTCTTCATGAACACTGCAGACGGGTTCAGCTCCAGATGAAGATCTCGGTCTCCTCTCCTGTAGGAAACTCTCACACAGGTTCCTCAAAGCCAGATTTACTGGAGGATCGTCATTTGAAGATGTTCTTTGGCAAAGCGGACATTCTTTAAGCGTTTTATTTTCCCAAACCCTCTGAATACAGGTTGAGCAAACACTGTGGCTGCACGGCAGAAGAAGAGGATTTATAAAAATGTCACAGCACACCAGACACGAGAAATCCTCCTCAGCAAAAGATCTAGACGCCATTTTACTGAGCTCCTTAGAAATGATTCTCGATGCACGTTTCACTTTCAGGGGCTACCAATAGCAAGTTAGCTTTGAAATCACGTGATCCCACCCTCCAAAGCCACGCCTCCTCCCAAACACATGCACAACAGAATTACACTCAGAATTTGTTTTGGTGAAAACACGACCAATGACCGGTCAGACTGGAGTAGCCCACAGTTCATCGATGTTACAAGAGAAGTCAGCAGCGAGAGATACGAGACTGATGAATATACATTTGTATATATCGTGAACATATAGAAGACAAAATCTAATATAAAACAGTTCTCATCAATTCACGTTAACAAAGTTGTGAAATCACTATTGTGGGGTTTTTCTTTTGCTATTTGAGCAAATGGGCACACATAAAATGGTGAACAATTAATCTGTGCAAGTTAATACACAGTTTGTCGCGGTAATCTTTAATCAAAATCTGAAAAGTAACTTCCGGTCTGGAAACGACGCTTCTCAGATGATGTCAGTTTGACGGCTTAGGTTTGAAAATGCGTAACCCCGCCCCTCCAGCCGTTAGTCTGCTGTGAGCGAGGGATGGAGAGGAGGAGCGCTGAAGTGAAACCCCGCCCTCTATTCAATATTCCCTTTCACTTGGAAATACGTCACAGCACTGAAGAAAACTCGCATGCTACTTCCGGTTCACTGGGACTTTAATCTTTATACTAAGGGGCTGATGAATGCTTGAATCTGATTAGTTGGCAAAAGTTCTGTGTGCAGTTATTTTCTGGGAAAAACAACACACACACACACTCACACGCCTAAAGTAGTTCCAGCAGGTCTTGACTGCATTACAGTTCCATATTAGTCGTGTTATGTTATGTTTATATCATACGTTATAAATAAAAAACAAAACATTTTGAATACCCCAGTATGATGGCCGGGTGCGTGGCTTACCTGGGGAACACATGGCACCAAGATGCACTATGGGAAGAAGGCAAGCCGGCGGAGGCAGTGTGATGCTTTGGGCAATGTTCTGCTGGGAAACCTTGGGTCCTGCCATCCATGTGGATGTTCCTTTGACACGTACCACCTACCTAAGCATTGTTGAGACCATGTACAGCCTTTCATGGAAACGGTATTCCCTGGTGGCTGTGGCTCTTCCAGCAGGATAATGCTCCTGACACAAAGCACAAATGCTTCAGGAATGGTTTGAGGAGCACAACAGCGAGTTTGAGGTGTTGACTTGGCCTCCAAATTCCCCAGATCTCAATCCAATCGAGCATCTGTGGGATGTGCTGAACAAACAAGTCTGATCCATGCAGGCCCCGCCTCGCAACTTACAGGACTTAAAGGATCTGCTGCTAACATCTTGGAGCCAGATACCACAGCACACCTTCAGAGGTCTAGTGGAGGCCATGCCTTGACGGGTCAGGGGGACCAACACAATATTAGGTCATAATGTTATGCCTGATTGGTGTATATTGACAGGCAGGCAGGACATCCTATCGCTGCAATGACTGGACCTGAGACTTCCACAGAAGATGCATGTACATGTTTAATATCTAGACCACTTTTATTATTGATTGCTATCAGGATGTGAAGAGTTTCAACCAGTACAACAAAAAGCATTTATAGAACAAAATGCCCTACCTTGCTTTAAGAAGTAATCGCTTTAACTTTAAAATCAGAGCTGCCGGTACTCCCAAAAACATGCATCAGTAATATTAACAATCATCAGGAATAACAATAACCACCAAATTATTAATTGTCCAGCATCGATTGAGCTACAGGCTCTGTGTGAACTACAACCGCAGATTAACATATTTCTGACCAAAGTCTCTTACTCCATCGGGCTTTTATACTTTTGTATACAACGGTTTAATATCGTCACTTGACTTGTTTCATAATTGTTTTGTATAATTTTTCACTTAAAACTCACACACCACTTACATTTAATTCAAAGTTCAAATGTAGTTCAGCAACACTGATGTGTAATCGCAGTAAGTGTATAATGCACAGGGCAGATACTGCATATGAATCACTTTCATAAAGTCAACTATGGATAATGTATAAGGCTCTTAAAACAGGCTTTCAGTAAATACATCCGTTATCAATAACAACGTTCCTGCTATGTTAGATGAAAATGATAAAACAATCTCTTAATCCAGGCGGTTTTTAAAGATGGAGTTTTATTCATGGATGCAAAATAAACAGTGCCATGAAAAAAAGTATTGTGGTTTAAATTGCATTACATACAATTGCTCTCGGAAAAAAAATCAACAGCATTTATAGATTCAACAGAAACTGGAAATGAAGGGGTTCAAATAAAACCATCTAACTTAGTAATGTTATGAATAAAACGGCTGAGAAGAACATCAACAGAAAAGGTCAAAGGACAAACAACACAAGCTGAAGCCCATAATGCCATGCGGTCCTTCAGCAACTCTCGTTACTCTTAACACGTCTAGATAACACGATATTCTGCACCATCAGAATTAAACACGGTTAGTATTGCACTCCTTTTTATAGATTTGAATTAGTTATAAATCAAACTGCACAGGATGGTCATTCAAGAACAGATGAATCTCAGGAAAACGGCCAGAATTCAACTCAAAACCAACAGAACGATTCGCATGTTCATAATTATAATAAAAAATACACTGTTGCTGAAATACAGAAACGAGTATTTAGTATATTAGTATATATAAATGGAAGTATCTTTTGCATTAATATTAATAAACAACTAATCATTTTTGCATCATAGTTATGAAGATTTCAGGATGAAATGTGCAAAGAAAAGCTTGAATCTTTTAAATTTGGGTTGAAAAAATGAATCGGACGTTGCTTTGTGAGATTCACCGTTTAGACGTCCATCTCGAAGCGCGTGTTTCTTTACCAGTGGTTATTCAGGATGGTCGAGTGAACTTTCACAGGGTTACTATAAACACACACCGCAGGAGAGTGTGTGTGTACACACACACACACACATCATCATCAGCGGCTGTTTGAAGCGTTAATAATGATTCGTCTGTGGTGTTCTACACAGGACAAGCGATAGTGTCAAAGTTACTGACGTGTTTTGAATTAAACTTACGGAGCCTCACACGCGACATGCAGACAAAAAGGCATACTCTCATTCTGATTCAACTAAAACAAGGGAACGAATTATTACGACGTGACCATGTTTTAGTAAAAAAAAAAAATAATTATATTGAGAGCATGATTTACTTCAAATGACAGAATGAGATGAAACGTGTGGATGTATCAATAAATCGTGGGATCGATATACATATTTACCGCATGGCATGAGCGGCTCCATGGAAACTAAACTACAGCTAAAAATAACTACATAATGTAAAAAGCAAACATATTCATATTACTGCAGGATGAAAGTCACAGCTAGCTTTAAAACAAACCTTCACATGAGGACGAAAGGTGTTTGTTTAGTAATGTTATGATCGCAGACGTGTGAAGCTACAGAAACGCATCTTTGTAGAGCGAATCTCACAGAACGGTCACAGCTCATCCAAAAATTATTCATATTTTGACTCCATTTCTCCTTGATTTAGGGCTAAAGATCATTTTGCAGTGATTTTTAAATTAAAGATCATTTGTTATGAAAATGTCCACGCAAAAAAGGTCCTAAAACATTTCCCGCTTTCGCTCGTTTGATTTTAGGCTCTCTCGTCATGTTCGTTCGGGTTTTGAGAGATTCGCTCAACGCTTCGCACTTCGCACCGTTTCAGAAATTCATTCAACGGGTCGATTTCCGTCCAGAAACAGATTTGAGCTGATCGTAATATCATCATACGCATGTTTGACACTCGTGTGAGATTGCTTGATTAAATGAGGCATGTTTACTCCACGTCATTCTATTTTTTTTTTTTTAGGTTTATAGACATGATTTGATAAATCATAAACATGCAGTGGAGTAAAGATCTTAGTTTTACACTGAGGAACTTGAATTCATTTTTCTCTATTACATTTGATACATTCCAATACATTATAGTGGTTATTCATATTGAGTTTTTTCTTTATAAAAACAGAGATGATGACCGAGGATCATGCTTATCAAGCCGCACTAAAGTGCACTTCAGCGCTCAGCCAGCGTTTATAAAGAACGGTTAAAAGAATAAAAATTTAATAAAAAGATCCGACACACTAAATGTGAACACAGTACAAAAACAAATCGGTTTAACGAAAGGTATTGCCAAGCTTCCTCACTGGGTTTCAGACTTCTTTTTGTTTTTCTTCAGGAAAGACGGGGTGCGAAACTTTTTCTTCTTCTTTGAAGGGGATTTGTTGGGTGATTCGTCGCTGCCGTGGTCACCAGCCGCATCATCCCCTGTGACAGGCTCCTCCCCCTCCGGCTGAGGGGCGGAGTCTGTGTCAGCAGGGGCGGGCTCTTCTGCGGGGAGGGCGGCGGCTTCGGAAGCGTCGTCGGGGGTCAGATCGGGGAGGGTCTGTCTTAAAGTGGCGGCGTCACTGTCGTCTTTGAACGTCTGTTCCTGTAATGCCTCTGTGGAAGATGAGGGGGAAAGATCACAGTGAGTGTGTTGGTCAGCTCACGGCATGGAAACCGTCCGGGGGAAATTCAGCGCTCAACAGTTCGGCTCTTCATGTATAAAGCATGAAAAAAAGCATTTCTGAGAAACTGACCATAAAACTTAAATCCCTGCAAAACATCTCTCACACACACACACACACACACACACACCTCTAGCTTTAATTACTGAACTACTAATTATCGAAGTAATTACTTAACAAAAACTAGATGTACTGGGCAAACAGAACAAACTATTTCAGTGAAACGTGAACAACTGCACCTAGTTTGCAAAATAGGGATCTTAGTTAATAGTAAAACAGTTAAGTAAAAATGTATGCTATAATGAGTGTGCGTGTCTGTGAATATGTGTGGGTATGTGTGTGTGAGTGAGTATGAGTGTCTATGTATGTGTGTGTGTGTGTGTGTGTGTGTGAGTGCATGTCTTGTGAATGTGTGTGTGTGTGTGAGTGAATGTGTTGTGAGTGTGTGTGTGTGGGGGCGTGTCTGAATATGTGAGTGTGCGTGTGGGGGTGTGTGCCTGTGAATGTGTGCGTGTGTGAGTGGGGGTGTGTGCGTGCGTGTGTGAGTGTGTGTGTGTATGTGTGAGTGAGTGTGTGTATGTGTGTGCCTGTGAATATGTGTGTGTGAGTGGGGTTGTGTGCCTGTGAATGTGTCTGCGAGTGAGTGAGTGAGTGAGCGAGCGAGCGAGCGTGAGAGAGTGGTGGTGTGTGCGAGAGAGTGGTGGTGTGTGCCTGTGAATATGTGTGTGCGAGTGAGTGAGTGAGTGTGTGTGTGTGTGTGTGTGTGTGTGTGTGAGAGAGTGGTGGTGTGTGCCTGTGAATGTGTGTGTGTGAGTGGGGGTGTGTGTCTGTGAATGTGTGTGCGGGTGTGTGTCTGTGAATGTGTGTGCGTGTGAGAGAGTGGTGGTGTGTGAGTGTGTGTGTGAGAGTGGTGGTGTGTGCCTGTGAATCTGTGTGTGTGAGTGGGGGCGTGTGTCTGTGAATGTGTGTGCGTGTGTGTCTGTGAATATGTGTGTGTGAGTGTGCGTCTGTGAATGTGTGTGTGTGAGTGCGTCTGTGAATGTGTGTGTGTGTGAGTGCGTCTGTGAATGTGTGTGTGAGTGAGTGCGTCTGTGAATGTGTGTGTGAGTATGTGTGTGTGAGTGGGGGTGTGTGCCTGTGAATGTGTGTGTGTGAGTGGGGGTGTGTGTCTGTGAATGTGTGCGTGTGAGTGAGTGACTGTGAATATGTGTGTGTGCGGGTGTGTGCCTGTGAATATGTGTGTGTCTGTGAATGTGTGCGCGTGTGTGAGTGAGTGACTGTGAATATGTGTGTGTGCGTGTGCGTGTGGGGGTGTGTGCCTGTGAATGTGTGTCTGTGAATGTGTGCGTGCATGCGTGTCTGAGTGTGTGTGTGCGTGTGAGTGAGTGACTGTGAATATGTGTGTGTCTGTGAATGTGTGCGCGTGTGTGAGTGAGTGACTGTGAATATGTGTGTGTGCGTGTGCGTGTGGGGGTGTGTGCCTGTGAATGTGTGTCTGTGAATGTGTGCGTGCATGCGTGTCTGAGTGTGTGTGTGCGTGTGAGTGAGTGACTGTGAATATGTGTGTGTGTAAGAGTGCGTGTGTGTCTGTGAATGTGTGTGTGTGTGTGTGTGTGTGAGAGTGAGTGACTGTGAATATGTGAATGTGTGTGCATGCGTGCGTATGTGTATACATGTATGCATGCATATGTATCCATCATTCAAGAAATTAGAAGAAATGAGAGACAATTTTAATCATAATTTATATTTATGCCGTATGCTCATATTTTAATAGTTTCATGCACCATTACAAGATTACAGTTTTAGATCAATATTTTTGTCAATTCTTTTATGCAGATAAATTAAGCCATTTAATACACAGTATAATAGTTAATTCACTATTTGTTAACACAACTGTGTTAATGAATGAATTTTTAAATCAAATTATTTTACAAGAATTATATGTTCATCGCTTAAACATTAACATCCATATCTGCAAACTATTAAAGGCCATTAAAAGCAGATTTAATCTGTCAATACAGTAAAACTTGACCTATATTCTGCGCATCCGCCACTCAATAAATCCTAATATATATAATTGAATTATTTTCGTCCGCATCATAAACATCAGGCCTGGCAGACCCAGATCATGCAGAGCGGCAGCAAAACAGAATCACACACACCCACACTTATACATGTGACATTTATATTTGGAGACATTCCAGCGCTCAAACAAACACCAGTCATAAAGACACACACACACGTAACGCTCAGTACTATCTGATTTCACAGAGATGAACCTGTAACCCACAGCGTTTCACTGACACTCATAAACAGAGAAACAGCAGAGATATTCACACCAGAGGCGTAATATTCATACCGTACCTGTTCGGCTGAAGCAATACTAGACTGCATTAAAATGGCATATTAGAGAACTTTGTTTGTTATAGAAGTTAAAAGAGGAAAGATGTAGAAGTTTCTAGGGAGAGATTTGTTGCTATAGCATGATCTCACCGATCTCACTCCAGACAGCTCAACAAAAGGAAAACTGACCAATTATAGTCTAACAGGTTCACTTGTTTTTATTTAAAGTGCCCCATTATGCTTTTTCAAACATTACCTTTCATGTAGTGTGTAATAACAAATTTGCATAATGTCCGCCACTGGTCTTGATTGGCCGAGCAGCGTCTCTTAGCCCCGCCCTCAATCACCGTAGTCGTGTCTGACACTGGAAGAGTTTGGTTGGTGTTGTTCATAAGACGACGCTGTTTTCTGCTGAGATTGATACGGTCAAACCCACACCGTCGTTACTGTTCCTATCACTGTGTGTCAAGAGCTGTGTCAAGAGCTGAGAGTCAGATATGATAATGAGCGTTTGCTTTCTGACCAATCACAGCAGAGCAGCTCTCAGAGAGGCGGGGTTTAGAGAGACTGAATCTTCGAATGAACCGTTTCAGACGCCGAGAGAAAAGAGCTGATGCTGCAGTGGAGATTATAAGAGAACATTAAAGTGTGTTTTTGGCCGTGGATGCATGTGAAACTATTGTAGGAAACAATTAGGAACATTTAGCATAATATGGGCACTTTAACTTATGAAACAAGTTTGTCAGTATAAAATGTCACAGTCTAACAGGTTTCCATCCACTCAAATCCTGACGGATAAAAATCGGTCTCATTATAGAAGATAAAGGTGTTACAAATGCAGTTTTGTATTAGTTCAACCCACTTTACTTCCGTAATCTGCCGTCCGGCTGACTGGAGCTGACCGGCGTAAATCATCCCTCACAACAAACGGGACCCAGAGGACAGCGAGGACAGGAAGATGAGTTAGACAGCGGAGGAGTGAGGTCGAGGGAAGCCGTGCAGCGGGAGAGCGAACCCAAGCGTGGGGAGGGGAGGTGAGGTACTTACTATGGTAACAGGTACTCTTTTGCATTTCCATCTCCTGATTGTGACGCAGCCACGAAGAAGAAAAAGCACAAGTAGAGAGAGAATGTCTATGCAGATCAAATCACAGCCACCGGGTTAAATTAAAAAGAAATGAACAGAAACCGTAAAGAGACACACAGGCCACCAGAAGTAAAGAATGGTTGCCGAGCCATTCTTAAAGACCCCAGAGAAATGAGCATGAAGGGTGAGTGGGAACATTAAAGACGGGTGATTTACAAGACATTTCCCATCGGATTACACCGGAGTTTAAAGAGATTTAAAGTTTTAAACAGCTGAGATTATAACAACATGACGACATTCAGGCCATTAAACGCTAGGAGTTCACTAGAGGCCATATCATAAGCAGAACGAGTGCAATTCAGGGTTATCATCCTTTACTTCAATTAACAGAAACATTTGTAATCGTTTTAGTTAAGTTGAAATCAAATCAAATATAAATATTAGTTGAACAATTAGAAATGTTGCCTTGGCAAAAAAAAAAAAAAAAATACATTTACTTTGAAATCCCAAAATTATTACCTGGATATAAATAAAACTAACTATAAATAAAATTTAACCTACATAGCAATATTATAAAGAAGTTAGCGTAACTAAAAATATATATTAAAAAAATGCTAATTCAAAATAAAACTATAATAATAAAACTGAAATGACACTGGTGCAATTCGTCATTAAAACCATACTTACGTAAAACTATGTTTTTTTGTGTTTATTTAAATTATTGTTCTCTATGTTTACATACAGTATAGATTTATAATACTGGCCTACTGTTCATAAATTCATAATTAATGACTGACTATCAAAAAGGTGAAGTTTTTGGTGTATCCTATAAAAATCCACTATAAAGTGTTGTTTATCATGTAATCTCAATACAAGAGCTCCTGTTTTGATAAGAAGGGTGTAATCCATAGTAATAAAGACCAAGAGGGTGAAACAAAAACTAAATGTGTTTAAAATAATACAAGATTAAAAATAAAAGGGCTTAGCTACCTGAAAAAGACCAAGAGAGTGAAATAAAATAAATGTCATTACTTTGTCATTAATCCTCCATGAGTTAAGTGTCAGTCAGGCCAGATTTTAAATAGTGGGGGTATGAACAAAAACATCAATGATGCCCTTTGGTCTGTTATTACAAACAGCAATAAATGTCTAATATGTTAATTAACAAACATTCAGACAGACATTAGGCATTATGTTGCAGGTATCAACCGGCTCATGCTCCGAGAGAGCCTGTCCGACAGATGGACGTACCTTCCTCCACACGCACAGGTGAGCTCGGGGGAGTGCAGGCGGCGCTGGGAACCTGCCCTTCTTCAGCCTCCGGTGTCTGACCTGCAAACAGCACACGCAGCGTTACAGTCCAGCCCACATCAGGAAGCCACAGAAAACCACACATCCCACATCAAAACACTGGAAACATGACACGCTACACAGCATAATGTGCACCTGTGCACGCTTTACACATTCACTGAGGGATAAAATCTGAGAGATGCATGGAAATATGAGAAAACGTGTTGAGTCCATGATCTGATAAATGTCGGACTCAATCAACTAAAACCACAAAAAACATTTTCATTAGTTGAAATAAAATAAACAACTGAAATAAAACACAGTTATCAGTTAGTGTTTCATCTCATTATTTAGTTTAAGCTGATGCACTAAAATAGCTCAAACTAAAATATAGAGATAAAAATGCCAACAACAAAAATACTGAAACTTTAAACAAACATAAAAATGATAGTATAAAAATAAACACAAATTCAAAATGTTAATAAAAAAATATAATAGTACATTAAATGACACTAAAGACAAACAAACAAAAGTACTAAACCTTTAACCAAAAGAAAATTGATTCTATAAAAGCTGTTTGTGGAAATAAATAATTTAATAAATAAATAAAATATTAACTAAAAAAAAAAAACGCTTATAAAAATTACAAAAAAAAGGTAACAAATTAACTAAAAACACATATAGTATATAAATATATAACAACTATATATATATATATATATAAAACCTATTAAAACTATTAAAAATTAGTAACTAATATACACTCACCTGTCAGGATTATTAGGAACCCCATACTAATACTGTGTTTGACCCCCTTTCACCTTCAGAACTGCCTTAATTCTACGTGGCATTGATTCAACAAGGTGCTGAAAGCATTCTTTAGAAATGCTGGCCCATATTGATAGGATAGCATCTTGCAGTTGATGGAGATTTGTGGGATGCACATCCAGGGCACGGCTCCCGTTCCACCACATCCCAAAGATGCTCTATTGGGTTGAGATCTGGTGACTGTGGGGGCCATTTTAGTACAGTGAACTCATTGTCATGTTCAAGAAACCAATTTGAAATGATTCGAGCTTTGTGACATGGTGCATTATCCTGCTGGAAGTAGCCATCAGAGAATGGGTACATGGTGGTCATAAAGGGATGGACATGGTCAGAAACAATGCTCAGGTAGGCCATGGCATTTAAACGATGCCCAATTGGCACTAAGGGGCCTAAAGTGTGCCAAGAAAACATCCCCCACACCATTACACCACCACCACCAGCCTGCACAGTGGTAACCAGGCATGATGGATCCATGTTCTCATTCTGTTTACGCCAAATTCTGACTCTACCATCTGAATGTCTCAACAGAAATCAGACCAGGCAACATCTTTCCAGTCTTCAACCTTTTCACACCATTCTTTGTAAACCCTAGAAATGGTTGTGCGTGAAAATCCCAGTAACTGAGCAGATTGTGAAATACTCAGACCGGCCCGTCTGGCACCAACAACCATGCCACGCTCAAAATTGCTTAAATCACCTTTCTTTCCCATTCTGACATTCAGTTTGGAGTTCAGGAGATTGTCTTGACCAGGACCACACCCCTAAATGCACTGAAGCAACTGCCATGTGATTGGTTGATTAGATAATTGCATTAATGAGAAATTGAACAGGTGCTCCTAATAATCCTTTAGGTGAGTGTAAATATTAGTTGAAAAATTTGAAATGTTGCCTTGGATAATAATTAATAAAATATTAATATTATAATATAATATTAATAAAAATTATAATGGTACTAAAACTTAACTAAAATAAAAATGTATAGTAAAAAAAAAAAAAAAAAAAAGATTTAAAATAAATTCAAAATATTAATAATCTGTCTGGTTGGAATATATCAATTTGATTCTTCTCAATTTCATAAATACAATTATAACAGGAACATTCATCGGCATTATAATGTAAAAGGAAAACTGCTGAAGAACCAAGAAACAGGAACAGGATTTTCACCATCAGCATTTAATCAAACTCAGCTCAGATTGAGAGACGTCCATCAGTCAGGATTATTAGTACAGGAATATCCAAATAAACCCCAAAAAGCAGAGGAGTGAATCCCACTTCAAAGGACAGCGAGGAGCCCGCAGGTCCAGGATTAAGATCAGAAGAGTGGACGAGGGTCTTTGCTTACAAATCCAGAGCAGGGTGTTTATGGGACACGGACTGGGAAAAGCATGTTGGATCACCAAGGTTTGAGGGGACAGCAAGAGACAGGAAGAAAGAAAGAGCCCAGCAAAGTCAGAATACACCCCAAAAGAGCGGCCTTCCTCAGGCAGATGGCAGGCGCTACCTGCAGGCGTCCCGTCCCGTTCCAGCTCCGTGTCACAGCCCAGAGCTTTCAGAACCGCAGAGTGAAACTCCCTATGAGGGGATTCTGGAGGATCCGCCGGGCTGTCGTGACCCGACGCGGCCCCAGATGCAGTGCCGCGGCTGGGGATTACGGAGGGTGGCGGGGCCGCGGTGGCCTCCGGATCCTCCGGCGTGCAAGTGACGTCTGGAGCGCCGCCGGCGGGAGTCTGGACTTCCTCAGGGGCCGAGGCCGACTCTTCCACCTGTGCTAAATGCAGTACAACAGTTTCTCTCCTGACCTGCGGTGGCGCTGTTGGGCAGCAGGGCTCATGTGAAGGGTAATGCGGTTGCACTAAAGCATAAACTATGCACAAAACTTTGTGCTCCTGAGACGGTCAACAGAAGACGTAGATGGTTTGTTCAGACAACATTACATGTGCTCATGCATTTGTAAAATTCATATACATCAATTAGAGCCCGACCGATTTATCGTTCTGCTGATTTTATCATTGATATTACATATAACACAGATAAAATGCTTGTAAATGGTGTAATTACGTAGTTTGTCTCTATTGTTTGCTACTGGCGACCCAGGTCACTGTACTGACACCAAGCGGCACCACCCCCAGTTTCTGTTGAAGCCAATGCGGAAGTGACTTAAACTGCACTTCATCGACTGACCGCTAGAGATCATTGAGCTCCATGTTAAAATGCCCAACTTTACAGCAGAATAAAACATGTTCACAGCCTGGGACAAACTGTGGTTTTGGTCTATACGGCTAATTTTGCCCTTCATGATGACTGTGAGGGGGATGAAATTTTAAACTCATCCGTTTACGTTATATAAAGCCTTAAAGTTCTGCATAATTAAGGGCGTGGCCACTTTGAGTGACAGATGGCTGTTTGTCTGCTGTCTGTTAGTCGTCACGTCAGCTCCGCCCACGTCCCGCCTCTTTGGACATTGTCCGGGAGTGAGCAAGATGCCAACAGCCAACTTATGGATCCTTATGGGTGACGTCAAAATATTTCGTACAGTCTACGAGTGCCACCAGCCCCTCCTTTCACTTCAGTAAGGAGGTCTCTTGCAGTGTTAAATCGTTTGGACAACCTTAAAAAGTCTACATTTTTCACAAAATGTCACCAAATATGAACAGGTCTGCATATGTGTGTATTTGTTTTTTAAATCCCCAGGTAAGGAACACCCATTCTAGACAGCTCAACATCAGATCAAGTATGTGACCTTGAACACATTTTATTTTATATTATTTTACATCTAATTGATCATTTCTAAAGAACTCCTTCAGAAGTGTGCATTAAGTTGACACTGTAAAACATCAAATTATGCAGGATTTTTTTATGTGCGCATATGATCCGTCTAATATTGTCTTACAATTTAATAATTATCTGCCAAGTTCTGATAAACATTATATTAACAGATTCTCCTAATTAAAAATCAATATAATGTATGGGCTTCAGAGGACAGGAGTGGGGTAACAGTAATTGATCGATGTGACTCTGGGTCTTTTGCCCTTTGGCAGCATGGACTTGGCCATCACCGGCAAGCTGGTCAGACACGGCGCAGTGTTAGGATCGCAGCTGATCCGTGATCCCCGGTTCAGAGCGCATGCGATTCACGCATTAACTGCAAAGTTTAACCATCATAGAGTGAAAGTCTATCATTGTGAAAGTCCCACCAAGCGCAAGAGGACTGAAACACGCGAGCCGTTTTCTGTGTGGACAGAGAGCCATGCTGACAGCACGTGAACACACAGCTCTCTTTCTCTTGAGCTTAAACGTGCACGATAAATGAAGACAACTCGTCTCGGCGTGTATCCTCGTAAACAGTCGGTTATGTGTTCTATTCATTTTGGATAATAACGTTTTTAGTCTCCATCACACATCTTTGTCACACCATAAAAGTGTCTGATCACATTTCCAATGGGAAAGTGTGTCCAAACTTTTGACAGGTACTGTACTGTAAAATACACAAAGAATATCGGCCGATATATATATATATATATATGACCCTTTTTACTCCCTAATATCGGTATCGGCCCCCAAAAACCCATATCGGTCGGGCTCTAATAGCAATTAATTTCACACTGGACCAGTGTTTACGAGTAAGAAATGACAGTGTTTTTCAGAACAGATTATACACACATACATACATACACACACACACCGCTATAGTCGCTTCCGTGTTTATCCAAGCGCTTGGCTCCAGAATGTAGCCGGATATATACTAGTGTCTGTGAATATTAAACTGCAAAATACTATTTAAATATTACTCCTGCATGTTCTGCGTCTCTGTGTGAATGACGGGCACACACGCGTGATGCTCGCCATCTTTGCAGTCTCTGCCGTGTGTCGCTATATGAGGACACGAACGCATAAGCCGTCACTTCATGAGCATCTCCTGCTTCATTTGAGAAAACCGTAATAATGAGCACAGACACTCAAAGCTCTTCACGGCAACCCGTCAAAATAAAAGCTTGGTTTAACGTGAAGAAACTGGCAGAATATATTAGGCAACTGTTGTACAGTAGATTTAGCTATGTCTCTATATAATAATAATAATAATAATGCCTTGATCGTTGCTTATTTTTCACTTGATCTTTTTTATAAACAATGTTTACTTTTAAACAGCACACAGCCTTTAAATGTGTATGTAGTATTTATTTATAATGATTATCATCAAATCAAATAAAAATATATATTTTTTTGCTGTGGTACCGAAATTAGTACTGAGTACTGTAACACTGCTGTGGTATTGGTAACGACCACTGGAGTTTTGGTACCGTGGCTAGGGCTGTCAATCGATTAAAAATTTTAATTTGCGAAATTAAGCATACGCCATTAATCTCATTAAACGTTCATTTTGTCATCATTTGCTATATCCAGCAAAGCAAACCATCAGATTGAAGGGTGATTCTCACAAGACTGTATTTTCTGCAAGCTTCAAGGATCACTGGAGACACCAAAAGGACTCCAAATAACCAAATATAAGGAGTCCATATAATTATACTGTATAATAAATGTATACACACCTAAAAGAAAAACCTACAGAATTCAGTGCATAGTATGTTTGGACTGTTTGTTTACCAGCTTAAAACGCCTGATCACGAACAGAGAAGCAGAATCGGGTTAGAGAGTTAGGATGGATATTTCCTCCGACCAGGGTCACAGGGGCTGTAGATGCTCAGTGCGACGAAAATCACATTAATGATGCAGCTTTAATTAGGGACATTAATCGCATGCGTTAACGGTGACAGCCCTAATACACACACACACACACACACACACACACACCAATAGTTTGAGGGCAGTAAGAATGACATTTTTATAAGAAATTGATGCTTCTATTCAGCAAGGATGCATTAAATTGATCAAAAGTGACGTTTATAAAGTTACAAATGACTATTTTAAATGAATGCTGTTCTTTCAAACTTTCTATTCATCAAAGAATCCCGAAGGATAAAATGTTTCCACCAAGATATGAACTGTTTTCAACACTGACAATAATCATAAATGTTTCTTGAGCTTAAACCCTCATGTGAGAATGATTAGTGAAGGATCATGTGACACTCAAGACTGGAGGAATGATAGACTCAGCTTTGATCACTGAGATTTTTTACAATTATGAGTTTTTTTTTTCCCCATAAATTACACTTATATTCACAGATTTTAAATGGTACCAATATTTCACAATATTACTTTTTTTCAACAGTATTTGATCAAAATAAATGCAGCAATTGTGAGCAGAAGAAACTCTAAATCTTACCGACCCCAAGCTGTTGAACATTAGTGCCTAGCATTTTTTTATTTTTTTTTATTAACTCATTTTATGAGACAAATAGCTAGTGTAAAACATTGTGTCCATTTTGTCTGGCCCAAGTGACTTCCCAACTCGTAAGCAGAAACGTGAGGGCAGAATTACAGGCATCCGTGTCGGTTTCTGCGAGGAGAGATGTGTTGCGTTCTTACCTTCTGGGCCTTTCTGCTTGAGCTCCACTTCCTTGCGATACTCCTCCAGATCCTGGTCTGTGAACTTGTTGAAGGGGTTTGGTCCAGTTTTGCTGACGATGACCCGTGGTTGGTACTCCTTCTCAATGATGGCTTTAGATGCGGTAACCAGCTCCCCCTGCGGGCCAAAAGAGGACAAAGCAACAACGCCGTTCAAGCCCTGCTATCATTCTGAAAATGAAAAAAGCATTTAGGCCTTACATTAATGTAATTACATTATAGATTATGTTAAATAGGGTGAATATAAGTGGGACACTTAACATCCAAATGACTTCATCAATGTCTCCAATAAGAGTTTAAGATGAATTTGATGCTGTTTTTTTTGTAATGAAAGAAGAAAAAGCTCAAGTATCCCACTTAAAGTATTCACCTTTTATCATAAAAGCCGTGTTATTCAGTCTTATATGTTGAAACTCAAATCCCGGTAAAGACCTTAATTAAAGGGATGCAACATATTTATTGCAACAAAGAAAAACCAGGATGTGAGGGATAAAAGTTCATGTTTGTTTGTCCTTCAGCTAGTACAACATTTAAAATATTTTGGATCCTCACTGCCTTGTTTTTGTCAAATTAATCTGCCATAATTAGAATCAATAGACATTGGCTCTGAATTCATCCGTGCAGATCTTTTACAACACATAATGTCTTGATGTAAAGCTACAGTGTATTGAAACTGTGTGTGGTTTGATTTTTCAAACATTACAGTATTATCGCAGGATGTACCTTTCGAATAGACCTAGAAGGACTAAAGCTCTCTGAAGTGTCAATGCCATCAATAGAGTCCGTACAGTCAGAGAGAGGAGCGTCCTGAAACAGTAGAGCTGGTGAGCAGCGCACACGCCCACCACAAATACTGACCACACACATACACACACACACTAATGAGGCAAGCCAGAACCAAAGCAGAAGACCACACATTCTTGTACATCTGTCTTTGTGAGGACATTCACTGACACTCTAGCTCCTTACCCTAAATCTGATCACTAAAACCAAGTCTTGACCCTCAACCAGGCCTTTAAAGCGGCCAAAATATCCTCACTTTACTCTTTGTCGTCACTCCAATGGTCTAAAACTCAAAATCAGTCCTCACAAAGATACAGTAGTTGTACAAATACACGCACACACACGCTCAAGCATACACACGTTCAAGTGCACGCACACACACACACGCTCAAGTGCACGCACACACACACACACGCTCAAGTGCACGCACACACACACACACACACACGCCAAGTGCACGCACACACACACACGCTTCAAGTGCACGCACACACACACACACACACACACGTTCAAGTGCACGCACACACACACACACACACACACGTTCAAGTGCACGCACACACACACACACACACACGTTCAAGTGCACGCACACACACACACACACACACGTTCAAGTGCACACACACACACACACACACACACACGTTCAAGTGCACGCACACACACACACACACACACACACACACACGTTCAAGTGCACACACACACACACACACACACACACACACGTTCAAGTGCACGCACACACACACACACACACGTTCAAGTGCACGCACACACACACACACGTTCAAGTGCGCACGCACACACACACACACACGTTCAAGTGCACGCACACACACACACGTTCAAGTGCACGCACACACACGTTCACGCACACACACACACGTTCAAGTGCGCGACACACACACACACACACACGCGTTCACACACAGCTCACACACACACACACACACACACACACGCTGCGCACACACACACGCACACACGTTCACGTGCACGCACGCACACACACACACACGTTCACAGCTCGCGCACACACACACACACACACACACACGCACAAGCGCACGCACACACACACGCTCGCGCACGCACACACACACGCTCGCGCACGCACACACACGCGTTCAAGTGCGCGCACACACACGCTCAAGCGCACGCACACACACGCACACACACGCGCGCAAGTGCGCTCGCGCACACACACGTTCAAGTGCGCACACGCACACACGCGCACGCATTGCACGCACACACACGCACACACACGTTCACGCTACGCGCGCACACGCACACACACGCTCAAGCGCGCTGCGCACACACGCACACACACACGCGTTCAAGTGCACGCACACACACGCACACACACGCGCGCACGCGCACACGCACGCACACACGTTCAAGTGCGCACACACGCGCGCGTTCACGTGCGCGCACGCACACACGCTTCGCACGCACGCGCACGCACACACGCGTTCACGTGCGCACACGCACACGCGTTCAAGTGCACGACACGCACACACGCGTTCGCGTACGCGCACGCACACACGCGTTCAAGTGTGCGCACGCACACGCACACACGCTCGCGCACGCGCACACGTTCACACGCTGCGCGCACGCACACGCACACACGCTCGCGCACGCACACGTTCACGTGCTTCGCGCACGCACACGCACACACGCTCGCGCACGCACACGCACACACGCTCGCGTGCGACACGCACGCGCGCGCGCGTTCACGCAGTGCGCACGCACACACGCGTTCAAGTGCGCACGCACACGCGTTCACGTTCACGCGCACGCACACGCACACAAGTGCGCGCACGCACACGCGTTCAAGCTGCGCGCGCGCACACGCGTTCAAGTGCTGCGCACGCACACGCACACACGCGCTCAAGTGCGCACACGCACACACACGTTCGCGTGCACGCACACGCACACACGCTTCGCGCACGCACACACACACACTTCACACACACACACACACACACGCGTTCAACACACACACACACACACACACACACACACACACACGCACACACGCTCGCACGCACACACACGCTTCAAGTGCACACACACGTTCAAGTACACACACACACACACACACACACACACACGTGCACGCGCACACACACACACACACACACACACACACACACGTTCAAGTGCACGCACACACACACACACACACGCACACACACACACACACACACCGCGCAAGTGCACGCACACACACACACACACACACACGTTCAAGTGCACGCACGCACACACACACACACACACACACACACACGCGCACGCACACACGCTGCACACACACACACACACACGTTCACGCGCGCACACACACGCACACACGCGCACGCACACGCAAGTGCGCACACACACGCACGCACGCGCGCGCGCGCGTTCAAGCACGCACGCACGCACGCGTCGCACGCACGCGCTACACACGCGCGCTCAAGCGCGCACGCACACGCGCGCACGCACACACGCGCTGCGCGCACGCACGCACGCGTTCAAGCACGCACACACGCGCACGCGCTCAGCGCGCACGCACGCGTTCGCGCACGCGCGCACACACGCACAGCGCACACACGTTCAAGCACGCACACACACACACGTTCAAGCACGCACAAGCGCACACACACACGCCAAGCGCACACACACACACACGCGCACACACACACACCTTCAAGCGCACACACGCTCGCAAGCGCACACGCTCAGCGCACACACACGCTCAAGCGCACACACACGCTCAGCGCACACACACGCGTTCACACACACACGTTCAAGCGCACACACACGCTCAAGCGCACACACACGCTCAAGCGCGCACACACACGTTCAAGCGCACACACACGTTCAAGCGCACACACACACCAGACATGCAGAAAGCATTTCCTAAAGAAGCGTATGGGCAGGCTGGAGCGAGACAGTGATCTCATGGCTCAGAGTCATGCACTGCAACACCAGAAACCAAACATATGTGTGCTCATCAAACCACACACAGATTCATACTGCTGCTCCCATAAAATAACACGACCATGTGACTGGCCAGCAGAAATAAATATAAAAATATATAAATGTACAATATACGTGTTCTGGTTTGGAACAGTGTTGCTGCACTCGGGTGGTTTAGATGAATGATCTGATGGGTTAGTGACAAACACACTTCTGCATCTGTGACTCTCTCTTAAAGCGAGAATTTTAACAAATGACTACAGTAGAGTTCAACCAGAGGTGTCTGAAAGTAAAAATGCAACCTCCTTATGTATAAACGTATTCAAGACAGATCTAACATGAACTCTGATGTTGTTAAGCAATGGTTTATGCTTCCGATGGAAGTCGGAGTCGAATTACAAAAGCTAACTAGTTACGTAGCATTAGTTAATATGTGACCCTGGACCACAACACTAATCATAAGGGTCAGTTTTTTTTTTGAAAATGAGATTCATACATCATCTGAAAGTTGAATAAATAGCTTCCCAGTGATGTATGGTTTGTTTTGATAGGACAATATTTGGAAATCTGGAATCTGAGGGTGCAAAAAAAAAAAAGTCTAAATATTGAGGAAAAACCCCTTTAAAAGTTGTCCAAATGAAGTCCTTAGCAATGCATATTACTACTAATAAAATATTTTTGATATATTTACGGTAGGACATTTGCTAAATATCTTCATGGAACACGATCCTAATATCCTAATGATTTTTGGCATAAAAGAAAAATGGATAATTTTGACCCATATATGTATTGTTGGCTATTGCCGCAGATATACCCGTGAGACGCACGACTGGTGTTGAGCTCCAGAGTCACATATGGGATGTTAAAGCACATCAGTGGTGTTTTTTTGATCATTAAATGCATTAAAATAAAACTTAAAAACTTAAATTCAAAATGCTTCCAAAAATGAATATGAATTACCAATAAATGTAATTGTATTGTATTGATAATATAAAAATATAATGGATAAAATATTACAGACTGGACTAATAAATTAACTGGTCTAGATTAGCAGCTCAACGCGGCAGAATTATTATTGCATGTGTTACAACAGTATCATCCTGTATAGTTTCTATTACAGTCAATGAACCAAACAAAAATGAAAGAAAAAGGGAAGACATGGCACTGCAAACCAATCAAAACAAAAGAAAATGGACACAGCTCTGGCTTGCTGGTCGTGTGGTTTACTTACGTGCCATATAGTCACTCTCTGGGGTCAAAAGACACAATTAAACGGTTACACACACTGAAATAACGTTGGGAACAGAATATGTTGGATCCAATGGGAGGAACAGGAGCGCGCAGATGTGCGGGAGACTCACCTGGACGAACGAGCGGTCCACCATGGAACCGGTGAGCACCTGCGACTGTGGACCCGCCGTCTTTTTGTCCTGCAGATTCTGGTCACGGATCTGACGAAAGCAAAAATCACCGTTAACACGCAATCGCGACAACTGCAAGATGTCACAGTACATTTACAACAGCTAGAAGGGCCAGAGTTTTTGCTTCCCCCGAAAAGTCTTAAATCTACATGGAGATAAAAAGTCCAGACCTTGTTGCGCATCTCTTGGACCTCTTTGGGGTTGGTGTTCATCGGGACAAACTGATTGGCCACAGCAGCCTGTCGGAGACTGTCCTCCTTAGTCCACTGAAATTATCAAAAGCAAAGGCATTCAAATAAACCAAAACTAAAGAAAACTTCAAATAAACAGCCAATTAAATATTTAAAATAAAAGTTTAAATCATGCCTCTCAAACAATACGAAATAAACACAAAGCAGATCTGAAACATTATTGGTCAAATTATAATTGTCCCCTGAGCAACGAACCAATGATGATGTACAGTTTGGAAGTTCATAATGCACAAGAATTCTAAAATTCCAAATGGTAAATTCTAAAACTTCCACATTTCAGAGTGCTCTGAAACACTAGGGGTTGCACAGACTAGTCGACTTTACTGCTCTGCCATGACGCTTTAAGCTTGACCCTTTCCAAACAGTTAAAATGACAAACGCATACTCAGAGAGCTCTCCACAAGACATGTTTGACTATACCATCTGGACGCTCAAAATTGATGGGGAGAATGGACGCTTCTTGTACAGATAAGTTAATCACCATTCTAAACGAATGTGTGCCGCATTGTAACGCACACACCCCACATAAAATCATACAGTAGCGCAGAAATGTATTGTCAGCACTGTTCTGTGATTGATCAATAAAACAGCTTAGAACAAGTTCTAGCATATATTTCTTAGTACTAGGCCTGTCGCGATTGGTTGATACAATCGACTGCGTCGACGCTGCCAATTAGTCGATAGCAATATTTATAGTCGACTGGGTAAGTCGGGTACGATATGAAATTTTATTAGTACCGGCACTTTAAAAACGACAGCACTCTAATAAGATTTCTCAATCTGCGTGGATGTGTGACAGCAGGAGGACGTGTGCGTGAGCTCTGCTTCCACCGTTCACTAAAACAACAGAAACTCGGCCGGAAACTGCCGGACTCTGACCGGCAGCCGCACACACGCCTATAACTCAAGATCGCAACGTCAGCTTTGCAGATTATTGGTATGGTCAAAAATAAACACGCAGTCGGGCATGTCTTTAGTGAACGTGTACAGAGTTGAGTGATGAATCGGATGTGTTACAGTGTATTGGATCCGTGCAGCTCTTAAAGGGCCGGGCATAATATTCCGTGTGATTAAAGTTAATCAAATAACAAAAGCAAATAGAAGAGTGACTATGCATTTTTGTTTTTACATTTGATTATTTAATTTTTATCTTGACTTGCTACTGTTAATTAGAGCTACTGTAGCTGAAAGTCATATTGTTTGTAATTTACATTTTGGCTCACTAATGCATTCATATAGATGTAATCTTTATTGTGCTACTTTATCTGTATCTGATTCAGAACGAGCAGAAACCTGTGAGCAATATAATGACCCAAAGACAAAAGAACTGATACTGTTATGTAGGAGCAATAAGCTTATGGACACGCCATAGCTGTCCTGTGGACAGGAAAACCTGTGTTCGTGTCTCAGCTCAAGGGTCAGGGTTATTTGTTTATTAATGACGTAATCAGCGACTAGTCTTTCATCACATAAATGTCGACTTAAAAAAAAATCGGAAGTCATTCAACCCCTACTGCACACAAAGCAATTTATTAGTAAAACTATATCAATATAACATAATATTAAACCCCTTGGAATCTGCATGTTGACAATCCCCGCAATAAATATGATTCTAAATAAACCTTTGTTTTACATTTGTACGTTTTACATCAGTGCCAGGGCAGCCGCGGCCCTCATCATCATTGATGCTGCCGCTGGGCGTATAGTAAGGACAGAAAAATGCTAAAAAGAAAGAAAAGAGCACAGACAGAAAAACAGAGGATTCAAGAGGATGATAGACCACGAGGGAGGCAGGTGTGAGGTGGGGTGGTGAGGCAGAAGCTGGTTTTGTGTTTAGGCAGTGGACAGAGGCGTGAGTGGACAGCCAGAAAATCCCTTCAACTACTGTAAGACCACACACACACACGGTTCAACATTAATACCGTCCAGGACAACCAAACAAAACCCTGGAGAACAGAAAAGGTCTACAAATATAGTAAGCACGGCTCCAGACTAATTTAAGAGCAGTAGCACCACTAGTGCTACAGATGGTGGCGCCAGCACCTGATTTAGTAGAGCAGGGGGGATTTTTAATCATAAAGGGTAATGGTAGTGCATTAATAAATGCAGTTTACTAAAAATATTACATGTTTATTTATTGGAAATCTGACAGTAAAGCGCTGTTTGGCTCCTCTGCTGCCATCTACTGGTTATAGTGGTCATTTCTGTGTGGAGAGTTTTGAAAAAAGTGACCCAAGCTTTGAGAAATGTGTCCTAGCGATTGAGAAAAACTATAAATGTACAGAAAAGGGTGTTGAATTAATAATGCATATCGGTTCCAGAAGAATCATTTTTGAGTACATTTTATATGATTTGAGGAATCATTCATTTTGCTGCAGGTCGACGCACACACTCCACTTCAACACTTATGCTGCGTTCACACCAAATGCGAATTGGGTGTCAAATTCACGTCAAGTTGGACGCTTGAACATTGAATCCATCCGCGCGAATAAAGCGAAACTGAAGCGAAACAGGCACGTTCAAGGCGCCCCAGGAGCGCAGCTTGCTCTCACTCCTATATTTTAAGCTACAATAAAACGAAATGTGTCATAAAACACCACTCGGCCTCTTTTCATTTACATTTAAAAACATATATTAAACACGTTAATATGTGGTTCAGACACTAAGTGCGCATATATGATTATCACTGTAATACAATTAAATTGACATTTAACAAAAAGAGACTGGGTTGTGTTTTATGTCATGTTTATATGTGATCAACATATACAGCAATTATAGTATGAGTACAAGAAAAGAAATAAAGCGAACAATAAGTCAAACATAGGCTATAAAGTCAGCGCTAGAGGCTACAACGGTAAAGTTAAATTAAGTTATGAAACTTTGCTCTCAGTCAAAACAATTTGGCAGGCAACAAATTATAGATTCATGAGACCAAAGATCAACTCAAGACGAGTTATATCTCATGTTTAACCTCCACAGAGACATCAGAGCCCGCGGCAAACGTCAGAAGGACCAGCCGAGGAAAGGCTGCTCTCTGCGGGGTTAACGAGCGCTGTGCGCCGCTGATCGCCTGGATCTCACAACTCCAGATAAAATGTTCAAATAGGCGCTCTCTTTATAAATAAACCACAGATTTGAGCTTTAAACTACATTCTCGCCTGATAAAGTCTTAAAACTACATTGTGACAGTACAGTAGTATTTTTAAAATTACACATGGTTTCTCATCCGACACTTCACCACGTGACGGCAGCAAGCAGGCTCCTGATTGGTTAATGCAGCGCGAATTGACGGCAAATTTTTCAACTCGGACGTCAGACGCGACTTCGCTTCAAATGCGTGAATGCGTCACTCGTGCGTATCGCGCAAGACGCTCAATTTGCGTCATCCGTGCGAACTGAACGGGCCAATGAGGCGAAATCATGCCGCGCTAAACGCATCTATCGCGCCACATTGACGTAACATGGAAATCACTCGCTCTAGGCGCTCTATTCGCGCTTGGTGTGAACGCAGCATTAGAGGTTTTATCAAAAGCAATAGCAGAATATTTTTTTTTTGCTTGTCTGAAGGGCAAGTACCTGTAAAGATTAATGTCAAACCCTGAAACACACACACACACACACACACTGAGGAAGGACAGAATTACGCCCAACTTTTCTTAAAACGTACAAGATAATCTTAAGTTTATGAAGTTTAAGCTTAAAGTTTTAGAGGTTTACTCCAAAAGCTCTGACACATGGATTCAAATAAAGATGAAGAGTGAGTACTAAATATTTCTGAAGCAAAGATAGTTAGCGTTTGGCCTGGGTAAGAATAGCATGAGTAGTGATGAGTTACTTGCTTTTACCAAAATGAAATAAAAGTCATGAGGAAGGGTTTCCGTATGGGCGCTGGAGAAACGGGGCACATGGGATGAACACGTAAACATGAAATACTCACTGATCACGTTTAGAGCCCCACAACACAACACGCTCTCCCCCAACTAGAGACAATCGTTCGGAGAGTTAACAACCACTCATGAACCAATGATTTTTCCTTTCTTTTTTGGATGATTTTGAAATTTGAAAGTTAAAAATACACTCATGCGCAGGAAGAGTTCAGGAAAAGGTAAATCCAATTCAGAAAAGGAAACTCAAATAGAAAGGAGAAATTAAAAAAGCCAACACAAATGTTTTTAAAGCAGTTTAAGGAAAGAACACGGAGTCGTCAAACAGCAAGCCACGACTCCATAAGCAGCCGAGCCTTTTCTCTATGCGTCTTTTTCTCTGATATTCCCAAAATCCCAAGGTTGCCTTAAATATTTCATTTTCTTTTGCAGTCTAGGTGAAACTCTCAAAAACGCTCATATTTCACCTAAACTGAAATATTTCAGATAAAAGAAAGTAGCAAAAATATGAAAAGAAAAAAAAATATTATGAGATTATATTCAATTAAAGAAAATCTAAATCTGGCCTGACATCATTAAAAATATTTTTATATCAGTAAACCAAATTTTTAAAAAAACACAACAACCCATTAAAATATGACTAAGATAATACTAATAAGCACACATTTGCCTACTGCAATGCAACAGAATGAGGCTTAATTGTAATGAAAATTAATGCATTTTAATAGTCCTCATTTTCTCTATGCCATTCATATTTTTTTAGATGAAATATGACCATTTCTTGTGAGATTCACCCATCTGTTCACTCCAAAGCTTTCCAAAGTGTCTGATGTGCGACAGGCTTTTAGCTAAAGAGTGTTTGTACTATAAGTCTTCTACCGTACTCAAGTATTCGCTGCGTCTAAGTGCACAGTAAGCACATTAGCCACACAAATGGCTCTCTTTAGTCTCTCTTCTTCCTGTGATGGTTGGTTTTGCTCTGAGGAAACCGTTCATGTGGCGTAACGGCTCCATTAAAACACAAACATTACAAGAGGTGCGAAATAAAGCAACAAATCAAACGAACCACAACAGAAACGGGAGGAAAAAAATCCACAGCAGCCGTAAAGATTAGCCACACCCACTTTGCGCACATGCCACACCCTCCTGGTCCCCCAGGAGACGATCCACAATGCATCCGATCAATCATGCAACACCGCATGCACGGAGCAGCCGGAGAGAACCCTGACACCCCTTCGACCAATCGTGAGAGAGGGGGAGGAGCTTGCCACTGTGATTGACACACAGACTTGCTTAGAGAGAATTCAGAGGATCCAGAATAGATTTATGGTTAAATAGGTTAGTTTATAAGTTAAATAAGTGCAATCTGGACCAAGCGATCAAACCCAGTGTGAACTACAAGCAAAAAATAAGTCAAATTTATTTTATTTTTTTTTTGATTTTGGGCCATTTGGCCTTCCATAAAACATTGTTTCAGACTAGTGGAAAGAAAACATCCAAAATAAAGAGCATATTTCATTACACTTTATCTATTTGCATCTTTAGGTTTCAATTACAGTACCTTTAAAGGGTGTAAGTCATTACTATCTGTATTCTGGAGGTTTTTACAATGGGGTTTGTTCACATATCATTTGCCTGATTAATATTGTATAATGTTTTGGTCCAAATGATTTGACTATTTATGGTGCGATAAAAAGAGAAGAGAAATGACTTTAATATGTCAAAGAAACAAGAATTTTCAACATGGCTTTATCCAATGTTCAGATTTCTGATCTGGAAATGTATGCAAATGAGTGCATATTTAATAAGATGATGCTTAATTTGCATATTTTTTCACAATGCTTAACGTAATAAATCAACTAGGGGAGTATATATATATATATATATTTTAGTGAAATGTCTTACCCCATTTACCCATAGTTCCTTGCCTTAAGAAGTCAGAGAAAAAAAGTCAGGCGTCAGGCAAGAGTAAAAAAACCTGTACATTTGCAGGACGAAACAAGTCTAATGGACAATTTGCTTTGGATGTCAAACATTTCACTCAAAGAAAAAGGCAGACACACCCAAAACCACTTGGGTAAGGGGTGTTTTTTGCCCTGGTGTCGGGGTGCTAACCAGCTGCCCTCTCTAGCTCAGTAGCAGTACGTTTCTAAACTATGAACAATAAGGTTGGCACAGACCAAGCAGTTGGTAATACAGCATGGCACGCAGACACCGGACGAGAGAGACTGCAGCAAGGGTTTCACGTGATCGTGTGTTATGTTCGTCCACACCTTAGTCTTCGCCTTGGGGCTACCGCTGCCGTCCTGGCCTTCCTCTGCAGACTCGTCGGGCCGCCCGGCGGCTAGCCAGCGGTTCTTGTCCCGCTGCTGCCGCTGAAAGCTGTGCTTTAACGGGGAGCGCGCACCCGAGTCACTATCCTCTGCGTATGAGTAGCCCGTGGCTGAAGGGGGAATCTCAACATCACTGTACTTTTTAGCTTTATCACGCAGCGCCGGGCAACGGTACGGATAACCAGTCCTGTAGCCCTGTGGAGAGAGAGACCCAATCAAGTAAAGTCAAATATGTTCACAGCATACATCGGGCCCTAGTTTAACAACCTGAGCACATGGCGCAGGCGCACTTGTGCTAGTTTAAATAACGGAAAAAATGGTCATGGTCCAAAAGGGTTGTACTTCGTCTCTTAATGAGTCTCTGGTGTGTTTTGGGCATAACGTGCAATAAACCAATGTCTCATCTCCCATTCCCTTTAAAAGCCAGTTGCGCTCGCGCCATGGCAGATTCGCTATTTACATGGGCGGAATTTGTAAATGGAAAGACTGAACGCTTCTCCAGAGAGGAATCCTTTTATTTTTAATATGTAAAAATGTGTGTGTGTGCTGCTGCACTGTGTGTAATAAGCAGAGTGTACGCGCGTTGTGCACTGCCTATAGGCTCATATTACTAACACACCCTTTAAATAACAAAAAATACTGCGTTGTCGTTTTCAGTTCCTCAAAACAGCAGCGCGCCAACAATGCGCCTGAACACACCTGGCTTTCAGACTAGATGCCCATGGGCGAACAGATGGGCGCGAGTGCATTTGCTATTTAAACAACGTGGCGCAGGATAACTGTGCTGGGCTGAAACTAGCAAAAAACACTTGCGTCGAATTGCGCCAGGTGTATAATAGGGCCCATTGTTTTAAAGCAGCTTTACCAAAAATAATGATGTTGATGTTTATAATATCTTCTAGTTGCATTTAGCAGATTAGAGCAATAATACAGTTACATTTGCAATGATATAAACAATGAAGCAATTGAGATTTACTATACTGCAAGTATGGAGATAAAGTTGGTCATGCTTGTATATCCATCTTTATATAAAGCGCTCTGTGATAATTACATTTTGCAGCAAAATAAAAGTCAAGCAGTTGAGATTTGCCATTTAGTATAAAGCCTAATACACTAGGCTTATATATAGTATATATAGCTTTATGTAAGTGTGCTGTATGTATGCAGGCAAATTTGGGGTATAATATATGTCCAACTTTGTATTATCAGCACAGCTCTATATATAATTTACATTTATAGCAGCCAAGATTTGCTATATATATATTGCTTTACAGTGTTTTTGGACAAAACCTATGTAAATGCGCTGTAAATTAATTTAAAATAAATATTTCATGACTATATTATTTTAAATTAAACAGGGAAATTACAATACTTTGACTAATATCTTCACTTTTATTTTGAAGGAAAATGCAGTGTAAGCTAGTGAATGCTGTATATGAGATCCTGGTACCATTGTTGTGTTATTAGAAACCAAAGAAAAATAAATAAATGGACAAAAAGTAATAACAGTTTGTTCCCTGGCCTACCAGATTATCCAGCATCCTCATCAAGGCCTCAAACTCCTGCTCCCCGATCTGCCACTTCGGGTGCGAGCTCGACCCGTCTCCAGCCGGCTCCAGGTGGCGTGGGCGGGACTTATACTTGCCTGGGTCCAACATAACCAGGTTATCAGGACCACCCGCACTGGCGAGGGTGCGGACCTGGAATATCAGACCGGAAAAACGGACATGGAATATTAGTGTTATATATTAAAACATGGAATATTAGTGTTATTAGTGTTATGTATTAGGCTTTATAGGGTTTGTATGCTTCATATCAACTAAGGCTTGTAAATGACTTGTCGTTTGATTGAAAGCCATTTAGTTTAATTGTACAAATGTCCTCCTTCAGCTCGTGCTTCACATGTCTTTTTTACTGTGAAATCTTTACTGATTTTTTTGAAGCAAAAGAATAACTTTTATATTGTTAGTAATATTTCAAGATGAACACTCACTGGACTGAAGCAGCTTTCAGATATGCAGAGTATTAGATATGATCATCATCAGGCTTTTGAGGAAGGTTTATTAGTTACAAATTACATATTTTTGCTTAGTTTGGGCCTCTTTTTCTCCATAAGCCACTTATATTACACTTTATAATCTATAAAAGCCTGACGTATCAAATATGACAACAAACTTTTCCATTTTAAAAAAAACAAGATTTTCTGAATATAAAGTTATGTCAAGCTGTCCAGCTGGAAACACAGGTCCCACTTTATATTAGGTGGCCTTAACTACTATGCACATACATAAAAAGGGTAAAGTTAGGGACAGGTGTGGTGGTGTGGGTAAGTTTAAGGGTAAAGTTAGGGACAGGTGTGGCGGCGTGGCTACGTTTAAAGGTAAAGTTAGGGACAGGTGTGGCGGCGTGGCACGCTTAAAGGTAAAGTTAGGGACAGGTGTGGCGGCGTGGGTACGTTTAAAGGTAAAGTTAGGGACAGGTGTGGAGGCGTGGGTAAGTTTAAGGGTAAAGTTAGGGACAGGTGTGGCGGCGTGGAGTGCGCTTAAAGGTAAAGTTAGGGACAGGTGTGGTGGTGTGGGTAAGTTTAAGGGTAAAGTTAGGGACAGGTGTGGCGGCGTGGGTACGTTTAAAGGTAAAGTTAGGGACAGGTGTGGAGGTGTGGGTGAGTTTAAGGGTAAAGTTAGGGACAGGTGTGGCGGCGTGGGTACGTTTAAAGGTAAAGTTAGGGACAGGTGTGGAGGCGTGGGTAAGTTTAAGGGTAAAGTTAGGGACAGGTGTGGAGGTGTGGGTGAGTTTAAGGGTAAAGTTAGGCACAGGTGTGGAGGCGTGGGTAAGTTTAAAGGTAAAGTTAGGGACAGGTGTGGCGGCGTGGGTAAGTTTAAGGGTAAAGTTAGGGACAGGTGTGGCGGCGTGGACGCGTTTAAAGGTAAAGTTAGGGACAGGTGTGGAGGCGTGGGTAAGTTTAAGGGTAAAGTTAGGGACAGGTGTGGCGGCGTGGGTAAGTTTAAAGGTAAAGTTAGGGACAGGTGTGGCGGCGTGGGTACGTTTAAAGGTAAAGTTAGGCACAGGTGTGGAGGCGTGGGTAAGTTTAAAGGTAAAGTTAGGCACAGGTGTGGAGGCGTGGGTAAGTTTAAAGGTAAAGTTAGGCACAGGTGTGGAGGCGTGGGTAAGTTTAAGGGTAAAGTTAGGGACAGGTGTGGCGGCGTGCGTGGACGCGTTTAAAGGTAAAGTTAGGGACAGGTGTGGAGCGTGGGTAAGTTTAAGGGTAAAGTTAGGGACAGGTGTGGCGGCGTGGGTACGTTTAAAGGTAAAGTTAGGGACAGGTGTGGAGGCGTGGGTAAGTTTAAGGGTAAAGTTAGGGACAGGTGTGGCGGCGTGGGTAAGTTTAAGGGTAAAGTTAGGGACAGGTGTGACGGCGTGGGTAAGTTTATGTGTAAGGGAAGTGTCAACAGTGTAATTATAAATGCAAAAACAGAAGATGTAATTACATGCAGTTAATTTAAAAATGTAAGTACAATGTAAAAATATGTATGTACACTATAAGTGCATTGTATCAAATGATCAATTAAATGTTAGTAGTTAAGGCCACCTAATATAAAGCGGGTCCGAAACACAATCCTTTCAACACGGTAAACATGCTAAATTGATGGATACCTGAATCTCACAGGCTGTGACCAGGTTGTGAATGTAGTAAAACGCCTCTTCAACGGTTTCTCCAACAGACACCAGACCGTGATTCCTCAAAATCAACACCTGAACACACAAACAAT
>CM031963.1:14444599-14514996 GCA_018749465.1 Paracanthobrama guichenoti
AAATATTAGCAGTGACTACTTGATTGAAGACGGTGCTTGGCCTAGGCCTGTCACGATAACTACTTTTTGTTTTTCGCGATATGTCGTCCCAGAAATAACTGCGATAAACGATACTAGTCATTTTATGCCACTGAATATATAATCCTAATTTAACAGCATAATAATGCAAGTAGACCCACACACTTTCAAATGGTAACCTTTTAATTCTTTAGATCATGGAAATTAAGGGTAAAAAAAATATTATCCTAAATAAAATAAAATTTGAATAAATGGTAAATAAACCTTTTCCCTGGTGAAGCGGCTTTAACACTCGTCATTCTGCGTTGACATTTATATGTGCAGGGGATCGGCTTTGAGATCGACTCCATTTGGGCTTATTCTTCCCAAACTGTCAGTAGTTGTCAGGAAAACGCTATAACGGCGCCGCCTGTCGATAACCGCTCTGTGCATGAAGAACCACTTTCGCCTCCGTCGCAGAAAACATACAAGATGACGGCACAATCCAGTAAAACGTTGGTGACATTCATCATCATGTAAACATAATGGGCGATCTATTGCATCACAAAAAATTATTGTGTTGATCAATTTGCATAATTAGCTTAATCGTCCATTTTGACCACATATTTTGCACTGTATGGCCAATTTCTGTAATATGTGAGTGGTTTTAGAGGTTTTTAAATGATGCTGATTTAATTTCTGGCACTTTCAGACTTCAAATACGTAGTTCTATAACAATTTTGCATACATTAGACAAAATTTTTGGTTATTTTCAACACAAGAATCTCACATTTCAGAATCACAAGAGCTCTTGCTCTCTGATGTGAATGTTGATAACCTAATTTTGTGAGGTCTGGTCATGTTTTTATGCAAATAAGCGGTTACAGCTAGCTGTTGTAAAGCAAGGGAGCATAGTCTAGTTTTAAAGTCGAAATTCACCTTGCAAATATTTTTTCTTATCGCCTTAATATTCATACAAAAGCCATGGGATTTAAATGTTGACACTACTTATGTTTTCACATTAAGATAAAAGGTGGACAGAGTTATAATGTCGAAATGACGGGAAAGATGTGTCTGTTTGCACCATGCAGTGGCAAAGATGGCCACAAAGAGTCCAAAGGAATCGCTACTATTAGGAAAAAAAGGGCTGAAAATGCTCTCCTTCGATTTCTGCCTGGATAAAGAGCATCTTTATTCTTCCGGTGACGGTCCACTTGCATAAACAGGATCCCCTCTGTGCTTACACATGGACACATGACTGCTGGGCATCAGTCATGAGGGGGTTTATTGAGAGCTGAATTAACTGTATGGATACCATCAGAAATATGAAGCAAGGCAACGGCTTTCAACTAGGGATGTGATGGTGAGGAAATTTTCCCACCGGTTAATCGCCGTGTGACAACACCGGTATCACCTTTTCAAATCGCTCATTTTAAACCGAAAGTAAAATGCACACGGCCGCTCAGGCATTTATAACGGAGCGGTGCGGAGCAGAGCGAGTGTTTTCAATGAATTTCTTATGAAAGTTAAGCTTCCATAAGCATGAACAGAAAACGTGCCAGACTGGACACGCACCGTAAATGAACGAAAGAACGGCCGTGAATGAATGCCTGTGAGGCCGTGCTCATTTTACTTTCGGTTTAGAATTAGCACCAATTCGGGGGCAAGTTGCTTGAATGGTGGGTTCATTAGCCTATTATTATTATTATTATTATTATTATTAATGAGAAACACAAAACTAAATCTTTGCTTTGAAACCAAATCTTCTGTGATCATCTTGTCTGTCAGCTCTTCGCTCTCGTGATGAATGAATGACTCCTGCTGCATTTGAGCTGCCACGCTGTGTTAACGTTCAGTTTTTAATTGTAGTGTCTGTTCTCTAACTGAACTAAATGATTTTATTACTATAAAAAAATTTAAAAAAATTGGTGGGTTGCGGTGCCGCTGTGTGCAAGTGATGTAACCGGTGTTTCACCAGCAACCGCAGCAAGCCTACTTTCAACATTGATAGTAATAAATGTTCCTTGAGCAGGAAATCATTTTCTGAAGGATCATGTGACACTGAAGACTGGAGTAATGATGATAAATTCAGTTATAAATAAATAAATCACACTTTACTATATATTCACATAGAGAACAGCTGATTCACACTGGAGTGATATTTCACTGTTTTACTGGATTTTTAACCAAATAAATCCAGCCTTGGTGAGCAGAAGAAAACATATGACTCCAAACTTTTGACCAGTAGTGTGTGGAGTTCTCACTGGACTCTGTAGGATCATGGAGACTCTCTTCCGCTGCTCCATCATGTTGAAGTCCTGCCGCAGGTCCGGTGCCATGTTCCTCTCTCTCTGGTACTCCGGGCTGCTCTCGTCCACGCGGTCGAAATAACGCTCCTTATGAGGGGGGTTGGTGGGAGGGGGGGCCGTCACCACCCCTGCACCTGAGTCTCCGTTCATCACACACCTGCAACAGAGGTCAAAGTTCAGGGGTGAATTTGCACTTCAACTATGTGCTAATAAAAGAAAGTACATGCTTACGATGAACAAAAAAGCTCTAGTTTTACTTTAAAAGCTACTCTGACTTCTTTTGTAACAGGGTTATCTGTTTAGTAGGGATGCACCGATATGAACATTTTGGCCGTTCCCGATAATTCTTTATATTTGAAAGCCGATAACCGATATTTGTTGATAAATCTAAATTCAATGTAATTTTTGAGAGCCTGATTACCAAAATCAAAAGTCTCACCATTAAAAGCCATGTCGCAAGCACACCATTATGATGTTCTCATATCTGCCGATATGACAGCTGCACATGTTGCACTGAACTATATTTTCCTTTTTTAAAGTGATTTTCAATCATATTTCAAGCAATTCAAAACCATCATGGTGAACAGTGCGCATATGAAGTGGGGCTGGGCGATATGGCTGAAAACTGTATCACAATATAAGCGTTTCATATCGGTCGATACTGATAATTATTGATATTCTTTATGACCTCTGATTATAATCCCACAGCCATGGAAAACACTCACTCAAATAATTAAAATGTGAATATAAGTCTAAAAAAAAAAAAAAAAAAAAAAAAAATACTCAATTGTCTCTTAACATTAAGGTGCAGTGCCTCCGTTATTTCTTTGTGCTGTCACAAGGCACTGATGCAGAGTAACGCTACCTCTCCAAATCATTTTAAAGATTAGCACAACGGTGAGCGTGTCGAGTATAAACACCTTCCCAACCGGATGAGGCGCGCAGTCAGCGGAGGCTCACGCTGCGGAGCCAGACGAAAGTATAAACAAGGCTTAAGGTGGTAAAACAAGTTTCTTGGTCGGGACGACGGTCTTGCATAATTTGCAGACGACACAGGTCCGACTACGGTCAGACTTATAAAATCCCAAAAACTGCCATACTGGTGAGCTGACTTGTTTTTCCTGATTTATCAACAATTTCCTCGCTCGCTGCGGCACTCATTTTCCACTCCACGCCGGTTTTGTTACTGAAGAATCCAACACGAGACAATATGGCGCAACCAAACATGATACGGTTCCATGATTGGCTGTTAGTGTGTCACTCCCTACGTTGCTAGGTTACCAGAGAGTGAGTGCCTTTCTTCATGCAACCAAACTTGCTTCGCAACCTCAGGTTTCTTCGACAAAAAAAATAAAATATTGAACGTTTTATCGAACGCATTTTTTATTGATATCGATTACATGTCTATCGTGATACATATCGTTATATCGCCCAGCCATAATCTGAAGTGTCTCAGTGGAAGGAAAAATACATTATCAGCACAACGACATTAAAAAATGAACACCGGCCGAACCCGATATGGTGCATCCCTAATGGTAAGCATATAACGATTATGTATGTTTTAGAGTTGCCGGGACGGATTTCCGAAGGAAACTGCTTACTTTCAGGTCAGGCTAATACTATATACACTCAAATTGAAAGAGTTTGCAAGCATAAAGGGAAAGCAAAAGAGCCCTAATAAAACATGAATTAACATTTTACATAGCATCACATTTTCTGTTCAAAAAACTAAAAATACACCTTGTTAATTTATAGTTTACACTGTTATATAATATGAACAGCAATTGTTATATCAAATGTCAGCATTGCCAAACTTTATTAAATCGGCACCGGATTAGACAGAGTTTTTCCCGGGTGGCATCCATCGCCGGAGCGGCTGAAAAGGGTACGCTATCATTACACAGTAAGAGCGTTGAGAAGGGTCTGCTGGCATTATATAGCACGAGGCCAAATAACTTGTGCTGTTTATATTGACACAGAGCGCCGCTGACACATCAGATGCGCATTTAAAACACAGACAGCGAAACGGTATGAATACAGAACACTTCAGTACAGGTGGCCAAATCATTATAAAGTAATCAATTTGTTGACTAGATGCTGCATCAGCAGGAAAAGAACAGCAGTGCGCGCGCGAGGCTGAGAGGACGCTAACATTAGCAGCTCCTCAAGCAGTTAAAGCGATGTAACAACTAGTGATGTGAGAAAGCTGTATCGTCATGTGGCCGACAGAAATGAAACGCATTCGATTTCAACATATTTTTTGTTATGTTGGATAGATAATTGTCAAGTGTTCTGGATTTATATGAAATAATACTTAATACAATACAATAATATTCCATTTGTAACATTAAGTAACGCTAATAAATGCTGTAGAAGTATTATTCATTGTTAGTTTTATCTGTTAACCTTAGTTAATGCACTATGAGCTAACACGAATGACCAAGGTACAGTTGTATAGCTCAAATATTAAAACATGCTGTAAAATGTATATTGCATATCGTTCATGTGCGCTAGCTAAATAAGCGAATACAGCCTTAACAAACGGGACTTGTCTGTTTGACATTTTCATCAGTTTCTAGGTTATAGCTAAAGAAACAATATTTTAAATGTTGAAATTATTTTCCGTAGAATTTTTTCTAATTTTAAAATATTCACATTTACATATGCAATTTAACACATTTTCATGTTTGTTTTTTTTCCCCCCATCGGACGATTAATCGGTTATCGGCAAGTGCGGTCCAACCTTGTTATCGGTAAAATCTACTAATCGGTCGACCTCTTTTCAAAATCAAAACAAGTGGCATATAAGCTACTTAACTGCTTCAGTGTTCCTCCGCAAGTAACTTATAGATTTATGCTTCAGCCGCTTCAGAGCCAAAAGATCTAGCTTTAAAAAAAAAAAAAAAAAAAGCATATTATTTCCCATTTGATTTTGAGGTGAAATACAATCTGGACATGAGATTGACCCGCTGAGAGCCATTTTAAAACGGAGACAGAATGCGATTATAACGGGACATTTACTAATCGAGCGCTCCGGACATAATGCGCTTTCTCCCTCCATTAAGCAGGACAAACGTGAAATTCAGGAGAGAGGGAGAACAGACGACACTGGGACTGTTCAAGGGGGCATTTAGCGCCAAAACAGATACTGCTGTAATAGCAAGACTATTATACATCACAAAAAATACGTTTAGCGTCATGTACATATGCTCCAGAGGATTTGCTGGAGAATCGATGGCACTGTTACGGCAAAAGAGAGAGAAGGGAGTCAGTCTGTCTGACTCAGCATTATTGATCGTCTAATGTCGTTTGTGCATCTGTGCTTTGCTGCTGTTGAACATGTACAGAGCATTGCTGTCTTCTGCCTCGAACCCACAACCTGCCCTGCCCAGTGCAACACAGCATTACAGCGTGACGTCAACATGCACAGGGTGCTCATTTCAACCCAGCACAGACCCAAAGCAGGAAATAACTGCAGCATTGAGTAATGAAACCCTGGAGCTCGGGACAGCTGCTCTGCTCTCAGTCAACACACACACACACACACACACACAGGAGCCAGGACATTCATGTGTCCTCATGTCAGTTCAAGCCCCTAAATGAGCCCGTTCAGTCAGTACAGAAGCAGAACCATAGAGACATGTAAAGGTGTTTCTCTACATTTTAATGCCTGTTGATTTAAAATGAACGAAAACAAAAAGTGCATTTCATGCATTCTCACAGCAAGAATTCAATGCACCGATTATAGACTTTAATAATAGTTATTACAATTACATTAAATTATTGGGCTTTTTGCCCAATTTTTTTAATGTGTGGTAGGACTGGGGGTAAAATCTACAGATTTGCTGTGCTTGTTTGTATTATAATTATTAAAAATATGAAACTATTTACTGTAAAAAAAAAAAAAAAAAAAAAAAAACATCTTGTTTGCAGGGCTGCACAATTATTATTAAAAATGTGAAACTATTTACTGTAGTTACTGTAAAAAAAACATAAAAATTGCGATAAACGTCTGTGCTTGTTTGCAGGGCTGCACAATTACTATTATTATTAAAAATAGGAAACAAAATAAGATCTTACAACTTATTTTTACTGCAAACAAATGCTAATTATTTTTACCGTAATTATAATAAATGCAATAAAAAACAGCTGTGCTTGTTTGCAGGGCTGCACAATTATTATTACTATTAAAAATATTAATCAAATTAAGAAAATGTAACTCTTGTATCATTTCATTGTAAAATAAAAAAAGGTATTTAAAAAAAAAAAAAAGTGAATATTAAATAATTACTGTAAAATTACAGTATTATTTATGGCTGTCTAAATAATAAATAAATTTCAAAGCTTTTATTTTGCAGCAAAACCGCAGGGGGCACTTAAAGCTTCTCTTTTGCTGACAACAGCTGGTTTATAATCGCTTCTCATTACAGGTTTGAGAAGACCGTCGCGTTCACAAACCAATGTTATGAGTGACCCAGTCCGTGTGAAGCAGCACTTACTGCGAACCTCCACTCAAATGCCATGGAGAAATAGTGTTTAATACACCACAGCATCTGCCTCCCTCTCTCTCTCTCTCTCTCTCTCTCCAGAGTTTCCTCCCACTCTCTTTCAGGATGTGAATTACAGTGCAGCTCTTCTGTGTTCATCTCCGTGGTAACCGAGCAGACACCGAGAGATGCTTTAGGTTTTCACCGCCATCATATAAAGGCCTCGGACGTGTTCCGATAGAGAACGCAAAATTCTGAACAAACACTGGGATTGAGCACAAATTAAAGTCATCGGAGAATAAAGAACGCTGCCTGTCACTTCCTGTTGAGAAAGGAAACACAACGGCACCCCTCACAGAGAACAGACAATGATTGGAAACCCCTCCTGTCTCCGCTTGAACGAAAATACTCTCTTTATCTCGGACTTCTGATAACATCCAGTGACTATCAACACCAAACTTTCCATGAAAATCCAACCACCGTTTTCCAGTACTTCCCAGAGTCCCCTGCCCCACAGAACTCTTATAGCAGCGATTGGTTTTTCCGTTGTGCTTTGATTTTAGCAAATCGCTGCAGACAAATGCAGTGACCCTTTAGGAGCGAACAAAGCTTTTATCCCTAAATGACTCGCAGTACAATAAGAATTGTCCAAATCATAGATGGACGCAAAATGGACGCAGTGTCCGTGACATCACACATGAGATTCTGAAGAGCAGTCTTGAAGCGTAAAGGCATGTTCACACCGGGACGATTTTCGCACGCGTTTATCGCCGACATTTAAACGCCTCGTGACTAAACAAAGGGCTTTTTTTGTTTTGGCACGGCGCGTTAAAAACTGGCCGACCAGTGAGATCGCCGCTTTTGTTCACGTGCTTGGAGCTGCTAAAGTTACAGTAAAACACCACTTGGTGGCGCTCAAGCACAAAACAGTCTTGCCGAGCACACATTGATACGATGAAGAGGAAGTAGACAAAAGAAGCTGCTAATGCTGCTTGCCAGTTAGCAAAAAGTGTGAATAGTTTTGGTAAGCACGTAAATCTTTTCTTCTTCTGCGTGAATGTCATAAGCGTAAAGTGCTTTGGATGCCGGGAGCGCCATCTACTGAACTTGCATGTTCACTCGGCACGTCGCCAGTGAAAATCGATTGGGTGTGAACACTGAAGACCCACCCGAAAAACGCAAAAAACATCTAGTAGTGATGTGATTACGAGCGGAGGCAGAAATCAGAACAACAATGGAGGACAAAATCGTTGCTGTATGTGGATACCCCGGAGCTGTACGATCGCTTCGTATTATTACAGAAACAGGAATAAGGATCTTGTTTGGAAGAAAGTGAGTGAGGAGGTCGGACAATCAGGTATGTTGTAAAAAACAAAAAACAAAAAGCTCTTTACTCAATTTGACCAATATACATATTGAGACTACAAGCTAGCTACAGCCAGCATATTGAGCAGAAGCCCCTACCATGATGCAAATTTGAGTCTATTGTGAAGTGAATTTCATGCACGAATGATGCGAGTAAACTCTAAATGTTCAAGTGTCCAACTACGCGTGAATAGCACAATTTATTCATGCAAGTCACATCTAGTGTGAACGCACAGTAACAGACAGCAGACAAACAGCAATCCCCTGGTGACTCAAAGTGGCCAATCCCTTAATTATGTAGAACTTTAAGGCTTTATATAAATGTAAACTAATGAGTTACACAAAAAAAAAAAAAAAAACAAAAAAAAATCACCCCCCTCAGTCGTCATGAAGGGCAAAATTAGCCATATAGACCAAAATCACAATTTGTACCAGGCTGTAAACATGTTTTTTTTCTGCTGTAAATTTGGGCATTTTTACATGGAGCTCAATGAGATTCTGCTCCCTTCTGGAGCCGGTCTCTAGTGGCCAGTCGATGAAGTGCAGTTTAAGTCACTTCCGTATTGGCTTCCGTAAACTGGGGGAAGTTGCTGCTTGGTCCAAACACAATAATTGTCCCATGGAAGGAAGATCCTTCCCAGAATATGTATAAAGGCTATGACACACCAAGTCGACGTCAAAAAAACGGCATCTGGGCCAAAAAGTTGCGCAGCAATCGTGTTAGTTGGGAGACCGTGTTCTGCACCTGCGTGCAAGGAAACAGCAGAAGGATGCTCAACTGTCTGGAGTAAAAACAAGTTATTAGCTAAATGCTGTCTTTTGTTGGACAAGAAGTTCATAAATGCTTGTGTTTGGAAAGATGTTTTTCAAATGAACGTCAAGCGACTCAAACTCGACAAGCTGAGCATAAATTATTATTATTTTATTATTAAACTGGATTTCTGGACTCCATTTGAATGGTTTAATAACATTTTTATAATTAATTGAATTCATAAAAACAAAAACACTTGTTATTGCGGTGCAATGTGGGATTGAATGAGTGCACTCAACGTCCACTATGCTTTCGGACACCACTACAAATGGCTGTCCCTTCAAATAATGCCAAATAATTGAGGGTATGGGGGTGATTTCGGAGTTTGCAGCTTTTCGATGATGTTCACGTCACGTAATTTACGTCACTTCATAACGTTCCCATGGCAATAGGGAGAAATGGCTGCTTGTGTGACGTAAAAGCAACATTTTTCAACTTTCGTGACTTCTTTGCAACAAAAATGCAGGCATTATGTTTATGAAATCATGCAAGCCAGCATATTTTGAGCGCGGAAATCGCCAATTTATGCGGCGAAAGTGCAGCCTATTTGAAAAATAAAATATGCGGACATTGGCTGATTATGCATCGAATTCTGCGATAGCATAAATCGCGTTTTTCTGGAGGGACTGAGATTAAGGCTATTGCTATTAATAATTTATTCATTTATCACTTGTGTTTTAAATATAGACTACTGATATTAATGAACTGAATATATTTTGTTTGTAGGTTGGGGGTTTCGATAGAAATGTATGAAATTACATAAATACAATATAAAACTTTAAAAGGCCGTTTTCTCCCACTCAGAGTCAGATACATCCACTTCAGTAGCACCTACAACCAACTTTTCCAGTCTTATATATATATATATATATATATATATATATATATATATATCATTCCTATGCTGAGTTACAGATGCTTTTCCTCCCAAAAAAATAAAAAATTAAAAAAAAATGGTGAAAGTTGATTTAAGGCTATTGTCAGTATTCTCTAATTTACTAAAGCACAAAATCAGATACCCAGAATCCCCTCTGTAAAAGCCCGCTCATCTAATATGTCAACAGATAGAACCAAGAATTTTAAACCTGGTCCAGGATCTTGTTTTTGGAAATGCATGCAAATGAGCGTATATTTAAGTATATAAAGGCCTCATTAGCATATTAAAACAATTTACACAAAACTTGTAATACATTTTTTTTCTTATGTTTATGCCAGTAATAAACTGGAGACGTTTCACAGTGATATCTTCTAATTTAATTATTTATTTTTTAAATCCCTCTTTACCTGTAGCGTCTCGCCTTAAACAGAAAACAAAACAAAATTACAATTTGTACATGCACTGTTGCAAATTTCCTGGTTGTGTAACTTCCACAGTGAGTTTGTTGTGCAGATTGAATCTCATCAGCCGGTTTCTCAATAGCGGGATCATGTCATGTGTTGATAGTAAATGGATCGGATAAAAGAGTTTGAATGTCATAACATGCATAACTGTGGACAAACTTTTGGTGCATCCCTACATGAAATTGGACTAGAAAGCATTTTGCCGAGCTCATTTAAACGCGAAATGATTATCACAACAGACAGAAGTGATGGCAACAGCTCAGAGATTGATATTATAGTGTTGAGTATGTGTAGGCATGACTGCAGTCGCTATGGAAACAAAACACATTTCCATGGAAACCTGTAGGATTATGTAATGGCGCATGGTCACTGGTGTCCTGCCCACTCACTGAAACACTCCGCACAGCTCACTCCTGGATGCTCTGCATGATCAACATCTACAGTTTCGTCATCTTTCGTTTTCCCTCTGGGCAAATTAAGATCGAACTCTGGAAACATCAGGAAAGTTTCATTATCGAGCGGGCAACAATATCGATTACAACAACAAATTCCTACAAACTCCAGGGAGAGAACGAGAAAACTCGAAACTGGAAAGTCCAGTAAAACCATTGTAAACGAGGCCGATCTCGCTGCATGAATTTCCTGCATCAATGATGGCTTCTTGACAGTTTCTAAATGGCAGTCAGATCCATTTCAGCCCACCAGCCGGCTCAGATGAAGGCCAAAGCCCATTCGAACGGGCCAAACGCCGCTCCAGAACTCCCTGGCAACCGTTAAACCAGACAGCAGGCGATCAGAGAGAGTCTGTCGTGACAGAAAGCAGTGATCGCTTTATAAATGCATATAAGCCTGGAACACCTGCAGGGTTGGAGGAAGAGTGTGTCTTTCATATGGAGAGAGACAGACAGAAAACATGGAAAGTGTGAGTTTCTCAGAGGTCTGAACTACAGAGTAAAATCTTACTTGCAGCAGAAACGGTTTAAGTTTGCACTATGCAGGTTAAAATCGCTCAGGATTTAGTGCATGCCAGATTCACATCATTAAAGCATATAAAAAAAAAAAAAAAAACACCACACCACCATAGTGTAAAGTGTCATGAAACCCCCTTTTAAATCGCACCTCAGATTTGGGTGAAATGGAAATGTAACAACAAAACAATAGGGATGTGCGATTAATCGGTTTCCACCGATTATGAAAACAAGATAATCGAGGCCAAACGATTATTGTGCCGCTGCTGCACCTTCCCTTCCTTCACAGCCAAACGGCACATACAAATCAGCAAAATGCTACTGTTGCTAAACTGTGGTTATTGACATTAAAGTGTTAGGCGACCACCTGTCCGCGCTCCGAGACGGACCAGAACACGCATAAGCGAAGGATGCGATGTGCTTCAGATACGTGCCTTAACAGTCAAACAGCCTACACACTAGGGCTGGGTTCCGTTCACAATCCAACCAATACGGTACCCTTTTCCGGTACTTAAGGGATGTTTACCTCAATAACTGTAAGTCATTTATAGACGCGTTATTGACATTACGCCAGAGCTGCCTTGGTCGCTGTCTGCGATGTTTGTTTACTGTAATATTTACCAGTACATAGGCTACTAGCTACTGAATTGATTTAATAAAAATAATGTTTTATTTTATTTTAACACAATTCGGAGTGTGTGTGAGGTAACTTAAACCGCGTGTACACGCCAATCATTCGCACGGAGACACGCAGGTTTCATATTTCACAGACCAGGGTTCATTTTGACAGCCATTTTTGATTTAGTCTTAGTGTTCAGACGAAAACGCTTACTAGTCACATTTTAGTCATTTTGTCTTTCATAGTTTTAGTCGACAAAGTCATTGCATTTGTCGTCAAGTTTTAGTCATTACTTTTAGTCAAACTGCCGTTACCAACATTAATTTTGGTAGCTTTTTTAATATATAGTCTTTAGTCAAAAATGGTCGTTTTTCTCCATTTAGACCAATTCAATTAAGCTTACGCGAAATTTAAATCAGACTGTATTGACATTACGCTCTCAGTAGTAGCACTTGTGTAATGCTACATATCCCTTTAGCACTTAAGGGTGAGTAATGATGATAGATTTTCATTTTGGGGTGAACTATACCTTTAAGACCCCATCAAGATCCCATATATAGCCTACAACTACACATGCGTTATCTTAAACTGTTAACGTTTATTTAAGACACAAATGACAAAGTTTACGAGGATTTTGACACATACTGTGTATTTGAACGTTCAAGCACAAGGCATGAGCTCAAGTTTAGCCAGGCGCTGTATGAGGTGCGCGCCGCGCGTATCAGGCTTAATTTAACAGGCGTATTTACCTACATTAATTCTCCCTCGCTGCTTAATGGTTTTCTGAATGGTTTAAAAACAATGCTTAAAAAGCGTTTAAATGATAAGCAACATGACTGAAATATTTCAACCAGGCTATCGCCCACGCCTTAAGCTAATATAGGCTGGAGTTTGTTCAAACATAAAAAGCAATCTACATCCATCAAGTTTATAATCAAACTAACCTAAAATCAGCGGGGACGATGACGCAGTGTTTTAGTTTTTCAGTTTTTGAATTTTTATTTTAGAATAGCTGACATTGGGTATAAATCGTTGAAGATCATTCTTTGCGTGACCATTTTCAGATTAGCCTACACTAGAACGCTGCGGTTGCAGCTGAGCTCGCTAGTTCGAGCTTTGGTAGCCTAGCCTAGCCGTACCCGTGACGTCAGCTGCCGCTGCGGCTGTCAGAGATTAGATTATGCAGACGTCCTCACTGACAGACGCACATTTGTGAAAGACAGCATAGGAAGAGATCATGTACTTTTAATGTCCGATATTCCTCAGATAACATTCACCACGGGGAACATCGTCAATAAAAAGAGAGCCCCACTTGATCCAGATCAAGTTGATGGATTAGTGTTTCTAAAGAAGTTAATTAGGCTAGGCTATAGGCCGTACTCCTGCTGCGGTTTAAGTTGTCACATTATTGTTTGTGCCTGTTCTGATGCTGTTTTTTGCCTTATGTTGTGATTGGCTATGCATAGTGGCACCTCACATCGGTTAAACTGATAACTTACATTTCAAACAGTGTGTGTGGCGTCACAATGGTCAGCAATCATGATTGACGACGATATCGTCCATCGGCACAACCCTAGCACAGATTGATTTAATGTGAATCTGTACTCTGTAGTACCGACGTCATTCGGTCAGTACCCTAAAAACTACTGAGTTCGGTTCCCACCCTACTACACACAAATGTGTCGAAATGCCGTTTTGCTACGCATCCTCGCAAACACAGTCGGTTATGTCTTGAGTAAATGTAAACACAGAAAGAGCACGTGTAACAGTGTATTGGATCCGTGCATTCGCTCTTAAAGCCACACAGTCATTACTGTTAAATCAAACAACAAAAAGATAAAATCACTCTCTGCTGTTGAATGAATAACTAACTATAGTGGTTTTGAATAAGGGATGAGTCTATATTTAATGTATACAGCAGTGTGATTTTACATTTGATCTGTTGTGGATATCATCTGAATACCACTGTAAGCTCATCTTCCTGAAAAACTTAAAGCAGCATTTATTTCATTTGTATTTTTGTTGGTTTTTGTTTGCAATTAGTTTCTTTGCTCTAGGAAATTTTTACTAGCATTAATTAACCTAGTATTAGTTTTTGCTGAAGTATCGATAATTATGAAACTTCACTGACATTTAAAAATCACATCATGAAATAAGACTTTGATCACATCACCCACTAATCATTGTGATTTCAATATTGACCAAAATAATCGGGATTATGATTTTTGCCATAATCGAGCAGCCCTACACCAAAATGAAAATCAAACGGCACTCAAAGGATCCATTCTAGGGTCCTCGTAAAAGTGTTGAATCTTCACTTAAGCTGATTCAAGAGTTTTATTTGTCACACACACAGTTATATACAGAATATACAACCGGCAGTGAAATGTAAACAGGTCCGACTCATCACTGAACTCATGAGGAACTTCCTCATCGACCTAGTTTCCAGACGAGAAGTGTGTGAATTATCTCACCCGTAACACTACACAGATGTGAGGGAGGGCGTGGGGCGCGCGTGTGTGTGTGTGTGTGTGTGTGTGTGTGTGTGTGTGTGTGTGTGTGTGAGAGATCATAATGCTTGGAGAGTGACGTTACGTTTTAAAATTTCCATTCCACAGTCAGAACATTCATCAGCCAATCAGAATCAAGGATTCAACAGCCCTGTAGCATAAACAAAAACGACCACCTACAAGCCAAACTTCACTGCTCTACAATATGAATTATACTTTATATTATTCACCAGCCCAAACTCTTCAGACTGGAGTCAATTAAGGAAGAAAAAAACAAACAAAAGTGTCACAATAGCGTGGCTGGTCTTGTCCAGGTCATTTTCCCCTTAAACTTCAAAGAAGCCGAAGTGCTCCCATACGCTAGCTTTTAATGCCGAGGTTGCCGGTCAGCCATCACGTGTGTCTGTTATGTGCACGCCACAGACGGCACTTCCCGCGCTTCAGAGTTGCGCCTTTTGCGTTCTGTCAACATTACATTAATCAACATTTAGAAAATCGTTTTTTTTGACATTTCGTCCATGTCCGCTTCGCATCTAAAAATCGCATTTTTCCCTAAAATATGCCCTTATAAAAAGGTAAAAATGCAGATCAATTTAAACTTATTTGAAAACGTATTTTCGGTCACAGCTGCAAACCAACAACCTCACAGAATACGAAGACCGGATGAGGCGCGCGCGCAGTCAGCGGAGCCAGATGAAAGGATAAACAAGGCTTAAGGTGGTAAAACAAGTTTGTGGCATTACCAGTCTTGGTGGGGACGACGGTCTTGCATAATTTCCAGATGACATTGGTCTGACTACGGTCACACTTATAAACTCCCCTGCCGTACTCGCTCGCTACGGCACTCATTTTCAGGTTCATCTCCAAACTTGATACCGTTGCATGATTGGCTGTTAGCGTGTGTCACTCCCTACATTGCTAGGTTACCAGAGAGCGAGTGCCTTTGTTCACGTAACCAAACTCGCTTCACAACCTCTGGTTTCTTCCGCGTGAAGAAAAAAAAAAAAAAAAAAAAAAAAAAAAAAACATTTTTTATTGATATCAACTATGTGTCTATCGCGATACATATCGTTATCGTTTTATCACCCGGCCCTAATCTGTACATTAATAAAGCCAATGTCTGAAAACCATAACCACACCATTTACATTTATGCATTTGGCAGACGCTTGCATTCAAGGTACACATTTTTACATTTTGTCAGTTCTTGCTTTCCCTGGGAATCGAACCCATGACCTTGGCGTTGCTAGCGCCACGCTCTTATTGCTTGAGCTACAGGAAAACACCACACATCTTAAAATCACATGGTGTGCATCTGTGGAATGTCATCATGGCACTGACCGTCTGCATTATTCCTGGCACACGGCGGGGCTAAATGTGGGCCAGTAGACTGAATAGTGCACATAAACTGCATAACTCACATTCACCAAACACAGAGAGGTGAAGACCCCTACAAACAACATTCCTTGAGCCGTGCAAATATTTCAAATAACACCACTGGAAAATAAAACACAGCTCCTTGCCTGATATTCTGCAGCTCTGAAATCAGTTTAGAAAGCACACTGTAAACCCTACAATATTCTGCTGATGAATTATAAATCACATGGGCTCTGTTCCAGTACCAAGTGAGATGCCTACATAGACCGCACCCTTCATACGCTACATACTGACCAATAACACTTTTTTGGTATTGAATGAATGCACTAAGTATTTGGATAATGAGCATTTCTCTTGCTTCGTCCACCATGGATGGATTTCACAGTTTGTCACAATGCATTACGGGATTTCTTTCTCTGCAAAGTGTGCAATTCTGCCCTAAAACTTGGCCAAAAGAAAGCAGCATAATCACTCTGCAAACATCTCAAATAGCCTTTGTGTCGGGACCGCGCTTTAAAACACCGCCCGTGGAGGTTTAGGCTTTTGGAGCCGTGTAGATGTAATTTTTATACGGCGCAAGACAAACGGCTGCACACGCCGTTCCCTGTTGAAGGCAACAAGCACTGCACGGATGAAAATCTGAGCAACAGAAAGGGAGGACAGAGGAAGAGGGGAAAATGTTAAACAACGTGAGATAAAAATGAGAACCACATTTTGGTTCCTCTAGAGGGTCACGGGCGAGGAAGTGAGTGTCTCGGTTCACTCAATCCCAGAAGAAGCTCTGAAACAAAAATAATTGATAAATCACTTCAACACGAAACTCCAGACTGAATGAGCCACGTTCAAAACCATTGTAATACGTCACCAAGCCAGGGTTTGAAAATGTTTTGGCGGCCGCCAAAGCCTTATTTGATGAGTTATTGTGTTTAGATGACTGCTTGCGCAACTGTGATCCTCCCGCGCGCAATCGTCTTCAAAATAAGCACGCTCTTAGCTTTCTCATATTTCACAAATTAATCAAAATCAGAAGTTCGGAAGGCCGAATCCATGGGAATTACCGCTGGATGTAAACTGCGCTCAAGAGAAGAAAAAAAACGCTGACTCTTCTCTGACCAGCTGACATGAAGCATACTTTCAATAAACGGGAAACAAATTATATCCAGTTATGAAGTGTTTTCTGTGATGATCTTTCACGATGTTCTAACAGACGGGATTCGCACACAACGCGTCTGCTAATGTCCGATTCCCGACCGAATGACTCCTTTGAACCGAATCATCTTAACTGATCTGTCCAACACTGAACTCACGAATCAGTTTAATCATTTCTGAAATGAGAACACAAGTGTGCAAGAATTAGTCTTAATAATCCACAGTATTTTCAGGTTATTTATATTGACAATGTTAGGTCAAACCAGAGCAAAGCTGTTGTTAGTTAGCTAGCTGATAATTTTATTAAATTAGAAAATTAGGCTATTTGTTAAATTTAATATTTAAATATTGATATGATTATACCAAAACAATTACCAGTAAATAGTGTAAAAAAGCGAGGAACAAAAGAAACAAACATCAAGGCAAGAGATCACACATGAGATATCAAAATAATAAGACAAGCAGAAATTACAAACTGTTCCTTTGCGTTTATTGTCAGTATTGCGCTCGCAGATCACGTGGGTAGGGTACTTTTTACTCCGTGTGTGGATGACCATGTCTGTCAGCCATCACTGAAAACCATTTTTGACCCAGGAAAAACCCTGCCAAGTTAGGCCTGTCACAATAATCAATATATATCGATATGTCGCACAATATATGTACATGACCTCAATCGTCCATTATGTTTACATGCCCAACATTTTACATTTATGCATTTGGCAGATGCTTTTATCCAAAGCGACTTACATTGCAGGTACACATTTTTACATTTTTGTCAGTTCTTGCTTTCCCTGGGAATCGAACCCATGACCTTGGCGTTGCTAGCATCACGCTCTTATTGTTTGAGCTACAGGAAAGTTTTAGGTACAGAGCTACAGATTTTACTGGATTGTGCCGTCATCTTGTATGTTTTCTGCGACGGAGGCGAAAGTGGTTCTTCATGCACAGAGCGGTTATCGACAGGCGGCGCCGTTATAGCGTTTTCCTGACAACTACTGACAGTTTGGGAAGAATAAGCCCAAATGGAGTCGATCTCAAAGCCGATCCCCTGCACATATAAATGTCAACGCAGAATGACGAGTGTTAAAGCCGCTTCACCAGGGAAAAGGTTTATTTACCATTTATTCAAATTTTATTTTATTTAGGATAATATTTTTTTTACCCTTAATTTCCATGATCTAAAGAATTAAAAGGTTACCATTTGAAAGTGTGTGGGTCTACTTGCATTATTATGCTGTTAAATTAGGATTATATATTCAGTGGCATAAAATTACAATATTATCATTTATCGCAGTTATTTCTGGGACGACATATCGCGAAAAACAAAAAGTAGTTATCGTGACAGGCCTAGGCCAAGCACACCTGGGAGCGTCCGTATTATGATATAAGGTTCCTAATGTTGTTTTGAAGTCTCTTACACCATGTTTTCATGCATGAGAGGTCAAAAAAAAAAAACTCATTACATATATCACCTAATTTCTCAGAGTCTGAAACGATTCGTTCGCAGATTCGTTTTCTCTAAACCCCTCCTTTCCCCTCCTGCTGTGCTCTGATTGGTCAGACGGCCCAGTCTGTTGTGATTAGCCGACTGCTTTGAAAGCATGTTGAAAAACTAAATGCCTATTGTCATATTTGGCTCTTCCTCAGCGCTTGATTTACAGTGACAGGAACAGTAACGACGGTGTGGGTTTGACCGTATCAATCTCAGCAGAAAACAGCGTCTTCTCCTCATGAACAACAACCAAACTCTTCCAGTGTCAGACACGACTACGGCGATTGAGGGCGGGGCTAAGAGACGCTGTTTGCAGGCAGCCAATGAAACCCATAGGATGACATTATGCAAATTTCTTACAAATATAGAGAGTATGCATTAGTGGCAGAAGAGCTGCTGCATGAATGGAGTTAATAGGGGAAAACTCCAGTAAAACAAACATATCAGTTTAAACTAAAGGTTGGACTCGATATAGTGTTCCTTACAACTTACCAAAGATCCAGTGATCCATGGATACTGGCACCGTGTTTGATGTATGTATCAGTGTCAGTCATCACAATTTCAAGAGTGAATCCTGTCACACTGTCACTCATTCAATGAACGCGATCTCACACAGTCCGGTTATATTAATCAGTGAAGCGATGACACAACGAATCTCTTATTTACATCATGTCCACACTTAGAGAGGATTAGCGTATGTGCAGAACTCAGCACTGGACAAACACTCGAGCGCCAAGTGGATTCTACACCTGTGATTGGCCACTGCGTTCAAGAACTCAACAAACATATCTGTGATTGGCTAGATTACTCACCGATGCGAAAACCCATTGGGAATTGAATCATTCAAATACAGATACGCACCGGATCTTTTGCCTACTCTTTTTGGCTAATAATATGCTATTATTATGAAGCAGGAATTAAACGGTATGAAAATTTAATGTCACGATTATCAATATTATCACGGTTTTGTTCAAATGAGATGAAAGTGTTCAAAAAGAACAGAGGCACACACTGAAACCATTTCAACAAGTTTTATATTTGACCAACAAATAAAACAAGCAGCTCTATGCACTTTAAGGAAGAGTCTATTCTGTGGGATTTCCTTCTTTATAAAGGCCGTCGTCAATAGCAACGCATTATAACAGCGCACATCACGCATCACAACGGGCGCGCTCGCTCGTTTCATTCAAAGGTGTCTTGTGTTTTTGATTGTATTGAAAATGAAACCAGAGGACTTTACTATTAATACTACTATAATTATTACTATAACTTCTTGTGATCATGTCTGGACGATTGATTTGTGCACTGTACACAACGGACTACAGGTAAGATTTAAAAGATTAATCTCAATTCAATATGTCCCCGTAATTATTTATGTGGTGAAGAAAATCTGTGTAATAAGTGTACAATGAATACACATCATTATCCCTTAAATGCCACCCTAGTCTGAACTCGTTGGTTCGTCTTTGGCTCAAGCTTCACGTTATTATTTCCCAGACGCAGTTTTAGTGTTGAGGTCAAAGTTCACTTGCCTTGCGTTCTCAGATTTGAAGTGTTTCCCTCTATTACAGCGACTCTCTTCTTGCGTGTTCTGCAGACAGGGTGAGCCTCCTCGAGGGAGTTTCTCTCAGGACTTTTGTAAAAGCCAAAATACGACCACAGCTCAGATTTGGTCCTTTAAGAAGGCTGGGAAATCTCCCGGCGCCGTCATTTCTTCTCATTCAAAAAACGATGACGCTGACTGGACAGTAGGGATGTCACAAGTACCGGTACTTTGGTACCAAGTCGGTACTGAAATTTAAAAAAAAAAGTGACGATACCAGCATGTCTGTAGTACCGACTCCAGAGTATATCCAGGACCCGCAGCTGTGTTCCGTCACTTCCGTGTTTATCCAAGCGCAGGGCTCCAGACTGTAGCCGGATATATACTAGTGTCTGTGAATATTAAACCGCAAAACACTATTTAAATTAGGGCTGTCAATCGATTAAAATGTTTAAATCGTGATTAATCGCATGATTGTAATGAGTTAACTCGCGATTAATCACAACTCAATCGCACGTTTTTACCACTTCTAAATGTACCTTAAATTAATACTTTTCAAGTTTTCAAGTCAACATGGGTACGGACAAATATGCATGATTTATTATTAGTGAAACCATACTCAGAGCATGAAAACTAGACATGGATCAAAGGTCATAGATGTTTTTTTTAAAGAACTTGTTCATGTCTCTTAAGCCTAAACTTACAAATTCAGAATAAGCAGTGCTTTCTCTTATTTAAAAAAAAAAAATAGAAATAGGCGTTTTTACACTGGCAGTTTAATTCAGATCGGGGCACGGGTCGCATGAAAAACTGGTAATGTGAAATCTGTGGATTTGGGAGCGCACCAGGGTACCACACCCGAGAGGAGGTGCTCTGAGTTCGGTTGCACTCGAACCGTGCCGCGAATCGCGTGAACAGTGTGAGAAACACGGACTCGGGAGCGCTCTTGATCAGAAAAGTAACCTACGCATTTCCCAATTCCACCTATGGTACTACTGGAGTTTTGGTACCGTGACATCCCTACTGGACAGGATTTACCGCGAGTTTTCAAAATCGTGATAAATCAAACACGGTTTTAATGATAATTAAATTTTAAACGAGATTACCACGTCAGTAGGTTTTACCGTGAAACCGGTAATCGCTCCATCCCCACGTGCAGAACTGGACAAACACTCGAGCGCCGAGTGGATTCTACATGCTGTGATTGGCCACTGCGTTCAAGAACTCAACAAACATGTCTGTGATTGGCTACATTACTCACCGATGCGAAAACCCATTGGGAATTGACTCATTTGATGAGATACGCACCGGATCTTCCGCCTACTCTTTTTGGCTAATAACAGCCAAACAGTGAGAGAAACACGGACTCGGGAGCGCTCTTGATCAGAAAAGTAACCTACGCATTCGCCAATTCTAATGTATTTAGTTCAATAAAACACACGCAAGTGGTGTTAATGATTCACCTCGGATGCGAGCGAGAGCGAGCTTGCAGTGTATTCGCGCATCTCCTCAGAGACCCTTTGCAAAGCCCTCTTAGCACACATAGCTTACAGTAAACCCAAATGTCATTTACTCAGCTGCGCATAATAGCACTAAATTAAAAATAATTATAAAAACAATAGCTTGGGAATGAATATAAAGCTTATGCAGGCTATATAACGTCACTCGTTTCAGAATGTTAATGTTAGGCCGTTTGCTGCTGCATCCTTTACGTCTGTGGCTGCTCTCGATTTCTCCAACTACGGGCTAGGCCACGGATCAAACAGAAAAAGCGTGCTGCGTTATTAACGCGTTAATTTTGACAGACCTAATTTAAATTTTACTCCTGCATGTTCTGCGTCTCTGTGTGAATGACGGGCACACACGCGTGATGCTCGCCATCTTTGCAGTCTCTGCCGTGTGTCGCTATATGAGGACACGAACGCATAAGCCGTCACTTCATGAGCATCTCCCGCTTCATTTGAGAAAACCGTAATAATGAGCACAGACACTCAAAGCTCTTCACGGCAACCCGTCAAAATAAAAGCTTGGTTTAACGTGAAGAAACTGGCAGAATATATTAGGCAACTGTTGTACAGTAGATTTAGCTAGGTCTCTATATTATAATAATAATAATAATGCCTTGATCGTTGCTTATTTTTCACTTGATCTTTTTATAAACAATGTTTACTTTTAAACAGCACACAGCCTTTAAATGTTTATGTATTTACTTATAATGATATCATCATAAATAATAAACTCATTGAATTTAAACAAATAAAAAAAGTTAAATAAAATAAAAAATTTGCTGTGGTACCGAAATTGTTACCGAGTACTGTAAAATTTTTATGGTATTGGTACCGACTACTGGAGTTTTGGTACAGTGACATCCCTACTGGACAGGATTTAAATCAAACACGGTTTTAATGATAATTAAATTTTAAACGAGATTACCACGCCAGTACGTTTTACCGTGAAACCGGTAATCGCTCCATCCCCACGTGCAGAACTGGACAAACACTCCAGCGCCGAGTGGATTCTACACCTGTGATTGGCCACTGCGTTCAAGAACTCAACAAACATGTCTGTGATTGGCTACATTACTCACCGATGCGAAAACCCATTGGGAATTGACTCATTTGATGAGGGACACAACACAAGAGCCTTATGATGATTAGTGATTAGCCCATGATAAACTGATATAAGCCAGACGCGGTCTATAACTGTCTGGATGGGCACTTACAGGCCATTCCAGGATGAACATTTTCATTTCACAACGGGATTAACAAAAAAAAAAAAAATTACTGGTATGAATTGTATATTATAGGATGACCAAATATCACTTTAAAACCCAATGAAAACAAGCTCCGTTACCGACACAGTTTCTAAAGTCAAAAGACATGCAACAAGGATTACCACATTTTACAAACACAAAATATTCCCAACTTTAAAAGTGACAAAGACTTCCAGTATTTTCATTTGTGCGCGTGCAGAGTTGGCCCTGTCCGCCCTTTCTACAACCCAATCACCGTTACCGAGAAGTCTCAATCGTGGCAGAAAACGGTCAAACGACCTCCGAGTCACGAGAAATGTCAGAACGCGTACGACAAACGAGCCCGTCCCGCAGAAAGCGAGCGCTGACGCCACTAGCTCGCGCGCTAACGCTGAGCGCTGAGGCCGCGCGACTGAAACCCTGAGGGGAATAATCCAGAGAGAAAGGGAAGTAGAAAACAAACTTACGCGGGTTGTGGGTCTAAATGTGCGGCTGGAATGCACAGCGACTCGGGGAACAGGCGGAGAGCTTGAGGTTTTTCTCCGTGGATGCGATTGAGTCCACCGTTTCTTCCTGCGACCGTTTGTTTCTGTCGCTGCGCGTCTCGCAGACTGGGGCGCGGCGCTCTGTACTCGCGGAGGTGAAGAGGCTTCTGATTGGTCAGCGTCACGCGAAGTCCCGCCCACAGCTCAAAACAGAGCCTTTGATGTGAGCCGCCCACATACGTGATGGGCGGGGCCTGTCCGTCCCTTAAAAACAGTGAGCTCGGCGTGTGTATTCTGTTGTTTTGTGGGTGGGGTATAGCCTGTGTTTTCCAGAAAATTAATAAAACATTTTTTTTTTAACTGCATCTTTATTATTGAATAGCTTATACTTATGAATTTGTACCTTTATATTCTGTAACACATGTATAGGTATGTAATAATTAATAAAAAGAAAAGTGCCAACAGAGAAGTTCAAATGCATAAAGGGGACTTCAGGTAAATTAGGGCACTTTTGACTGGGAATGCATGTCCCAATTATCCTGAATTAACCATATCTTTTAGAGTAGGTGCCTGTATGTATTAATGCAGTTTTTTTATTTAGTGTTCTCACTATATTTGACGCTAGCACTTCTAATATCTGATTCCTAAGGAATGCATAAACTGATCAAATATATAACTCAAATGCAACGTAAGCCAATTTTAATATACCTATATAGATTTCTTTAAGCAAAAAGGCAGTTTTTTTTTTATTATTTGATTTTTGAAACATGATCTGGATATGCGTTGCAATATTAACCCTACAGTACAGATCTCAATTTAAAGATTACAACATTGTCTGCAAGCAGGACAGTTCAATTGTTTCATGGTCACATGGCCAAATTCAGGTTTGTCAGTTCTCAAGTTCACCACATGAGGTCGCCATTTTACATCACTGCATTTATCAGTAATCGATGGCTGTGGTTAAAATCGCCCACTATAACCTTAAATAGGGCACTGTTGGAGGGGACGGCCATTTGTAGTGCTGTCCGAAACCACAGTGGACGTTATCAAGTGCACTCATTAAATCCCACAATGGACTGCAAAACTGCTAGAGAATACCCATAATGCACTGTCTAAATTTCACTGCTATTAAACTGCTAAATTGTCGCAGAACACATGCATTTCATTCAGGCTAGGGATGGGCAATATGGAAAGATATTAAATCACGATTTTATCACGATTCTCTTTGAAGTGACTGAGCAGTCCAGTCAAACTCATTTACCTAATTTAAAAACAAAGCCTTACAAGGTAACAATATATATATATATAAAGAATGACATTTAGAGAAAAATCTTAATGTCATTATTTTATCTTTCTTATTTTTTAATAAGAACAAAGATACATACACCAATCAGGCCCAACATTATGACCGGTGAAGTGAATAACCCTGATTATCTCTTCATCACAGCTCCTGTTAGTGGGTGGGATATATTAGGCAGCAAGTGAACATTTTGTCCTCAAAGTTGATGTGTTAGAAGCAGGAAAAATGGGCAAGCGTAAGGATTTGAGCAAGTTTGACAAGGGCCAAATTGTGATGGCTAGACGACTGGGTCAGAGCATCTCCAAAACTGCAGCTCTTGTGGGGTGTTCCCGGTCTGCAGTGGTCAGGATCTATCAAAAGTGCTCCAAGGAAGGAACAGTGGTGGACCGGCGACAGGGTCATGGGCGGCCAAGGCTCATTGATGCATGTGTGGAGCGAAGGCTGGCCCATGTGGTCCGATCGAACAGACGAGCTACTGGAGCACAAAGTTCATGCTGGTTCTGATAGAAAGGTGTCAGAATACACAGTGCATCACAGTTTGTTGTGTTTGGGGCGGCATAGCCGCAGAGCAGTCGCGGTTCCCATGCTGACCCCTGTCTACTGCCAAAAGCACCAACAGTGGCACGTGAGCATCAGACCTGGAAGACAGAGCAATGGAAGAAGGTGGCCTGGTCTGATGAATCACGTTTTCTTTTAATATTTTTCGACGGGTCAGGACTGTATTGGCAGCAAAAGGAGAACCAACACATTAGGAAGGTGGTTATAATGTTATGCCTGATCTGTGTATACACAACACAATATACAAATGAAATGGCCAGTGCTTTTTTACAGCTACAGTAGATGTATTTAACAGTAGCATTCATGTAAGAAACTGAATGAACAATTATAAAAATAAAACCCTATATATATATATATATATATATATATATATATATACATAGATTATTATTAAATCTACTGTATTAAAGTTCTCAGTCAGGTTTCTTCTTCATAAACGTTATTTTGACAAATGTGGGTAATTAAACAGTTGCATTTAAAAAAAAAAAAATGCAATAAAATCGCATGTACACAAGTATTCACAGCCTTTGCTCAAAACTTTGTTGAAGTACCTTTGGCACCAATTACAGCCTCAAGTCTTTTTGAGTATGATGCTACAAGCTCGCCACACCTATTTTTGGGCAGTTTCTGTCTTCTTCTTTGCAGGACCGCTCAAGCTCCATCAGGTTGGATGGGGAGTGATCAGAGTTTCCAGATCTCTTCAGAGATTTTCAATCGTGTTCAAGTCTGGGCTCTGGCTGGGCCTCTCAGGGACATTCAAAGAGTTGTCCCGTAGCCACTCCTTTGTTATTTGGCTGTGTGCTTAGGGTCGTTGTCCTGTTGGAACAAGATGAACCTTCAACACAGTCTGAGGTCCAGAGCGCTCTGGAGCAGGTTTTCATCAAGGATGTCTCTGTACATTGCTGCATTCATCTTGTCCTCGATCCTGACTAGTCTCCCAGTTCCTGTCGCTGAAAAACACCCCCACAGCATGATGCTGCCACCACCATGCTTCACTGTAGGGATGGTTTTGGCCAGGTGATGAGCGGTGCCTGGTTTCCTCCAGACATGACGCTTGTCATTCAGGCCAAAGAGTTCAATCTTTGTTTCATCAGACCAGAGATTTTGTTTCTTGTGGTCTGATAGTCCTTCATGTGCCTTTTGGCAAACTCCAGGTGGCCCTTTACTGTGGAGTGGCGTCCGGCTGGCCACTTTCCCATACAGGCCTGATTGTAGGAGAGCTGCAGTGATGGTTGTTCTTCTGGAAGGTTCTCCTCTGCTAGGTTGTTTCAACTCATGTTTAGGTCAAATATGGACAAACCCAATCACTAGGTTTAAAATGTAATTAAAGAATTTAAACCAATGGTTGGGTTTGTCCATATTTGCCCTAAACACGAGTGAGTGTAAAAGTGAAAGTAAAAGAGATAACTTAGTCCAGTAATCAGGCACTGTTTGACAGGCTTTTATTGTGTGCACATCAGAACAGCACACAAATTAAAAGTTTAACCATCAAGGCTTTAAAGCACATGCAAATAATGCACTTTTGTGATTGTGAATAAGTAACAATTTCTCTGCATTAACATGTAATGCGATCGAGTTGTACAGTATTGGGAAGGAGGTGCCAGAACTGCAACTGATAGAATGAGCGCTGTACTACGATATTTCTTCAAAATGGAGAAAACAGAGACATTTTAATCTTCCACAAGAAGAAAAAAACGAGATCACACCCCAAATTCAGACTTCATAACCAATTTCATTTTTCATGCTGTTCTAATATAAATTGAATATTGTGCTGCAGATTTTGTTCAAAACAAAGAGCAATATGGAAACACTTTGATTGCATGTCAACTAAAGTACGTTGTGGCGAGGCGGGGGACCGTGAGAGCGGGCCTCGCCTCATGGAGGAGTGACGGGAGTATAAAAGGAGGAGCGACGACATGGCAAGACGAGAGAGGACCAGGCCTGGATTTTATTTTGTGTTTTGTTTTGTGTTTAGGCGGCAGTCGTCCGTGAGGGGCTGCCGCCGACGTTATGGTTTGTTTTATTTTTGGATTAAAGTTTTTAAATGTTCGCCGGTTCCCGCCTCCTTCTTCCCTGATCGTTCATGGTCGTTACATACGTTTATTCAATAAACAAGCCTTTTCATCAGTTTTAAAATGTGCAATCAATACATTACACACAACATTACTGGCCATAGACACAATAAATGAAACCAATGTTAGTAAACTCTTTTCAACCATAATCTTCCCATATCCAAACTTGACTGAGCTAGGATACACTTTCACACTGTAAGAGGCGTTCACACGTTAAAGGATGAGTTCACTTCAAAATGAAAATTTCCTGATATTTGACTCACCCCATCTCATCCAAGATGTTGATGTCTTTCTTTCTTCAGTTGAAAAGAAAGTATGTTTTTGTGGAAAACATTCCAGGATTTTTCTCCACATAATGGTTTTCACACCAAAATGTTGAAGGTCATTGAAAACCATTATGTGGAGACAAATCCTGGAATGTTTTCCACAAAAACATACTTTCTTTTCAACTGAAGAAAGAAAGACATCAACATCTTGAATGAGGGTGAGTCAAATATCAGAAAATTTCATTTTGAAGTGAACTCATCCTTTAAGCTTCTAACAGCACAGAACAGCTCATGAACATTCAGAGTCTCGCAGTGATTTCAATTCAAGGAAGTCTTGGTCTCAAACGCATAGAGGTGAAGCTTTTTTGCTCACTTTTCGTTTTCTTTTGCTCACCTAGACAACATTGCTTTTTCTTATGAACCTGTAGACTAGATAATCGGCTGAACCTCTTCCCACATGAAGAGCACTGGTGCGGCTTCTCTCCAGTGTGAACTCTCTCATGAGCTTTCAGGTTTCCTGACTGAGAGAAACTCTTCCCACAGTGTGAGCACTTGTACGGTTTCTCTCCAGTGTGAACTTTCTTATGCTCTCTCAAGGCGAATGATTGAGCGAAAGTCTTCCCACATGAAGAGCACTGGTGCGGCTTCTCTCCAGTATGAACTCTCTCATGAGCTTTCAATGTTCCTAACTGAGAGAAACTCTTCCCACATGAAGAGCACTGGTGCGGCTTCTCTCCAGTGTGAAGTCTCTCATGCCTTTTCAAGGTTACTGACTGAGAGAAACTCTTCCCACAGTGTGAGCACTTGTACGGTTTCTCTCCAGTGTGAACTTTCTTATGCTCTCTCAAGGCGAATGATTGGGTGAAACTCTTCCCACATGAAGAGCACTGGTGCGGCTTCTCTCCAGTGTGAAGTCTCTCATGATCTTTCAGGGATGATAAAATAGAGAAACTCTTCCCACATGAAGAGCACTGGTGCGGCTTCTCTCCAGTGTGAACTCTCTCATGTGTTTTCAGGTTTCCTGACTGAGAGAAACTCTTCCCACAGTGTGAGCACTTGTACGGTTTCTCTCCAGTGTGAATTCTCTGGTGTCGTTTTAATTTGTCGGATGAAATGAAACTCTTCCCACATGAAGAGCACTGGTGCGGCTTCTCTCCGGTGTGAACTCTCTCATGAGCTTTCAGGCATCCGGCCTGAGAGAAACGCTTTCCACAGTGTGAGCACTTGTACGGTTTCTCTCCGGTGTGAATTCTCTGGTGTGATTTTAATTCGTTAGATTTAGTGAAGGTCTTCCCACAGTCAAAGCACATATAAGGTCTCACACCAGTATGAATACGCTCATGCACTTGTAAAGCGTCCAGATGTGAAAAACTCTTTCCACAAACAGAACAAAAGTGAGGCTTCACAGCAGCATGAACTACAAGGTGTCTTTTTAAGCCTGATGCCACAACAAATGTTTTCTCACACTGATCACAGCTGAATGATCTCACTCCAGAGTGACGGCGCAGATGATTGTTGAGAACATTTTTACGGATAAAACTCTTTCCACACTGACAGCATGTGAATGGTTTTTCTCCAGTGTGAATTCTCATGTGCTCATCTAAGTTTCCTTTGAGACTGAAACTCTTTCCACACTGAGTGCATGTATGAGGCTTCTCTCCAGTGTGAATTTGTAGGTGCCTTTTCAAGTGTCCTTTGTAAGTGAAACCCGTTCCACACTGAGAGCATGTGAACGGTTTTTCTCCAGTGTGAATTCTCATGTGTCTCTTAAGGTCTGATGCATTTATGTAACTCCTTCCACACTGAGTGCATGTATGAGGCTTCTCTCCAGTGTGAATCCTCATGTGTCTTTTAAGTTGTGAATTCTGTGTGAAACTCTTTCCACACTCAGAGCAGGTGAGAGATCCTTTGACTCCAGGTTTCTGTGTGGAATTCTTCTCAGTTTGTGAACTGATGTTTCCATCTTCATTTGTAAATTGATGAGGTTTTCGAAGCCGATGCCGTTTGTCCTCTTTCACGTCCATCGGGTCTAGAATCAAAATATTAAAGGAGGACAAATTAGAAAAAAAACTAAATCTGGTTCTAGTTTCTAAAAATCTAGTTTACAACCAAGCCTACTAGAATTCCAAGTATACTATATCTATGCATTGTTCTATGTCAGTTTTCATCTTAATGTTCCTCATCAGACATTAAAGAGAATGAAGGAAAACACCAACCCGTTTACCTCAAACTTTACAATAGTATGTCAGAAGATTCTCCTGGAGTAATTTCTCCTGATTGCTGCTGCTGCTGCTCCTGTGGGAAGATGGGAATAATTCCCAGCATTTAAAGCTTTTTCAAATATCACCTTTCATGCAGTGTGTAATATAGCTGTCTGTTAATGTAAACGGTCTGCAAAGTTGCAAAGTCGAAAGTGCATTTATTGTCTCCCAAAAATAAAGAATTGACTCTGAACCGTCTGAACAAGTCATCAGGAACTCTAGTCTCACTTCCATGACCTGAATACGTAACGCGGCTATAGTCTATAGTCTTCATTGGCTGTCCGCGAACAAAGTCTACTTTGACCCGTTCTCAAACACTGTAGCTGGTTCATGTTGTGTACATGTCGACAAAGTGGTTAGTGGTTAAAATTACCACAGCAATACAATGGTAGTAAAACCTTTCAACGATTGCCTCCTTGCGATGGAGGTTCAGGTTGAATAACTAGTTTTTCCAATGTTTCATCATTGGACTCGCACTCGGATTGATATGGTAAAATCGATGCCATCGCTACTGTCTTTATAGTGTGTGCAATTGCTGAGCTTTAGGAAGCCTCCGGAGCTGAAGTTCAGTTATGGTAATGGCCAATCTTTTCCGACACATGCTGTAAGCATTAGACTAATAATAACAGATTGAACCATCTGACCAATCAGAGCAGAGTAGCTTGTGGAAAGGAGGGATTTAGAGAGACTGAATCATCAGATGAGTTGTTTGAGAATCATTGAAAATTGTGGTAATGTGCAATGTACACTATATTGCCAAAAGTATTTGGACACTCCTCCAAATCACTGAATTCAGGTGTTCCAATCACTTCCATGGCCACAGGTGTATAAATCAAGCACTAGGCATGCAGACGCTTCTACACACATTTGTGAAAGAATGGGTCGATCTCAGGAGCTCAGTGAACTCAAGCGTGATACTATGATAGGTTGCCACCTGTGCAATAAGTCCATTCGTGAAATTTCCTCACTACTAAATATTCCATGCTCAACTGTTAGTGGTATTATAACAAAGTGGAAGCAATTGGGAACAACAGCAACTCAGCCACGAAATGGTAGGGCACGTAAAATCACAGAGTGGGGTCAGCGCATGCTGAGAGTCACAGTGCGCAGAAGTCGCCAACTTTCTGCAGTCAATAGCTACAGACCTCCAAACTTCTGTGGCCTTTAGAGGAGCTCAAGAACAGTGTGTAGAGAGCTTAATGGGATGGGTTTCCATGGTGGAGCAGCTCATCCATGCTGTACATCAACAAGTGCAATGCAAAGTGTGGGATGCAGTGGAGTAAAGCACGCCTACACTGGACTCTAGAGCAGTGGAGACGTGTTCTCTGGAGTGACCAATCACGTTTCTGTCTGGCAATCCCATAGACGAGTCTGGGTTTGGCGGTTACCAGGAGAACGGGACTTGCCTGACTGCATTGTGCCAAGTGTAAAGTTTGGTGGAGGGGGGATTATGGGGTGGGGTTGTTTTTCAGGGGTTGGGCTTGGCCCCTTAGTTACAGTGAAAGGAACTCTTAATGCTTCACCAAGACATTTTGGACAATTTCATGCTCCCAACTTTGTGGGAACAGTTTGGGGACGGTCCCCTTCCTGTTCCAACATGACTGCGCACCAGTGCACAAAGCGTCGGTCCATAAAGACACGGATGAGCGAGTTTGGTGTGGAGGAACTTTACTGGCCTGCACAGAGTCCTGACCTCAACCCGACAGAACACCTTTGGGATGAATTACAATTTACTGGCAATTGGGGATAGTGTTAATTGATAACATGCGAGTGCAGGCAAATTATTTTTCCTGACTTTCCAGCAGATGTTAAGACACCGACAGATTCGTTGCATGTGATATTTCACGGAGTATAGATTAAAAAACGATGTCTCATTTATAAACATTTATATGAATATTAGAACCTTTTAAAATGTTTCTGGAAGATTTTTTGGAGTGGTTGCTCATCTACAGTGAATCTATTAAATGTTTCCTGACAGATGTTAAATGGACATTTCAAAAATGATTTATGATTTAGAAAACTGACTTTATAAAGACATTTATCAGATCTTTGTACACAGCAGATGCTTTCCAGCTCTAAACACATCTGGGATGTGAATGACATGCAGTTTTCTCCATATATGTCCTAAAGAGTGTAATAACGACCCTACATTCAATATGAATGATGAAACTGGCTGTAGTAATAATAACCATTGGCATTGCTAAGGCCTGAAAATAGAGTACGCTCATTTTTCAAAATTGATTATACACTAGCCTACAAAGAAACAAAATCAACTTTATTTAATGCACTCAAATTTATTTTAAGTATCAGTTTCCATTGAAACAAACGTCTCAACATAATGTGGGCGTGGCTTGCGAGGTGCGACATGAAACTCCTTTAAACGCCGTGAATATACATAAGAACAAAGACGAGGAAACAACACAGTCCAAATACTGACACGGACATTAATAAATGGTTTTGAATTTAATTGTGTGGGTAAAAATGGATTTGGGGTCAGTTCTGGGGGTTTCAAACATCTAGGCTATATTTTATAGTCTAATTGGTTAAAAAACAAAACTCCATAAAATCAGTCATCATGACGTTACATTTACATTTATGCATTTGGCAGACGCTTTTATCCAAAGCGACTTACATTGCATTCAAGGTACACATTTTGTCCGTTCTTGCTTTCCCTGGGAATCGAACCCATGAACTTGGCGTTGCTAGCGCCACACTCTTATTGCTTGAGCTACAGGACAGCTTCACTCAATTCACGTTATTAAACACAGGAGCCCATGCGACTGCCCGTTGATGAGGGTGAGGTGTGATGAGGAAGATGAGGTCATAGTGACAATCCGGTAGGGAGAGAGTGAAATCGAAGATGTTTGACAAATCAAACGCGGTTTTCTGCATAGCCGTTTTTTTTAATTTGCATGTAAACACGTGAGCAGGTTTTTGAGTTACCCGCTTATTCTGTGCATGTAAGCACGCTCATTATCTTAACAGTACGTAAGCTGCTTACATACATTTATTGTGAAAGTTGCTTCTACAAATCATTTTTAACTGAAAATGTTCTTCTTGAGTTTATATATCCAACATTAAGTATAACCAATTTAAGTTTGGAAACAATATGTTGTATTTATAATGTCACACTTCACAGTTTAAATGTTTTTTCCATACATAAAATATATATATATAGATGGATTTTAGGAATAAAAGGTCCATCATAAAGTTTGTAAACCCCTGTTTTGATCTGTTTTCCTGGGATTTTTTTTTTCTTTTTCTTTTTTCCAATCATTATTTTCTCTTAAGGAGATTAAAAATGGTGCTTACCAACCTTGACTGTTTTGACAATAAAATTCTATAACTTTATTTTGGGTGGGTTTTGGTGATCTTTTGGGCTGTAAATCGTGGCCCCAATCTGGCAACACTGAACCCAGTTGATCCATATCCCCACACAAACAGCTGGAGTTATATTACACACTGCATCACAGGTCATATTCGGATAACAGCAGAATAACAAACAATACTAACAAAACAAACCATGTTAACTGGCGGAACAATTGTTTTGATCATTACCAAAAGTAACTAAACTGTTTATTGGCCTTATGTGTCATATTGATATTGCCACGGTTTTATAAAAGCAATAATAAAGATGTGTAATAATGCCCTTATAGACCCTTCAGTCTTTGTGTTTCTCTGACTGAGCCCAATCTGTGACCAGCACGAAAACACACTCATCCCAGTCTCGATCCTGGCAGTTATATACGGCGAGCGTTAACGCCACTAGCTCGCGCGCTATAGCGTTGGGGCCGCGCGACGGGGGAATCATCCAGGGAGAAAGGGAAGTAGAAAACAAACTTACGCGGGTGTGGGTCTAAATGTGCGGCTGGGGAACAGGCGGAGAGCTTGAGTTTTCCCTCCGTTAGTGGGATTGTGTCCCGTTTCTTTCTGCGACCGTTTGTTTCTGTCGATGCGCGGCGCTCTGGACTCGCTGAGGTAAAGAGGCTTCTGATTGGTCAGCGTCAGGCGACGTTCGGACAACGGCGCCAACAGTTTCATGCAGAAAGTGGGCGGAGCAAATTTATCATCGTACGGGACTGTGATGACGCGCTTTAACGGTCATCAATATCGTAAATCATGCAGTTTTTTTGTATTTTAATTTTTTTAAAATGTTTTTATAACACTAACATATTACTTTTACATCAGATTACAAAAAACAAGTTACCGCTGCTGTGAAATTTAAGATCTTTCTCTCTTTTCGCTGCCGTTATTAATCTCACTATGTTTGTTTCCTCTGTATATAGATAGATACATCACTACAGCATATTTTTGTAAAAACTAGGGATATTAAACATCAAACCCAACAGGTAAACTCATCTACCCATAGTCACTTTCACAACATAGACTGTAAAAAGATGGACTGCTTGTTTCCTTCCACTGTAGAAAACTGAAGCCAAAGTATCCCAGTATCAGTCACTGCCGATTGCGTTGTTCGGAGTCTGCTGTGTTTATAATAGTGCTCTTGCAAACAGCTTACAGAGAAAATGTTTTTAAATACAGAATTAAAGAGTTATTAAAGTTTAATGGTGGTGACGTTGCTATGGAATCTTGTTTACGCCACAAAATGAAACAGTTTACTTCCTGCAATTCTGACTTGAGGATAAACTCGCAATTGCGAATTATAAAGTCAGATTTATGAGATAAAATGTGACTTTATATCTTGCAATTCTGACTTCTTTTCTCAGAATTGTGAGATATAAAATCCATTTTGAGGAAAAGCTATTTGTTTATATCTCGCAATTGCAACTTTATATCATGCAATTAAAAAAAATGCAGTAATGACAGCAAAAGATGAATCCAGGATAGACATTAAGCAAAAAACAAACAAACAAAAAACAGAAATCTTTTAATGCAAACCAGGTGTTTGAAGTTCAGTAAAGCTCAATCATATCATTATAAATCATGTTACAGCAGTTCTGAAAAGGGCAATGCTTGACCAAACTGTTAACAGATTCAAACTTCACTACTAATTTTTGTACTAATTACCCTCAGATTAAATCACTCTATTGAAACAATCTGAACTTCAAATTATTTGTAAATCATGGATGTGAATGTGAACTTTCTCATGAGTCCGTAGATTAGATAATTGCGTGAAACTCTTCCCACATGAAGAGCACTGGTGCGGTTTCTCTCCAGTGTGATGTCTCTCATGAGCTTTCAATGTTCCTGACCGAGAGAAACTCTTCCCACAGTGTGAGCACTTGTACGGTTTCTCTCCAGTGTGAACTTTCTTATGCTCTCTCAAGGCTGATGATTGGGTGAAACTCTTCCCACATGAAGAGCACTGGTGCGGCTTCTCTCCAGTGTGAAGTCTCTCATGAGCTTTCAGGGATGATAAAACAGAGAAACTCTTCCCACATGAAGAGCACTTGTACGGTTTCTCTCCAGTGTGAACTCTCTGGTGTTGATTTAATGTGCCTGATGTAGTGAAGGTCTTCCCACAGTCAAAGCACATATAAGGTCTCACACCTGTATGAATACGCTCATGCACTTTTAAATTCTCCAGTTGTAAAAAACAATTTCCACATAAAGAACAAACGTGAGGCTGTATGAACTTTAAGATGTCTACTTAAGTTTGATTTGACAACAAATGTTTTCCCACACTGATCGCAGCTGAATGGTCTCACTGCAGAGTGAAAGCGCAGATGAACTTTGAGAGAGCTTTTCTGAGTGAAACTGCATTCATCTTGTCCTTGATCCTGACTAGTCTCCCAGTTCCTGTCGCTGAAAAACACCCCCACAGCATGATGCTGCCACCACCATGCTTCACTGTAGGGATGGTTTTGGCCAGGTGATGAGCGGTGCCTGGTTTCCTCCAGAGATGACGCTTGTCATTCGGGTCAAAGAGTTCAATCTTTGTTTCATCAGACCAGAGTGTTTAGTTTCTTGTGGTCTGAGAGTATCAGAAAAATGTAAAAAATGTATTTTACATTTAAACCCAATCATTCCCAATCACATATCACACACCCCAAATTCAGACTCCTCTTTCATGCTGTTCTAATATAAATTGAATATTGTGCTGCAGATTTTGTTCAAAACAAAGAGCAATATGGAAACACTTTGATTGCATGTCAACTAAAGTACGTTTATTCAATAAACAAGCCTTTTCATCAGTTTTAAAATGTGCAATCAATACATTACACACAACATTACTGGCCATAGACACAATAAATGAAACCAATGTTAGTAAACTCTTTTCAACCATAATCTTCCCATATCCAAACTTGACTGAGCTAGGATACACTTTCACACTGTAAGAGGCGTTCACACGTTAAAGGATGAGTTCACTTCAAAATGAAAATTTCCTGATATTTGACTCACCCCATCTCATCCAAGATGTTGATGTCTTTCTTTCTTCAGTTGAAAAGAAAGTATGTTTTTGTGGAAAACATTCCAGGATTTTCTCCACATAATGGTTTTCACACCAAAATGTTGAAGGTCATTGAAAACCATTATGTGGAGACAAATCCTGGAATGTTTTCCACAAAAACATACTTTCTTTTCAACTGAAGAAAGAAAGACATCAACATCTTGGATGAGATGGGGTGAGTCAAATATCAGGAAATTTTCATTTTGAAGTGAACTCATCCTTTAAGCTTCTAACAGCACAGAACAGCTCATGAACATTCAGAGTCTCGCAGTGATTTCAATTCAAGGAAGTCTTGGTCTCAAACGCATAGAGGTGAAGCTTTTTTGCTCACTTTTCGTTTTCTTTTGCTCACCTAGACAACATTGCTTTTTCTTATGAACCTGTAGACTAGATAATCGGCTGAACCTCTTCCCACATGAAGAGCACTGGTGCGGCTTCTCTCCAGTGTGATGTCTCTCATGTCTTTTCAATGTTCCTGATTGAGAGAAACTCTTCCCACAGTGTGAGCACTTGTACGGTTTCTCTCCAGTGTGAACTTTCTTATGCTCTCTCAAGGCTGATGATTGGGTGAAACTCTTCCCACATGAAGAGCACTGGTGCGGCTTCTCTCCAGTGTGAAGTCTCTCATGAGCTTTCAGGGATGATAAAACAGAGAAACTCTTCCCACATGAAGAGCACTTGTACGGTTTCTCTCCAGTGTGAACTCTCTGGTGTTGATTTAATGTGCCTGATGTAGTGAAGGTCTTCCCACAGTCAAAGCACATATACGGTCTCACACCAGTATGAATACGCTCATGCTCTTTTAAATTCTCCAGTTGTAAAAAACAATTTCCACATAAAGAACAAACGTGAGGCTTCACACCTGTATGAACTTTAAGGTGTCTACTTAAGTTTGATTTGACAACAAATGTTTTCCCACACTGATCGCAGCTGAATGGTCTCACTGCAGAGTGAAAGCGCAGATGAACTTTGAGAGAGAGCTTTTCTGAGTGAAACTCTTTCCACACTGAGAGCATGTGAACGGCTTCTCTCCGGTGTGAATCCTCATGTGTGTCTTTAGGTTTCCTTTATGTCTGAAACTCTTTCCACACTGAGAGCAGGTGAAAGATCCTTTGACTTCAGTTTTTCCAGCTCGTTTTTGCGTGAAACACTTTTCAGTTTGTTGAATGACTGTGTTTCCATCTTCATCTTTGAAATGCTGAAGTTTTTGAAACTGATGTTGTTTGTCTTCATTCACTTCCATCAGGTCTAAAATAAACATATACCATATTTTTAAAATTCAAATAAAGAAATGAGAACAACAAGAAATATGAGTCACAATCAGGCAACAATGTAGTCCTTTTTCAGTTTTCCTCTTAAAGGTGCTGTATGTAAGTTTTTAACTTTACTAAAGCATACAAATACCATAAAGTGCTTGCAGATATGTAGGAAACAACGCTATAGCCAGTTATTGTGCGTATTGAAATGTGCGTTGTGTGGGAAATGAGTGAATGTCTGTTTTTGTTTTGGCCAGTTTACCCAATAGTATTTCGACACCACAGTTGCCAGTTGCTGAAAACAAAGCATATTACTGGCATGGACGCCAGCAAACAAACTGGGTCAGAGATCACAGATTCTACCTGACCTAGAAAGCCTCAGCATCCATCAAAAAATCTCTACACTGTAAGTGTAATTGAAACTTAATACAATGAAAATTTGAGAAGTGACATCCCCCTTTATTCAAATAGTATTACAAGATTTAAGCATATTGCGTAATTGTGTTTTATTTGTTAAAATACAGTGAAACATGCCAAATTGTGCTATTTTCATGATTTATCACATTTTTATTTTTATTTATATGGTTCAGATACAATAATATTTTGAGTTTCTATTTATTAAACCCATTAGCTTCATTGCATTAACTCAAATTTTTAACTTCAATGAACTCAACATTTTAAGGCAACCAGGTTACTTACTTTTTTAAGTTAAACCAACAGTATTTTTTTACAGTGTATAAATGAGAGCACATTAAAACAGATAAATCAACTCTGGACTGCAGGCCATTCCATTCATTAAAGAGAATGAAGGAAAACACCAACCTATCTGTTCCTCTGTCTCTTCATCTTTTATTCTGCAGGGCTCTTCCTCAAGCTCCATCTTTACAATAGTATGTCTGTAGTTTCTCCTGGAATAACTCCTCCTGCTTGCTGCTTCTTCTCCTGTGGGAAAATGGGAATATTCCCAGCATTTAAACTCTCATGAACGGCTGTGGGAGCGGCTTCACTGACTGAAGGTGTGAATTGTGGTCGCTGTTGCTCATTTAGCAGATGATCATCACACTTACAATCACTCAACTATTCATGGTTTAAGTGAATTAAGGGTTGATTACTGTAATCAGATATCGATTAAAGGTGTGAATGTGTGCAAAATAGAGGAACATGAATAGTTTACAATTCATATGAAAATGTAGCTCGTATGTAAAATTTCTCAAGGGCAATTTTTGAAGGGGACACAAATAATACAGCCAAAATTGTACTTGTATGGATAAGTGTGGCGTGTTGGTGCACTGAAAAATTATCTTATCTCCCTTTTTCTTTTCTCTGTTAACTTTATCTGGCCAACAACACAAAGCAATAGTTGTTTAAATATGAGTTATTATCATAGGTTCACCACACGGTACTATAATTATTAAATGATCTTGCTTCCTCCACATACTGAGCACAATCACAGTGGTAGATCTACAATATTAGCCTAACATCAGTTCACACATTGGTTTATCGCTAGAGCCCGATCAATCTATCGGTCTGCCAATTTTATCAGCCGATTTGAGCCTGTTGCAGATATAACGGCATCGCCATATATGACGCAGATATCCCACAGATATGAACCCGCCAGTCACCGCCAACGTTTAAGTTTCATGCCCCACAGAATATCTTGTTGCATGAATATCTGAACATGTAATATATCAAAAGAAAGAACAGAGCCTCTGTTTTATTCTCGCTTCATGCATTCCTTTAGTCTGACAAGCCAGACTCACATCAAGATGTTGGGTCTGGGAACTCACCATTGGCAGGGCTCAATCCGAGGGGGCGGGATAAACGTTTGTCTTTCAAATTCCCTCTGCACACAATAGGACAGCGCTACAACCGGCCAGAGAAACGAAGAAGGTGAAGCGGAGCTAGTTGATAGATTAAACTTTCTCCGTATCCGGTCGGCAAAACTCCGAACGCATCTTCCTTTCTTAAGAATGACTTCAGTGCCGTACTTTGTTCTTTTCTCAAAGAAAAGCTTAACTCCAAGTCTTCCAGAGTCGCGGCCAAAGACGGCTGGCCTGGGAACGCTCGGGGTTCCCGGAAGAGCTGGAGGAAGTGGCTAGGAGAGGGAAGTCTGGGCGTCTCTGCTTAGACTGTTGCTCCCATGACCCGGCCCCGGATAAGCGGAAGATAATGGATGGATGGATTATATTATCTTTCTTATTAAAAAATAAGAACAAAGATACATACACCAATCAGGCCCAACATTATGACCGGTGAAGTGAATAACCCTGATTATCTCTTCATCACAGCTCCTGTTAGTGGGTGGGATATATTAGGCAGCAAGTGAACATTTTGTCCTCAAAGTTGATGTGTTAGAAGCAGGAAAAATGAGCAAGCGTAAGGATTTGAGCAAGTTTGACAAGGGCCAAATTGTGATGGCTAGACGACTGGGTCAGAGCATCTCCAAAACTGCAGCTCTTGTGGGGTGTTCCCGGTCTGCAGTGGTCAGGATCTATCAAAAGTGCTCCAAGGAAGGAACAGTGGTGGACCGGCGACAGGGTCATGGGCGGCCAAGGCTCATTGATGCATGTGTGGAGCGAAGGCTGGCCCATGTGGTCCGATCGAACAGACGAGCTACTGGAGCACAAAGTTCATGCTGGTTCTGATAGAAAGGTGTCAGAATACACAGTGCATCACAGTTTGTTGTGTTTGGGGCGGCATAGCCGCAGAGCAGTCGCGGTTCCCATGCTGACCCCTGTCTACTGCCAAAAGCACTAACAGTGGCACGTGAGCATCAGAACTGGATATAGAACACCTGTTTTTGGACAGTTTCTGTCATTCTTCTTTGCAGGACCTCTCAAGCTTCATCAGGTTGGATGGGGAGTGCCGGTGCAGAGCCATTTCCAGATCTCTATAGAGATTTTCAATCGTGTTCAAGTCTGGGCTCTGGCTGGGCCTCTCAGGGACATTCAAAGAGTTGTCCCGTAGCCACTCCTTTGTTATTTGGCTGTGTGCTTAGGGTCGTTGTCCTGTTGGAACAAGATGAACCTTCAACACAGTCTGAGGTCCAGAGCGCTCTGGAGCAGGTTTTCATCAAGGATGTCTCTGTACATTGCTGCATTCATCTTGTCCTTGATCCTGACTAGTCTCCCAGTTCCTGTCGCTGAAAAACACCCCCACAGCATGATGCTGCCACCACCATGCTTCACTGTAGGGATGGTTTTGGCCAGGTGATGAGCGGTGCCTGGTTTCCTCCAGAGATGACGCTTGTCATTCGGGTCAAAGAGTTCAATCTTTGTTTCATCAGACCAGAGTGTTTAGTTTCTTGTGGTCTGAGAGTATCAGAAAAATGTAAAAAATGTATTTTACATTTAAACCCAATCATTCCCAATCACATATCACACACCCCAAATTCAGACTCCTCTTTCATGCTGTTCTAATATAAATTGAATATTGTGCTGCAGATTTTGTTCAAAACAAAGAGCAATATGGAAACACTTTGATTGCATGTCAACTAAAGTACGTTTATTCAATAAACAAGCCTTTTCATCAGTTTTAAAATGTGCAATCAATACATTACACACAACATTACTGGCCATAGACACAATAAATGAAACCAATGTTAGTAAACTCTTTTCAACCATAATCTTCCCATATCCAAACTTGACTGAGCTAGGATACACTTTCACACTGTAAGAGGCGTTCACACGTTAAAGGATGAGTTCACTTCAAAATGAAAATTTCCTGATATTTGACTCACCCCATCTCATCCAAGATGTTGATGTCTTTCTTTCTTCAGTTGAAAAGAAAGTATGTTTTTGTGGAAAACATTCCAGGATTTTTCTCCACATAATGGTTTTCACACCAAAATGTTGAAGGTCATTGAAAACCATTATGTGGAGACAAATCCTGGAATGTTTTCCACAAAAACATACTTTCTTTTCAACTGAAGAAAGAAAGACATCAACATCTTGGATGAGGGTGAGTCAAATATCAGAAATTTTCATTTTGAAGTGAACTCATCCTTTAAGCTTCTAACAGCACAGAACAGCTCATGAACATTCAGAGTCTCGCAGTGATTTCAATTCAAGGAAGTCTTGGTCTCAAACGCATAGAGGTGAAGCTTTTTGCTCACACTTTTCGTTTTCTTTTGCTCACCTAGACAACATTGCTTTTTCTTATGAACCTGTAGACTAGATAATCGGCTGAACCTCTTCCCACATGAAGATCACTGGTGCGGCTTCTCTCCAGTGTGATGTCTCTCATGTCTTTTCAATGTTCCTGATTGAGAGAAACTCTTCCCACAGTGTGAGCACTTGTACGGTTTCTCTCCAGTGTGAACTTTCTTATGCTCTCTCAAGGCTGATGATTGGGTGAAACTCTTCCCACATGAAGAGCACTGGTGCGGCTTCTCTCCAGTGTGAAGTCTCTCATGAGCTTTCAGGGATGATAAAACAGAGAAACTCTTCCCACATGAAGAGCACTTGTATGGTTTCTCTCCAGTGTGAACTCTCTGGTGTTGATTTAATGTGCCTGATGTAGTGAAGGTCTTCCCACAGTCAAAGCACATATACGGTCTCACACCAGTATGAATACGCTCATGCTCTTTTAAATTCTCCAGTTGTAAAAACAATTTCCACATAAAGAACAAACGTGAGGCTTCACACCTGTATGAACTTTAAGGTGTCTACTTAAGTTTGATTTGACAACAAATGTTTTCCCACACTGATCGCAGCTGAATGGTCTCACTGCAGAGTGAAAGCGCAGATGAACTTTGAGAGAGCTTTTCTGAGTGAAACTCTTTCCACACTGAGAGCATGTGAACGGCTTCTCTCGGTGTGAATCCTCATGTGTGTCTTTAGGTTTCCTTTATGTCTGAAACTCTTTCCACACTGAGAGCAGGTGAAAGATCCTTTGACTTCAGTTTTTCCAGCTCGTTTTTGCGTGAAACACTTTTCAGTTTGTTGAATGACTGTGTTTCCATCTTCATCTTTGAAATGCTGAAGTTTTTGAAACTGATGTTGTTTGTCTTCATTCACTTCCATCAGGTCTAAAATAAACATATACCATATTTTTAAAATTCAAATAAAGAAATGAGAACAACAAGAAATATGAGTCACAATCAGGCAACAATGTAGTCCTTTTTCAGTTTTCCTCTTAAAGGTGCTGTATGTAAGTTTTTAACTTTACTAAAGCATACAAATACCATAAAGTGCTTGCAGATATGTAGGAAACAACGCTATAGCCAGTTATTGTGCGTATTGAAATGTGCGTTGTGTGGGAAATGAGTGAATGTCTGTTTTTGTTTTGGCCAGTTTACCCAATAGTATTTCGACACCACAGTTGCCAGTTGCTGAAAACAAAGCATATTACTGGCATGGACGCCAGCAAACAAACTGGGTCAGAGATCACAGATTCTACCTGACCTAGAAAGCCTCAGCATCCATCAAAAATCTCTACACTGTAAGTGTAATTGAAACTTAATACAATGAAAATTTGAGAAGTGACATCCCCTTTATTCAAATAGTATTACAAGATTTAAGCATATTGCGTAATTGTGTTTTATTTGTTAAAATACAGTGAAACATGCCAAATTGTGCTATTTTCATGATTTATCACATTTTTTTTTTATTTATAGTGGTTCAGATACAATAATATTTTGAGTTTCTATTTATTAAACCCATTAGCTTCATTGCATTAACTCAAATTTTTAACTTCAATGAACTCAACATTTTAAGGCAACCAGGTTACTTACTTTTTAAGTTAAACCAGCAGTATTTTTTACAGTGTATAAATGAGAGCACATTAAAACAGATAAATCAACTCTGGACTGCAGGCCATTCCATTCATTAAAGAGAATGAAGGAAAACACCAACCTATCTGTTCCTCTGTCTCTTCATCTTTTATTCTGCAGGGCTCTTCCTCAAGCTCCATCTTTACAATAGTATGTCTGTAGTTTCTCCTGGAATAACTCCTCCTGCTTGCTGCTTCTTCTCCTGTGGGAAAATGGGAATATTCCCAGCATTTAAACTCTCATGAACGGCTGTGGGAGCGGCTTCACTGACTGAAGGTGTGAATTGTGGTCGCTGTTGCTCATTTAGCAGATGATCATCACACTTACAATCACTCAACTATTCATGGTTTAAGTGAATTAAGGGTTGATTACTGTAATCAGATATCGATTAAAGGTGTGAATGTGTGCAAAATAGAGGAACATGAATAGTTTACAATTCATATGAAAATGTAGCTCGTATGTAAAATTTCTCAAGGGCAATTTTTGAAGGGGACACAAATAATACAGCCAAAATTGTACTTGTATGGATAAGTGTGGCGTGTTGGTGCACTGAAAAATTATCTTATCTCCTTTTTCTTTTCTCTGTTAACTTTATCTGGCCAACAACACAAAGCAATAGTTGTTTAAATATGAGTTATTATCATAGGTTCACCACACGGTACTATAATTATTAAATGATCTTGCTTCCTCCACATACTGAGCACAATCACAGTGGTAGATCTACAATATTAGCCTAACATCAGTTCACACATTGGTTTATCGCTAGAGCCCGATCAATCTATCGGTCTGCCAATTTTATCAGCCGATTTGAGCCTGTTGCAGATATAACGGCATCGCCATATATGACGCAGATATCCACAGATATGAACCCGCCAGTCACCGCCAACGTTTAAGTTTCATGCCCCACAGAATATCTTGTTGCATGAATATCTGAACATGTAATATATCAAAAGAAAGAACAGAGCCTCTGTTTTATTCTCGCTTCATGCATTCCTTTAGTCTGACAAAGACTCACATCAAGATGTTGGCTGGGAACTCACCAAGGGCTCAATCGAGGGGCGGGATAAGCGTTTGTCTTTCAAATTCCCTCTGCACACAATAGGACAGCGCTACAACCGGCCAGAGAAACAAAGAAGGTGAAGCGGAGCTAGTTGATAGATTAAACTTTCTCCGTATCCGGTCGGCAAAACTCGAACGCATCTTCCTTTCTTAAGAATGACTTCAGTGCCGTACTTTGTTCTTTTCTCAAAGAAAAGCTTAACTCCAAGTCTTCCAGAGTCGCGGCCAAAGACGGCTGGCCTGGGAACGCCTCGGGTTCCCCGGAAGAGCTGGAGGGAAGTGGCTAGGGAGAGGGAAGTCTGGGCGTCTCTGCTTAGACTGTTGCTCCCATGACCCGGCCCCGGATAAGCGGAAGATAATGGATGGATGGATTATATTATCTTTCTTATTAAAAATAAGAACAAAGATACATACACCAATCAGGCCCAACATTATGACCGGTGAAGTGAATAACCCTGATTATCTCTTCATCACAGCTCCTGTTAGTGGGTGGGATATATTAGGCAGCAAGTGAACATTTTGTCCTCAAAGTTGATGTGTTAGAAGCAGGAAAAATGAGCAAGCGTAAGGATTTGAGCAAGTTTGACAAGGGCCAAATTGTGATGGCTAGACGACTGGGTCAGAGCATCTCCAAAACTGCAGCTCTTGTGGGGTGTTCCCGGTCTGCAGTGGTCAGGATCTATCAAAAGTGCTCCAAGGAAGGAACAGTGGTGGACCGGCGACAGGGTCATGGGCGGCCAAGGCTCATTGATGCATGTGTGGAGCGAAGGCTGGCCCATGTGGTCCGATCGAACAGACGAGCTACTGGAGCACAAAGTTCATGCTGGTTCTGATAGAAAGGTGTCAGAATACACAGTGCATCACAGTTTGTTGTGTTTGAAGCGGCATAGCCGCAGAGCAGTCGCGTTTCCCATGCTGACCCCTGTCTACTGCCAAAAGCACTAACAGTGGCACGTGAGCATCAGAACTGGATATAGAACACCTGTTTTTGGACAGTTTCTGTCATTCTTCTTTGCAGGACCTCTCAAGCTTCATCAGGTTGGATGGGGAGTGCCGGTGCAGAGCCATTTCCAGATCTCTATAGAGATTTTCAATCGTGTTCAAGTCTGGGCTCTGGCTGGGCCTCTCAGGGACATTCAAAGAGTTGTCCCGTAGCCACTCCTTTGTTATTTGGCTGTGTGCTTAGGGTCGTTGTCCTGTTGGAACAAGATGAACCTTCAACACAGTCTGAGGTCCAGAGCGCTCTGGAGCAGGTTTTCATCAAGGATGTCTCTGTACATTGCTGCATTCATCTTGTCCTTGATCCTGACTAGTCTCCCAGTTCCTGTCGCTGAAAAACACCCCACAGCATGATGCTGCCACCACCATGCTTCACTGTAGGGATGGTTTTGGCCAGGTGATGAGCGGTGCCTGGTTTCCTCCAGAGATGACGCTTGTCATTCGGGTCAAAGAGTTCAATCTTTGTTTCATCAGACCAGAGTGTTTAGTTTCTTGTGGTCTGAGAGTATCAGAAAAATGTAAAAAATGTATTTTACATTTAAACCCAATCATTCCCAATCACATATCACACACCCCAAATTCAGACTCCTCTTTCATGCTGTTCTAATATAAATTGAATATTGTGCTGCAGATTTTGTTCAAAACAAAGAGCAATATGGAAACACTTTGATTGCATGTCAACTAAAGTACGTTTATTCAATAAACAAGCCTTTTCATCAGTTTTAAAATGTGCAATCAATACATTACACACAACATTACTGGCCATAGACACAATAAATGAAACCAATGTTAGTAAACTCTTTTCAACCATAATCTTCCCATATCCAAACTTGACTGAGCTAGGATACACTTTCACACTGTAAGAGGCGTTCACACGTTAAAGGATGAGTTCACTTCAAAATGAAAATTTCCTGATATTTGACTCACCCCATCTCATCCAAGATGTTGATGTCTTTCTTTCTTCAGTTGAAAAGAAAGTATGTTTTTGTGGAAAACATTCCAGGATTTTCTCCACATAATGGTTTTCACACCAAAATGTTGAAGGTCATTGAAAACCATTATGTGGAGACAAATCCTGGAATGTTTTCCACAAAACATACTTTCTTTTCAACTGAAGAAAGAAAGACATCAACATCTTGGATGAGGGTGAGTCAAATATCAGGAAATTTTCATTTTGAAGTGAACTCATCCTTTAAGCTTCTAACAGCACAGAACAGCTCATGAACATTCAGAGTCTCGCAGTGATTTCAATTCAAGGAAGTCTTGGTCTCAAACGCATAGAGGTGAAGCTTTTTTGCTCACTTTTCGTTTTCTTTTGCTCACCTAGACAACATTGCTTTTTCTTATGAACCTGTAGACTAGATAATCGGCTGAACCTCTTCCCACATGAAGATCACTGGTGCGGCTTCTCTCCAGTGTGATGTCTCTCATGTCTTTTCAATGTTCCTGATTGAGAGAAACTCTTCCCACAGTGTGAGCACTTGTACGGTTTCTCTCCAGTGTGAACTTTCTTATGCTCTCTCAAGGCTGATGATTGGGTGAAACTCTTCCCACATGAAGAGCACTGGTGCGGCTTCTCTCCAGTGTGAAGTCTCTCATGAGCTTTCAGGGATGATAAAACAGAGAAACTCTTCCCACATGAAGAGCACTTGTATGGTTTCTCTCCAGTGTGAACTCTCTGGTGTTGATTTAATGTGCCTGATGTAGTGAAGGTCTTCCCACAGTCAAAGCACATATACGGTCTCACACCAGTATGAATACGCTCATGCTCTTTTAAATTCTCCAGTTGTAAAAAACAATTTCCACATAAAGAACAAACGTGAGGCTTCACACCTGTATGAACTTTAAGGTGTCTACTTAAGTTTGATTTGACAACAAATGTTTTCCCACACTGATCGCAGCTGAATGGTCTCACTGCAGAGTGAAAGCGCAGATGAACTTTGAGAGAGCTTTTCTGAGTGAAACTCTTTCCACACTGAGAGCATGTGAACGGCTTCTCTCCGGTGTGAATCCTCATGTGTGTCTTTAGGTTTCCTTTATGTCTGAAACTCTTTCCACACTGAGAGCAGGTGAAAGATCCTTTGACTTCAGTTTTTCCAGCTCGTTTTTGCGTGAAACACTTTTCAGTTTGTTGAATGACTGTGTTTCCATCTTCATCTTTGAAATGCTGAAGTTTTTGAAACTGATGTTGTTTGTCTTCATTCACTTCCATCAGGTCTAAAATAAACATATACCATATTTTTAAAATTCAAATAAAGAAATGAGAACAACAAGAAATATGAGTCACAATCAGGCAACAATGTAGTCCTTTTTCAGTTTTCCTCTTAAAGGTGCTGTATGTAAGTTTTTAACTTTACTAAAGCATACAAATACCATAAAGTGCTTGCAGATATGTAGGAAACAACGCTATAGCCAGTTATTGTGCGTATTGAAATGTGCGTTGTGTGGGAAATGAGTGAATGTCTGTTTTTGTTTTGGCCAGTTTACCCAATAGTATTTCGACACCACAGTTGCCAGTTGCTGAAAACAAAGCATATTACTGGCATGGACGCCAGCAAACAAACTGGGTCAGAGATCACAGATTCTACCTGACCTAGAAAGCCTCAGCATCCATCAAAAATCTCTACACTGTAAGTGTAATTGAAACTTAATACAATGAAAATTTGAGAAGTGACATCCCCTTTATTCAAATAGTATTACAAGATTTAAGCATATTATGTAATTGTGTTTTATTTGTTAAAATACAGTGAAACATGCCAAATTGTGCTATTTTCATGATTTATCACATTTTTTTTTTATTTATGTGGTTCAGATACAATAATATTTTGAGTTTCTATTTATTAAACCCATTAGCTTCATTGCATTAACTCAAATTTTTAACTTCAATGAACTCAACATTTTAAGGCAACCAGGTTACTTACTTTTTAAGTTAAACCAGCAGTATTTTTTACAGTGTATAAATGAGAGCACATTAAAACAGATAAATCAACTCTGGACTGCAGGCCATTCCATTCATTAAAGAGAATGAAGGAAAACACCAACCTATCTGTTCCTCTGTCTCTTCATCTTTTATTCTGCAGGGCTCTTCCTCAAGCTCCATCTTTACAATAGTATGTCTGTAGTTTCTCCTGGAATAACTCCTCCTGCTTGCTGCTTCTTCTCCTGTGGGAAAATGGGAATATTCCCAGCATTTAAACTCTCATGAACGGCTGTGGGAGCGGCTTCACTGACTGAAGGTGTGAATTGTGGTCGCTGTTGCTCATTTAGCAGATGATCATCACACTTACAATCACTCAACTATTCATGGTTTAAGTGAATTAAGGGTTGATTACTGTAATCAGATATCGATTAAAGGTGTGAATGTGTGCAAAATAGAGGAACATGAATAGTTTACAATTCATATGAAAATGTAGCTCGTATGTAAAATTTCTCAAGGGCAATTTTTGAAGGGGACACAAATAATACAGCCAAAATTGTACTTGTATGGATAAGTGTGGCGTGTTGGTGCACTGAAAAATTATCTTATCTCCTTTTTCTTTTCTCTGTTAACTTTATCTGGCCAACAACACAAAGCAATAGTTGTTTAAATATGAGTTATTATCATAGGTTCACCACACGGTACTATAATTATTAAATGATCTTGCTTCCTCCACATACTGAGCACAATCACAGTGGTAGATCTACAATATTAGCCTAACATCAGTTCACACATTGGTTTATCGCTAGAGCCCGATCAATCTATCGGTCTGCCAATTTTATCAGCCGATTTGAGCCTGTTGCAGATATAACGGCATCGCCATATATGACGCAGATATCCCACACAGATATGAACCCGCCAGTCACCGCCAACGTTTAAGTTTCATGCCCCACAGAATATCTTGTTGCATGAATATCTGAACATGTAATATATCAAAAGAAAGAACAGAGCCTCTGTTTTATTCTCGCTTCATGCATTCCTTTAGTCTGACAAGCCAGACTCACATCAAGATGTTGGGTCTGGGAACTCACCATTGGCAGGGCTCAATCCGAGGGGCGGGATAAACGCTTGTCTTTCAGATTCCCTCTGCACACAATAGGACAGCGCTACAACCGGCCAGAGAAACAAAGAAGGTGAAGCGGAGCTAGTTGATAGATTAAACTTTCTCCGTATCCGGTCGGCAAAACTCCGAACGCATCTTCCTTTCTTAAGAATGACTTCAGTGCCGTACTTTGTTCTTTTCTCAAAGAAAAGCTTAACTCCAAGTCTTCCAGAGTCGCGGCCAAAGACGGCTGGCCTGGGAACGCCTCGGGGTTCCCCCGGAAGAGCTGGAGGAAGTGGCTAGGGAGAGGGAAGTCTGGGCGTCTCTGCTTAGACTGTTGCTCCCATGACCCGGCCCCGGATAAGCGGAAGATAATGGATGGATGGATTATATTATCTTTCTTATTAAAAAATAAGAACAAAGATACATACACCAATCAGGCCCAACATTATGACCGGTGAAGTGAATAACCCTGATTATCTCTTCATCACAGCTCCTGTTAGTGGGTGGGATATATTAGGCAGCAAGTGAACATTTTGTCCTCAAAGTTGATGTGTTAGAAGCAGGAAAAATGAGCAAGCGTAAGGATTTGAGCAAGTTTGACAAGGGCCAAATTGTGATGGCTAGACGACTGGGTCAGAGCATCTCCAAAACTGCAGCTCTTGTGGGGTGTTCCCGGTCTGCAGTGGTCAGGATCTATCAAAAGTGCTCCAAGGAAGGAACAGTGGTGGACCGGCGACAGGGTCATGGGCGGCCAAGGCTCATTGATGCATGTGTGGAGCGAAGGCTGGCCCATGTGGTCCGATCGAACAGACGAGCTACTGGAGCACAAAGTTCATGCTGGTTCTGATAGAAAGGTGTCAGAATACACAGTGCATCACAGTTTGTTGTGTTTGGGGGCATAGCCGCCGCAGAGCAGTCGCGTTCCCATGCTGACCCCTGTCTACTGCCAAAAGCACTAACAGTGGCACGTGAGCATCAGAACTGGATATAGAACACCTGTTTTTGGACAGTTTCTGTCATTCTTCTTTGCAGGACCTCTCAAGCTTCATCAGGTTGGATGGGGAGTGCCGTGCAGAGCCATTTCCAGATCTCTATAGAGATTTTCAATCGTGTTCAAGTCTGGGCTCTGGCTGGGCCTCTCAGGGACATTCAAAGAGTTGTCCCGTAGCCACTCCTTTGTTATTTGGCTGTGTGCTTAGGGTCGTTGTCCTGTTGGAACAAGATGAACCTTCAACACAGTCTGAGGTCCAGAGCGCTCTGGAGCAGGTTTTCATCAAGGATGTCTCTGTACATTGCTGCATTCATCTTGTCCTTGATCCTGACTAGTCTCCCAGTTCCTGTCGCTGAAAAACACCCCACAGCATGATGCTGCCACCACCATGCTTCACTGTAGGGATGGTTTTGGCCAGGTGATGAGCGGTGCCTGGTTTCCTCCAGAGATGACGCTTGTCATTCGGGTCAAAGAGTTCAATCTTTGTTTCATCAGACCAGAGTGTTTAGTTTCTTGTGGTCTGAGAGTATCAGAAAAATGTAAAAAATGTATTTTACATTTAAACCCAATCATTCCCAATCACATATCACACACCCCAAATTCAGACTCCTCTTTCATGCTGTTCTAATATAAATTGAATATTGTGCTGCAGATTTTGTTCAAAACAAAGAGCAATATGGAAACACTTTGATTGCATGTCAACTAAAGTACGTTTATTCAATAAACAAGCCTTTTCATCAGTTTTAAAATGTGCAATCAATACATTACACACAACATTACTGGCCATAGACACAATAAATGAAACCAATGTTAGTAAACTCTTTTCAACCATAATCTTCCCATATCCAAACTTGACTGAGCTAGGATACACTTTCACACTGTAAGAGGCGTTCACACGTTAAAGGATGAGTTCACTTCAAAATGAAAATTTCCTGATATTTGACTCACCCCATCTCATCCAAGATGTTGATGTCTTTCTTTCTTCAGTTGAAAAGAAAGTATGTTTTTGTGGAAAACATTCCAGGATTTTTCTCCACATAATGGTTTTCACACCAAAATGTTGAAGGTCATTGAAAACCATTATGTGGAGACAAATCCTGGAATGTTTTCCACAAAAACATACTTTCTTTTCAACTGAAGAAAGAAAGACATCAACATCTTGGATGAGGGTGAGTCAAATATCAGGAAATTTTCATTTTGAAGTGAACTCATCCTTTAAGCTTCTAACAGCACAGAACAGCTCATGAACATTCAGAGTCTCGCAGTGATTTCAATTCAAGGAAGTCTTGGTCTCAAACGCATAGAGGTGAAGCTTTTTTGCTCACTTTTCGTTTTCTTTGCTCACCTAGACAACATTGCTTTTTCTTATGAACCTGTAGACTAGATAATCGGCTGAACCTCTTCCCACATGAAGATCACTGGTGCGGCTTCTCTCCAGTGTGATGTCTCTCATGTCTTTTCAATGTTCCTGATTGAGAGAAACTCTTCCCACAGTGTGAGCACTTGTACGGTTTCTCTCCAGTGTGAACTTTCTTATGCTCTCTCAAGGCTGATGATTGGGTGAAACTCTTCCCACATGAAGAGCACTGGTGCGGCTTCTCTCCAGTGTGAAGTCTCTCATGAGCTTTCAGGGATGATAAAACAGAGAAACTCTTCCCACATGAAGAGCACTTGTATGGTTTCTCTCCAGTGTGAACTCTCTGGTGTTGATTTAATGTGCCTGATGTAGTGAAGGTCTTCCCACAGTCAAAGCACATATACGGTCTCACACCAGTATGAATACGCTCATGCTCTTTTAAATTCTCCAGTTGTAAAAACAATTTCCACATAAAGAACAAACGTGAGGCTTCACACCTGTATGAACTTTAAGGTGTCTACTTAAGTTTGATTTGACAACAAATGTTTTCCCACACTGATCGCAGCTGAATGGTCTCACTGCAGAGTGAAAGCGCAGATGAACTTTGAGAGAGCTTTTCTGAGTGAAACTCTTTCCACACTGAGAGCATGTGAACGGCTTCTCTCCGGTGTGAATCATCATGTGTGTCTTTAGGTTTCCTTTATGTCTGAAACTCTTTCCACACTGAGAGCAGGTGAAAGATCCTTTGACTTCAGTTTTTCCAGCTCGTTTTTGCGTGAAACACTTTTCAGTTTGTTGAATGACTGTGTTTCCATCTTCATCTTTGAAATGCTGAAGTTTTTGAAACTGATGTTGTTTGTCTTCATTCACTTCCATCAGGTCTAAAATAAACATATACCATATTTTTTAAAATTCAAATAAAGAAATGAGAACAACAAGAAATATGAGTCACAATCAGGCAACAATGTAGTCCTTTTTCAGTTTTCCTCTTAAAGGTGCTGTATGTAAGTTTTTAACTTTACTAAAGCATACAAATACCATAAAGTGCTTGCAGATATGTAGGAAACAACGCTATAGCCAGTTATTGTGCGTATTGAAATGTGCGTTGTGTGGGAAATGAGTGAATGTCTGTTTTTGTTTTGGCCAGTTTACCCAATAGTATTTCGACACCACAGTTGCCAGTTGCTGAAAACAAAGCATATTACTGGCATGGACGCCAGCAAACAAACTGGGTCAGAGATCACAGATTCTACCTGACCTAGAAAGCCTCAGCATCCATCAAAAATCTCTACACTGTAAGTGTAATTGAAACTTAATACAATGAAAATTTGAGAAGTGACATCCCCTTTATTCAAATAGTATTACAAGATTTAAGCATATTGCGTAATTGTGTTTTATTTGTTAAAATACAGTGAAACATGCCAAATTGTGCTATTTTCATGATTTATCACATTTTTATTTTTATTTATGTGGTTCAGATACAATAATATTTTGAGTTTCTATTTATTAAACCCATTAGCTTCATTGCATTAACTCAAATTTTTAACTTCAATGAACTCAACATTTTAAGGCAACCAGGTTACTTACTTTTTAAGTTAAACCAGCAGTATTTTTTACAGTGTATAAATGAGAGCACATTAAAACAGATAAATCAACTCTGGACTGCAGGCCATTCCATTCATTAAAGAGAATGAAGGAAAACACCAACCTATCTGTTCCTCTGTCTCTTCATCTTTTATTCTGCAGGGCTCTTCCTCAAGCTCCATCTTTACAATAGTATGTCTGTAGTTTCTCCTGGAATAACTCCTCCTGCTTGCTGCTTCTTCTCCTGTGGGAAAATGGGAATATTCCCAGCATTTAAACTCTCATGAACGGCTGTGGGAGCGGCTTCACTGACTGAAGGTGTGAATTGTGGTCGCTGTTGCTCATTTAGCAGATGATCATCACACTTACAATCACTCAACTATTCATGGTTTAAGTGAATTAAGGGTTGATTACTGTAATCAGATATCGATTAAAGGTGTGAATGTGTGCAAAATAGAGGAACATGAATAGTTTACAATTCATATGAAAATGTAGCTCGTATGTAAAATTTCTCAAGGGCAATTTTTGAAGGGGACACAAATAATACAGCCAAAATTGTACTTGTATGGATAAGTGTGGCGTGTTGGTGCACTGAAAAATTATCTTATCTCCCTTTTCTTTTCTCTGTTAACTTTATCTGGCCAACAACACAAAGCAATAGTTGTTTAAATATGAGTTATTATCATAGGTTCACCACACGGTACTATAATTATTAAATGATCTTGCTTCCTCCACATACTGAGCACAATCACAGTGGTAGATCTACAATATTAGCCTAACATCAGTTCACACATTGGTTTATCGCTAGAGCCCGATCAATCTATCGGTCTGCCAATTTTATCAGCCGATTTGAGCCTGTTGCAGATATAACGGCATCGCCATATATGACGCAGATATCCCACAGATATGAACCCGCCAGTCACCGCCAACGTTTAAGTTTCATGCCCCACAGAATATCTTGTTGCATGAATATCTGAACATGTAATATATCAAAAGAAAGAACAGAGCCTCTGTTTTATTCTCGCTTCATGCATTCCTTTAGTCTGACAAGCCAGACTCACATCAAGATGTTGGGTCTGGGAACTCACCATTGGCAGGGCTCAATCCGAGGGGGCGGGATAAACGTTTGTCTTTCAGATTCCCTCTGCACACAATAGGACAGCGCTACAACCGGCCAGAGAAACAAAGAAGGTGAAGCGGAGCTAGTTGATAGATTAAACTTTCTCCGTATCCGGTCGGCAAAACTCCGAACGCATCTTCCTTTCTTAAGAATGACTTCAGTGCCGTACTTTGTTCTTTTCTCAAAGAAAAGCTTAACTCCAAGTCTTCCAGAGTCGCGGCCAAAGACGGCTGGCCTGGGAACGCCTCGGGGTTCCCCCGGAAGAGCTGGAGGAAGTGGCTAGGGAGAGGGAAGTCTGGGCGTCTCTGCTTAGACTGTTGCTCCCATGACCCGGCCCGGATAAGCGGAAGATAATGGATGGATGGATTATATTATCTTTCTTATTAAAAAATAAGAACAAAGATACATACACCAATCAGGCCCAACATTATGACCGGTGAAGTGAATAACCCTGATTATCTCTTCATCACAGCTCCTGTTAGTGGGTGGGATATATTAGGCAGCAAGTGAACATTTTGTCCTCAAAGTTGATGTGTTAGAAGCAGGAAAAATGAGCAAGCGTAAGGATTTGAGCAAGTTTGACAAGGGCCAAATTGTGATGGCTAGACGACTGGGTCAGAGCATCTCCAAAACTGCAGCTCTTGTGGGGTGTTCCCGGTCTGCAGTGGTCAGGATCTATCAAAAGTGCTCCAAGGAAGGAACAGTGGTGGACCGCGACAGGGTCATGGGCGGCCAAGGCTCATTGATGCATGTGTGGAGCGAAGGCTGGCCCATGTGGTCCGATCGAACAGACGAGCTACTGGAGCACAAAGTTCATGCTGGTTCTGATAGAAAGGTGTCAGAATACACAGTGCATCACAGTTTGTTGTGTTTGGGGCGGCATAGCCGCAGAGCAGTCCCCAGTGCTGACCCCTGTCTACTGCCAAAAGCACTAACAGTGGCACGTGAGCATCAGAACTGGATATAGAACACCTGTTTTTGGACAGTTTCTGTCATTCTTCTTTGCAGGACCTCTCAAGCTTCATCAGGTTGGATGGGGAGTGCCGGTGCAGAGCCATTTCCAGATCTCTATAGAGATTTTCAATCGTGTTCAAGTCTGGGCTCTGGCTGGGCCTCTCAGGGACATTCAAAGAGTTGTCCCGTAGCCACTCCTTTGTTATTTGGCTGTGTGCTTAGGGTCGTTGTCCTGTTGGAACAAGATGAACCTTCAACACAGTCTGAGGTCCAGAGCGCTCTGGAGCAGGTTTTCATCAAGGATGTCTCTGTACATTGCTGCATTCATCTTGTCCTTGATCCTGACTAGTCTCCCAGTTCCTGTCGCTGAAAAACACCCCCACAGCATGATGCTGCCACCACCATGCTTCACTGTAGGGATGGTTTTGGCCAGGTGATGAGCGGTGCCTGGTTTCCTCCAGAGATGACGCTTGTCATTCGGGTCAAAGAGTTCAATCTTTGTTTCATCAGACCAGAGTGTTTAGTTTCTTGTGGTCTGAGAGTATCAGAAAAATGTAAAAAATGTATTTTACATTTAAACCCAATCATTCCCAATCACATATCACACACCCCAAATTCAGACTCCTCTTTCATGCTGTTCTAATATAAATTGAATATTGTGCTGCAGATTTTGTTCAAAACAAAGAGCAATATGGAAACACTTTGATTGCATGTCAACTAAAGTACGTTTATTCAATAAACAAGCCTTTTCATCAGTTTTAAAATGTGCAATCAATACATTACACACAACATTACTGGCCATAGACACAATAAATGAAACCAATGTTAGTAAACTCTTTTCAACCATAATCTTCCCATATGCAAACTTGACTGAGCTAGGATACACTTTCACACTGTAAGAGGCGTTCACACACGTTAAAGGATGAGTTCACTTCAAAATGAAAATTTCCTGATATTTGACTCACCCCATCTCATCCAAGATGTTGATGTCTTTCTTTCTTCAGTTGAAAAGAAAGTATGTTTTGTGGAAAAACATTCCAGGATTTTTCTCCACATAATGGTTTTCACACCAAAATGTTGAAGGTCATTGAAAACCATTATGTGGAGACAAATCCTGGAATGTTTTCCACAAAAACATACTTTCTTTTCAACTGAAGAAAGAAAGACATCAACATCTTGGATGAGGGTGAGTCAAATATCAGGAAATTTTCATTTTGAAGTGAACTCATCCTTTAAGCTTCTAACAGCACAGAACAGCTCATGAACATTCAGAGTCTCTTGCAGTGATTTCAATTCAAGGAAGTCTTGGTCTCAAACGCATAGAGGTGAAGCTTTTTTGCTCACTTTTCGTTTTCTTTTGCTCACCTAGACAACATTGCTTTTTCTTATGAACCTGTAGACTAGATAATCGGCTGAACCTCTTCCCACATGAAGATCACTGGTGCGGCTTCTCTCCAGTGTGATGTCTCTCATGTCTTTTCAATGTTCCTGATTGAGAGAAACTCTTCCCACAGTGTGAGCACTTGTACGGTTTCTCTCCAGTGTGAACTTTCTTATGCTCTCTCAAGGCTGATGATTGGGTGAAACTCTTCCCACATGAAGAGCACTGGTGCGGCTTCTCTCCAGTGTGAAGTCTCTCATGAGCTTTCAGGGATGATAAAACAGAGAAACTCTTCCCACATGAAGAGCACTTGTATGGTTTCTCTCCAGTGTGAACTCTCTGGTGTTGATTTAATGTGCCTGATGTAGTGAAGGTCTTCCCACAGTCAAAGCACATATACGGTCTCACACCAGTATGAATACGCTCATGCTCTTTTAAATTCTCCAGTTGTAAAAACAATTTCCACATAAAGAACAAACGTGAGGCTTCACACCTGTATGAACTTTAAGGTGTCTACTTAAGTTTGATTTGACAACAAATGTTTTCCCACACTGATCGCAGCTGAATGGTCTCACTGCAGAGTGAAAGCGCAGATGAACTTTGAGAGAGCTTTTCTGAGTGAAACTCTTTCCACACTGAGAGCATGTGAACGGCTTCTCTCCGTGTGAATCCTCATGTGTGTCTTTAGGTTTCCTTTATGTCTGAAACTCTTTCCACACTGAGAGCAGGTGAAAGATCCTTTGACTTCAGTTTTTCCAGCTCGTTTTTGCGTGAAACACTTTTCAGTTTGTTGAATGACTGTGTTTCCATCTTCATCTTTGAAATGCTGAAGTTTTTGAAACTGATGTTGTTTGTCTTCATTCACTTCCATCAGGTCTAAAATAAACATATACCATATTTTTAAAATTCAAATAAAGAAATGAGAACAACAAGAAATATGAGTCACAATCAGGCAACAATGTAGTCCTTTTTTCAGTTTTCCTCTTAAAGGTGCTGTATGTAAGTTTTTAACTTTACTAAAGCATACAAATACCATAAAGTGCTTGCAGATATGTAGGAAACAACGCTATAGCCAGTTATTGTGCGTATTGAAATGTGCGTTGTGTGGGAAATGAGTGAATGTCTGTTTTTGTTTTGGCCAGTTTACCCAATAGTATTTCGACACCACAGTTGCCAGTTGCTGAAAACAAAGCATATTACTGGCATGGACGCCAGCAAACAAACTGGGTCAGAGATCACAGATTCTACCTGACCTAGAAAGCCTCAGCATCCATCAAAAATCTCTACACTGTAAGTGTAATTGAAACTTAATACAATGAAAATTTGAGAAGTGACATCCCCTTTATTCAAATAGTATTACAAGATTTAAGCATATTGCGTAATTGTGTTTTATTTGTTAAAATACAGTGAAACATGCCAAATTGTGCTATTTTCATGATTTATCACATTTTTTTTTTTATTTATGTGGTTCAGATACAATAATATTTTGAGTTTCTATTTATTAAACCCATTAGCTTCATTGCATTAACTCAAATTTTTAACTTCAATGAACTCAACATTTTAAGGCAACCAGGTTACTTACTTTTTAAGTTAAACCAGCAGTATTTTTTACAGTGTATAAATGAGAGCACATTAAAACAGATAAATCAACTCTGGACTGCAGGCCATTCCATTCATTAAAGAGAATGAAGGAAAACACCAACCTATCTGTTCCTCTGTCTCTTCATCTTTTATTCTGCAGGGCTCTTCCTCAAGCTCCATCTTTACAATAGTATGTCTGTAGTTTCTCCTGGAATAACTCCTCCTGCTTGCTGCTTCTTCTCCTGTGGGAAAATGGGAATATTCCCAGCATTTAAACTCTCATGAACGGCTGTGGGAGGCGGCTTCACTGACTGAAGGTGTGAATTGTGGTCGCTGTTGCTCATTTAGCAGATGATCATCACACTTACAATCACTCAACTATTCATGGTTTAAGTGAATTAAGGGTTGATTACTGTAATCAGATATCGATTAAAGGTGTGAATGTGTGCAAAATAGAGGAACATGAATAGTTTACAATTCATATGAAAATGTAGCTCGTATGTAAAATTTCTCAAGGGCAATTTTGAAGGGGACACAAATAATACAGCCAAAATTGTACTTGTATGGATAAGTGTGGCGTGTTGGTGCACTGAAAAATTATCTTATCTCCTTTTTCTTTTCTCTGTTAACTTTATCTGGCCAACAACACAAAGCAATAGTTGTTTAAATATGAGTTATTATCATAGGTTCACCACACGGTACTATAATTATTAAATGATCTTGCTTCCTCCACATACTGAGCACAATCACAGTGGTAGATCTACAATATTAGCCTAACATCAGTTCACACATTGGTTTATCGCTAGAGCCCGATCAATCTATCGGTCTGCCAATTTTATCAGCCGATTTGAGCCTGTTGCAGATATAACGGCATCGCCATATATGACGCAGATATCCCACAGATATGAACCCGCCAGTCACCGCCAACGTTTAAGTTTCATGCCCCACAGAATATCTTGTTGCATGAATATCTGAACATGTAATATATCAAAAGAAAGAACAGAGCCTCTGTTTTATTCTCGCTTCATGCATTCCTTTAGTCTGACAAGCCAGACTCACATCAAGATGTTGGGTCTGGGAACTCACCATTGGCAGGGCTCAATCCGAGGGGCGGGATAAACGTTTGTCTTTCAGATTCCTCTGCACACAATAGGACAGCGCTACAACCGGCCAGAGAAACAAAGAAGGTGAAGCGGAGCTAGTTGATAGATTAAACTTTCTCCGTATCCGGTCGGCAAAACTCCGAACGCATCTTCCTTTCTTAAGAATGACTTCAGTGCCGTACTTTGTTCTTTTCTCAAAGAAAAGCTTAACTCCAAGTCTTCCAGAGTCGCGCCAAAGACGGCTGGCCTGGGAACGCCTCGGGTTCCCCGGAAGAGCTGGAGGAAGTGGCTAGGAGAGGGAAGTCTGGGCGTCTCTGCTTAGACTGTTGCTCCCATGACCCGGCCCCGGATAAGCGGAAGATAATGGATGGATGGATTATATTATCTTTCTTATTAAAAAATAAGAACAAAGATACATACACCAATCAGGCCCAACATTATGACCGGTGAAGTGAATAACCCTGATTATCTCTTCATCACAGCTCCTGTTAGTGGGTGGGATATATTAGGCAGCAAGTGAACATTTTGTCCTCAAAGTTGATGTGTTAGAAGCAGGAAAAATGAGCAAGCGTAAGGATTTGAGCAAGTTTGACAAGGGCCAAATTGTGATGGCTAGACGACTGGGTCAGAGCATCTCCAAAACTGCAGCTCTTGTGGGGTGTTCCCGGTCTGCAGTGGTCAGGATCTATCAAAAGTGCTCCAAGGAAGGAACAGTGGTGGACCGCGACAGGGTCATGGGCGGCCAAGGCTCATTGATGCATGTGTGGAGCGAAGGCTGGCCCATGTGGTCCGATCGAACAGACGAGCTACTGGAGCACAAAGTTCATGCTGGTTCTGATAGAAAGGTGTCAGAATACACAGTGCATCACAGTTTGTTGTGTTTGGGTGGCATAGCCGCAGAGCAGTCCTGTTCCCATGCTGACCCCTGTCTACTGCCAAAAGCACTAACAGTGGCACGTGAGCATCAGAACTGGATATAGAACACCTGTTTTTGGACAGTTTCTGTCATTCTTCTTTGCAGGACCTCTCAAGCTTCATCAGGTTGGATGGGGAGTGCCGGTGCAGAGCCATTTCCAGATCTCTATAGAGATTTTCAATCGTGTTCAAGTCTGGGCTCTGGCTGGGCCTCTCAGGGACATTCAAAGAGTTGTCCCGTAGCCACTCCTTTGTTATTTGGCTGTGTGCTTAGGGTCGTTGTCCTGTTGGAACAAGATGAACCTTCAACACAGTCTGAGGTCCAGAGCGCTCTGGAGCAGGTTTTCATCAAGGATGTCTCTGTACATTGCTGCATTCATCTTGTCCTTGATCCTGACTAGTCTCCCAGTTCCTGTCGCTGAAAAACACCCCACAGCATGATGCTGCCACCACCATGCTTCACTGTAGGGATGGTTTTGGCCAGGTGATGAGCGGTGCCTGGTTTCCTCCAGAGATGACGCTTGTCATTCGGGTCAAAGAGTTCAATCTTTGTTTCATCAGACCAGAGTGTTTAGTTTCTTGTGGTCTGAGAGTATCAGAAAAATGTAAAAAATGTATTTTACATTTAAACCCAATCATTCCCAATCACATATCACACACCCCAAATTCAGACTCCTCTTTCATGCTGTTCTAATATAAATTGAATATTGTGCTGCAGATTTTGTTCAAAACAAAGAGCAATATGGAAACACTTTGATTGCATGTCAACTAAAGTACGTTTATTCAATAAACAAGCCTTTTCATCAGTTTTAAAATGTGCAATCAATACATTACACACAACATTACTGGCCATAGACACAATAAATGAAACCAATGTTAGTAAACTCTTTTCAACCATAATCTTCCCATATGCAAACTTGACTGAGCTAGGATACACTTTCACACTGTAAGAGGCGTTCACACGTTAAAGGATGAGTTCACTTCAAAATGAAAATTTCCTGATATTTGACTCACCCCATCTCATCCAAGATGTTGATGTCTTTCTTTCTTCAGTTGAAAAGAAAGTATGTTTTTGTGGAAAAACATTCCAGGATTTTTCTCCACATAATGGTTTTCACACCAAAATGTTGAAGGTCATTGAAAACCATTATGTGGAGACAAATCCTGGAATGTTTTCCACAAAAACATACTTTCTTTTCAACTGAAGAAAGAAAGACATCAACATCTTGGATGAGATGGGGTGAGTCAAATATCAGGAAATTTTCATTTTGAAGTGAACTCATCCTTTAAGCTTCTAACAGCACAGAACAGCTCATGAACATTCAGAGTCTCGCAGTGATTTCAATTCAAGGAAGTCTTGGTCTCAAACGCATAGAGGTGAAGCTTTTTTGCTCACTTTTCGTTTTCTTTTGCTCACCTAGACAACATTGCTTTTTCTTATGAACCTGTAGACTAGATAATCGGCTGAACCTCTTCCCACATGAAGATCACTGGTGCGGCTTCTCTCCAGTGTGATGTCTCTCATGTCTTTTCAATGTTCCTGATTGAGAGAAACTCTTCCCACAGTGTGAGCACTTGTACGGTTTCTCTCCAGTGTGAACTTTCTTATGCTCTCTCAAGGCTGATGATTGGGTGAAACTCTTCCCACATGAAGAGAGCACTGGTGCGGCTTCTCTCCAGTGTGAAGTCTCTCATGAGCTTTCAGGGATGATAAAACAGAGAAACTCTTCCCACATGAAGAGCACTTGTATGGTTTCTCTCCAGTGTGAACTCTCTGGTGTTGATTTAATGTGCCTGATGTAGTGAAGGTCTTCCCACAGTCAAAGCACATATACGGTCTCACACCAGTATGAATACGCTCATGCTCTTTTAAATTCTCCAGTTGTAAAAAACAATTTCCACATAAAGAACAAACGTGAGGCTTCACACCTGTATGAACTTTAAGGTGTCTACTTAAGTTTGATTTGACAACAAATGTTTTCCCACACTGATCGCAGCTGAATGGTCTCACTGCAGAGTGAAAGCGCAGATGAACTTTGAGAGAGCTTTTCTGAGTGAAACTCTTTCCACACTGAGAGCATGTGAACGGCTTCTCTCCGGTGTGAATCCTCATGTGTGTCTTTAGGTTTCCTTTATGTCTGAAACTCTTTCCACACTGAGAGCAGGTGAAAGATCCTTTGACTTCAGTTTTTCCAGCTGTTTTTGCGTGAAACACTTTTCAGTTTGTTGAATGACTGTGTTTCCATCTTCATCTTTGAAATGCTGAAGTTTTTGAAACTGATGTTGTTTGTCTTCATTCACTTCCATCAGGTCTAAAATAAACATATACCATATTTTTAAAATTCAAATAAAGAAATGAGAACAACAAGAAATATGAGTCACAATCAGGCAACAATGTAGTCCTTTTTTCAGTTTTCCTCTTAAAGGTGCTGTATGTAAGTTTTTAACTTTACTAAAGCATACAAATACCATAAAGTGCTTGCAGATATGTAGGAAACAACGCTATAGCCAGTTATTGTGCGTATTGAAATGTGCGTTGTGTGGGAAATGAGTGAATGTCTGTTTTTGTTTTGGCCAGTTTACCCAATAGTATTTCGACACCACAGTTGCCAGTTGCTGAAAACAAAGCATATTACTGGCATGGACGCCAGCAAACAAACTGGGTCAGAGATCACAGATTCTACCTGACCTAGAAAGCCTCAGCATCCATCAAAAAATCTCTACACTGTAAGTGTAATTGAAACTTAATACAATGAAAATTTGAGAAGTGACATCCCCCTTTATTCAAATAGTATTACAAGATTTAAGCATATTATGTAATTGTGTTTTATTTGTTAAAATACAGTGAAACATGCCAAATTGTGCTATTTTCATGATTTATCACATTTTTATTTTTATTTATGTGGTTCAGATACAATAATATTTTGAGTTTCTATTTATTAAACCCATTAGCTTCATTGCATTAACTCAAATTTTTAACTTCAATGAACTCAACATTTTAAGGCAACCAGGTTACTTACTTTTTAAGTTAAACCAGCAGTATTTTTTACAGTGTATAAATGAGAGCACATTAAAACAGATAAATCAACTCTGGACTGCAGGCCATTCCATTCATTAAAGAGAATGAAGGAAAACACCAACCTATCTGTTCCTCTGTCTCTTCATCTTTTATTCTGCAGGGCTCTTCCTCAAGCTCCATCTTTACAATAGTATGTCTGTAGTTTCTCCTGGAATAACTCCTCCTGCTTGCTGCTTCTTCTCCTGTGGGAAAATGGGAATATTCCCAGCATTTAAACTCTCATGAACGGCTGTGGGAGCGGCTTCACTGACTGAAGGTGTGAATTGTGGTCGCTGTTGCTCATTTAGCAGATGATCATCACACTTACAATCACTCAACTATTCATGGTTTAAGTGAATTAAGGGTTGATTACTGTAATCAGATATCGATTAAAGGTGTGAATGTGTGCAAAATAGAGGAACATGAATAGTTTACAATTCATATGAAAATGTAGCTCGTATGTAAAATTTCTCAAGGGCAATTTTTGAAGGGGACACAAATAATACAGCCAAAATTGTACTTGTATGGATAAGTGTATGTGTTGGTGCACTGAAAAATTATCTTATCTCCTTTTTCTTTTCTCTGTTAACTTTATCTGGCCAACAACACAAAGCAATAGTTGTTTAAATATGAGTTATTATCATAGGTTCACCACACGGTACTATAATTATTAAATGATCTTGCTTCCTCCACATACTGAGCACAATCACAGTGGTAGATCTACAATATTAGCCTAACATCAGTTCACACATTGGTTTATCGCTAGAGCCCGATCAATCTATCGGTCTGCCAATTTTATCAGCCGATTTGAGCCTGTTGCAGATATAACGGCATCGCCATATATGACGCAGATATCCCACAGATATGAACCCGCCAGTCACCGCCAACGTTTAAGTTTCATGCCCCACAGAATATCTTGTTGCATGAATATCTGAACATGTAATATATCAAAAGAAAGAACAGAGCCTCTGTTTTATTCTCGCTTCATGCATTCCTTTAGTCTGACAAGCCAGACTCACATCAAGATGTTGGGTCTGGGAACTCACCATTGGCAGGGCTCAATCCGAGGGGCGGGATAAACGTTTGTCTTTCAGATTCCCTCTGCACACAATAGGACAGCGCTACAACCGCCAGAGAAACAAAGAAGGTGAAGCGGAGCTAGTTGATAGATTAAACTTTCTCCGTATCCGGTCGGCAAAACTCCGAACGCATCTTCCTTTCTTAAGAATGACTTCAGTGCCGTACTTTGTTCTTTTCTCAAAGAAAAGCTTAACTCCAAGTCTTCCAGAGTCGCGGCCAAAGACGGCTGGCCTGGGAACGCCTCGGGGTTCCCCCGGAAGAGCTGGAGGAAGTGGCTAGGGAGAGGGAAGTCTGGGCGTCTCTGCTTAGACTGTTGCTCCCATGACCCGGCCCCGGATAAGCGGAAGATAATGGATGGATGGATTATATTATCTTTCTTATTAAAAAATAAGAACAAAGATACATACACCAATCAGGCCCAACATTATGACCGGTGAAGTGAATAACCCTGATTATCTCTTCATCACAGCTCCTGTTAGTGGGTGGGATATATTAGGCAGCAAGTGAACATTTTGTCCTCAAAGTTGATGTGTTAGAAGCAGGAAAAATGAGCAAGCGTAAGGATTTGAGCAAGTTTGACAAGGGCCAAATTGTGATGGCTAGACGACTGGGTCAGAGCATCTCCAAAACTGCAGCTCTTGTGGGGTGTTCCCGGTCTGCAGTGGTCAGGATCTATCAAAAGTGCTCCAAGGAAGGAACAGTGGTGGACCGGCGACAGGGTCATGGGCGGCCAAGGCTCATTGATGCATGTGTGGAGCGAAGGCTGGCCCATGTGGTCCGATCGAACAGACGAGCTACTGGAGCACAAAGTTCATGCTGGTTCTGATAGAAAGGTGTCAGAATACACAGTGCATCACAGTTTGTTGTGTTTGGGGCGGCATAGCCGCAGAGCAGTCAGCGGTTCCCATGCTGACCCCTGTCTACTGCCAAAAGCACTAACAGTGGCACGTGAGCATCAGAACTGGATATAGAACACCTGTTTTTGGACAGTTTCTGTCATTCTTCTTTGCAGGACCTCTCAAGCTTCATCAGGTTGGATGGGGAGTGCCGGTGCAGAGCCATTTCCAGATCTCTATAGAGATTTTCAATCGTGTTCAAGTCTGGGCTCTGGCTGGGCCTCTCAGGGACATTCAAAGAGTTGTCCCGTAGCCACTCCTTTGTTATTTGGCTGTGTGCTTAGGGTCGTTGTCCTGTTGGAACAAGATGAACCTTCAACACAGTCTGAGGTCCAGAGCGCTCTGGAGCAGGTTTTCATCAAGGATGTCTCTGTACATTGCTGCATTCATCTTGTCCTTGATCCTGACTAGTCTCCCAGTTCCTGTCGCTGAAAAACACCCCACAGCATGATGCTGCCACCACCATGCTTCACTGTAGGGATGGTTTTGGCCAGGTGATGAGCGGTGCCTGGTTTCCTCCAGAGATGACGCTTGTCATTCGGGTCAAAGAGTTCAATCTTTGTTTCATCAGACCAGAGTGTTTAGTTTCTTGTGGTCTGAGAGTATCAGAAAATGTAAAAATGTATTTTACATTTAAACCCAATCATTCCCAATCACATATCACACACCCCAAATTCAGACTCCTCTTTCATGCTGTTCTAATATAAATTGAATATTGTGCTGCAGATTTTGTTCAAAACAAAGAGCAATATGGAAACACTTTGATTGCATGTCAACTAAAGTACGCTTTATTCAATAAACAAGCCTTTTCATCAGTTTTAAAATGTGCAATCAATACATTACACACAACATTACTGGCCATAGACACAATAAATGAAACCAATGTTAGTAAACTCTTTTCAACCATAATCTTCCCATATGCAAACTTGACTGAGCTAGATACACTTTCACACTGTAAGAGGCGTTCACAGTTAAAGGATGAGTTCACTTCAAATGAAAATTTCTGATATTTGACTCACCCCATCTCATCCAAGATGTTGATGTCTTTCTTTCTTCAGTTGAAAAGAAAGTATGTTTTTGTGGAAAACATTCCAGGATTTTCTCTCCACATAATGGTTTTCACACCAAAATGTTGAAGGTCATTGAAAACCATTATGTGGAGACAAATCCTGGAATGTTTTCCACAAAAACATACTTTCTTTCAACTGAAGAAAGAAAGACATCAACATCTTGGATGAGATGGGGAGTCAAATATCAGGAAATTTTCATTTTGAAGTGAACTCATCCTTTAAGCTTCTAACAGCACAGAACAGCTCATGAACATTCAGAGTCTCGCAGTGATTTCAATTCAAGGAAGTCTTGGTCTCAAACGCATAGAGGTGAAGCTTTTTTGCTCACTTTTCGTTTTCTTTTGCTCACCTAGACAACATTGCTTTTCTTATGAACCTGTAGACTAGATAATCGGCTGAACCTCTTCCCACATGAAGATCACTGGTGCGGCTTCTCTCCAGTGTGATGTCTCTCATGTCTTTTCAATGTTCCTGATTGAGAGAAACTCTTCCCACAGTGTGAGCACTTGTACGGTTTCTCTCCAGTGTGAACTTTCTTATGCTCTCTCAAGGCTGATGATTGGGTGAAACTCTTCCCACATGAAGAGCACTGGTGCGCTTCTCTCCAGTGTGAAGTCTCTCATGAGCTTTCAGGGATGATAAAACAGAGAAACTCTTCCCACATGAAGAGCACTTGTATGGTTTCTCTCCAGTGTGAACTCTCTGGTGTTGATTTAATGTGCCTGATGTAGTGAAGGTCTTCCCACAGTCAAAGCACATATACGGTCTCACACCAGTATGAATACGCTCATGCTCTTTTAAATTCTCCAGTTGTAAAAACAATTTCCACATAAAGAACAAACGTGAGGCTTCACACCTGTATGAACTTTAAGGTGTCTACTTAAGTTTGATTTGACAACAAATGTTTTCCCACACTGATCGCAGCTGAATGGTCTCACTGCAGAGTGAAAGCGCAGATGAACTTTGAGAGAGCTTTTCTGAGTGAAACTCTTTCCACACTGAGAGCATGTGAACGGCTTCTCTCGGTGTGAATCCTCATGTGTGTCTTTAGGTTTCCTTTATGTCTGAAACTCTTTCCACACTGAGAGCAGGTGAAAGATCCTTTGACTTCAGTTTTTCCAGCTCGTTTTTGCGTGAAACACTTTTCAGTTTGTTGAATGACTGTGTTTCCATCTTCATCTTTGAAATGCTGAAGTTTTTGAAACTGATGTTGTTTGTCTTCATTCACTTCCATCAGGTCTAAAATAAACATATACCATATTTTTAAAATTCAAATAAAGAAATGAGAACAACAAGAAATATGAGTCACAATCAGGCAACAATGTAGTCCTTTTTCAGTTTTCCTCTTAAAGGTGCTGTATGTAAGTTTTTAACTTTACTAAAGCATACAAATACCATAAAGTGCTTGCAGATATGTAGGAAACAACGCTATAGCCAGTTATTGTGCGTATTGAAATGTGCGTTGTGTGGGAAATGAGTGAATGTCTGTTTTTGTTTTGGCCAGTTTACCCAATAGTATTTCGACACCACAGTTGCCAGTTGCTGAAAAACAAAGCATATTACTGGCATGGACGCCAGCAAACAAACTGGGTCAGAGATCACAGATTCTACCTGACCTAGAAAGCCTCAGCATCCATCAAAAATCTCTACACTGTAAGTGTAATTGAAACTTAATACAATGAAAATTTGAGAAGTGACATCCCCTTTATTCAAATAGTATTACAAGATTTAAGCATATTGCGTAATTGTGTTTTATTTGTTAAAATACAGTGAAACATGCCAAATTGTGCTATTTTCATGATTTATCACATTTTTATTTTTATTTATGTGGTTCAGATACAATAATATTTTGAGTTTCTATTTATTAAACCCATTAGCTTCATTGCATTAACTCAAATTTTTAACTTCAATGAACTCAACATTTTAAGGCAACCAGGTTACTTACTTTTTAAGTTAAACCAACAGTATTTTTTTACAGTGTATAAATGAGAGCACATTAAAACAGATAAATCAACTCTGGACTGCAGGCCAATCCATTCATTAAAGAGAATGAAGGAAAAACCAACCTATCTGTTCCTCTGTCTCTTCATCTTTTTTATTCTGCAGGGTTCTTCCTCAAGCTCCATCTTTACAATAGTATGTCTGTAGTTTCTCCTGGAATAACTCTTCCTGCTTGCTGCTTCTTCTCCTGTGGGAAAATGGGAATATTCCCAGCATTTAAACTCTCATGAACGGCTGTGGGAGCGGCTTCACTGACTGAAGGTGTGAATTGTGGTCGCTGTTGCTCATTTAGCAGATGATCATCACACTTACAATCACTCAACTATTCATGGTTTAAGTGAATTAAGGGTTGATTACTGTAATCAGATATCGATTAAAGGTGTGAATGTGTGCAAAATAGAGGAACATGAATAGTTTACAATTCATATGAAAATGTAGCTCGTATGTAAAATTTCTCAAGGGCAATTTTGAAGGGGACACAAATAATACAGCCAAAATTGTACTTGTATGGATAAGTGTGGCGTGTTGGTGCACTGAAAAATTATCTTATCTCCTTTTTCTTTTCTCTGTTAACTTTATCTGGCCAACAACACAAAGCAATAGTTGTTTAAATATGAGTTATTATCATAGGTTCACCACACGGTACTATAATTATTAAATGATCTTGCTTCCTCCACATACTGAGCACAATCACAGTGGTAGATCTACAATATTAGCCTAACATCAGTTCACACATTGGTTTATCGCTAGAGCCCGATCAATCTATCGGTCTGCCAATTTTATCAGCCGATTTGAGCCTGTTGCAGATATAACGGCATCGGCATATATGACGCAGATATCCCACAGATATGAACCCGCCAGTCACCGCCAACGTCTTCAGAGATTTTCAATCGTGTTCAAGTCTGGGCTCTGGCTGGGCCTCTCAGGACATTCAAAGAGTTGTCCCGTAGCCACTCCTTTGTTATTTGGCTGTGTGCTTAGGGTCGTTGTCCTGTTGGAACAAGATGAACCTTCAACACAGTCTGAGGTCCAGAGCGCTCTGGAGCAGGTTTTCATCAAGGGTGTCTCTGTACATTGCTGCATTCATCTTGTCCTTGATCCTGACTAGTCTCCCAGTTCCTGCCGCTGAAAAACACCCCACAGCATGATGCTGCTGCCACCATGCTTCACTGTAGGGATGGTTTTGGCCAGGTGATGAGCGGTGCCTGGTTTCCTCCAGAGATGACGCTTGTCATTCGGGTTCAAGAGTTCAATCTTTGTTTCATCAGACCAGAGTGTTTAGTTTCTTGTGGTCTGAGAGTATCAGAAAAATGTAAAACATGTATTTTACATTTAAACCCAATCATTCCCAATCACATATCACACACCCCAAATTCAGACTCCTCTTTCATGCTGTTCTAATATAAATTGAATATTGTGCTGCAGATTTGTTCAAAACAAAGAGCAATATGGAAACACTTTGATTGCATGTCAACTAAAAGTACGTTTATTCAATAAACAAGCCTTTTCATCAGTTTTAAAATGTGCAATCAATACATTACACACAACATTACTGGCCATAGACACAATAAATGAAACCAATGTTAGTAAACTCTTTTCAACCATAATCTTCCCATATCCAAACTTGACTGAACTAGGATACACTTTCACACTGTAAGAGCTTGTTCACACGTTAAAGGATGAGTTCACTTCAAAATGAAAATTTCCTGATATTTGACTCACCCTCATCAGCTTGTTAGTAGAGACTCCAAGACCAGAAATATAAGGGTCAGATTAGAAAGACACTCAAACTGTAATGTTAGTGTGCCTCCAGGAACAGGGCTGGGAAACACTGCTATTGTGTGAGCAATGTTGAATACAAAGCCACAACAATTATTACATGTCAACTAAAGTACATTTATTCATCAGAATATGCAATCAGTACATTACACATAACATTTAAGATGCACAATAAATGACATCCTCATTAATAAACCCCATTCCCAGATTCCCTGCAAAAATTGTTCAACACTTAATATTCTAACGCCACAGAACAAATGATGAACATTCAGAGTCTCTGAGAGATTTCAGTGCAATAAAAGTCTTTTTCAGAATATTTTCAATGCATCAGCTCTAAACAGCTGGA
>CM031963.1:14578099-14793425 GCA_018749465.1 Paracanthobrama guichenoti
GGACAGTTTCTGTCATTCTTCTTTGCAGGACCTCTCAAGCTTCATCAGGTTGGATGGGAGTGCCGGTGCAGAAGCCATTTCCAGATCTCTATAGAGATTTTCAATCGTGTTCAAGTCTGGGCTCTGGCTGGGCCTCTCAGGGACATTCAAAGAGTTGTCCCGTAGCCACTCCTTTGTTATTTGGCTGTGTGCTTAGGGTCGTTGTCCTGTTGGAACAAGATGAACCTTCAACACAGTCTGAGGTCCAGGCGCTCTGGAGCAGGTTTTCATCAAGGATGTCTCTGCACATTGCTGCATTCATCTTGTCCTTGATCCTGACTAGTCTCCCAGTTCCTGTCGCTGAAAAACACCCCCACAGCATGATGCTGCCACCACCATGCTTCACTGTAGGGATGGTTTTGGCCAGGTGATGAGCGGTGCCTGGTTTCCTCCAGAGATGGCGCTTGTCATTCGGGTCAAAGAGTTCAATCTTTGTTTCATCAGACCAGAGTGTTTAGTTTCTTGTGGTCTGAGAGTATCAGAAAAATGTAAAAATGTATTTTACATTTAAACCCAATCATTCCCAATCACATATCACACACCCCAAATTCAGACTCCTCTTTCATGCTGTTCTAATATAAATTGAATATTGTGCTGCAGATTTTGTTCAAAACAAAGAGCAATATGGAAACACTTTGATTGCATGTCAACTAAAGTACGTTTATTCAATAAACAAGCCTTTTCATCAGTTTTAAAATGTGCAATCAATACATTACACACAACATTACTGGCCATAGACACAATAAATGAAACCAATGTTAGTAAACTCTTTTCCAACCATAATCTTCCCATATCCAAACTTGGCTGAGCTAGGATACACTTTCACACTGTAAGAGGCGTTCACGTTAAAGGATGAGTTCACTTCAAAATGAAAATTTCCTGATATTTGACTCACCCCATCTCATCAAGATGTTGATGTCTTTCTTTCTTCAGTTGAAAAGAAAGTATGTTTTTGTGGAAAACATTCCAGGATTTTCTCCACATAATGGTTTTCACACCAAAATGTTGAAGGTCATTGAAAACCATTATGTGGAGACAAATCCTGGAATGTTTCACAAAAACATACTTTCTTTTTCAACTGAAGAAAGAAAAGACATCAACATCTTGGATGAGGGTGAGTCAAATATCAGAGAATTTTCATTTTGAAGTGAACTCATCCTTTAAGCTTCTAACAGCACAGAACAGCTCATGAACATTCAGAGTCTCTTAGTGATTTCCAATTCAAGGAAGTCTTGGTCTCAAACGCATAGAGGTTGAAGCTTTTGCTCACTTTTCGTTTTCTTTTGCTCACCTAGACAACATTGCTTTTTCTTATGAACCTGTAGACTAGATAATCGGCTGAACCTCTTCCCACATGAAGATCACTGGTGCGGCTTCTCTCAGTGTGATGTCTCTCATGTCTTTTCAATGTTTCTGATTGAGAGAAACTCTTCCCACAGTGTGAGCACTTGTACGGTTTCTCTCAGTGTGAACTTTCTTATGCTCTCTCAAGGCTGATGATTGGGTGAAACTCTTCCCACATGAAGAGCACTGGTGCGGCTTCTCTCCAGTGTGAAGTCTCTCATGAGCTTTCAGGGATGATAAAACAGAAAACTCTTCCCACATGAAAGAGCACTTATGCAGGTTTCTCTCCAGTGTGAACTCTCTGGTGTTGATTTAATGTTCCTTTCCTGATGTAGTGAAGGTCTTCCCACAGTCAAAGCACATATACGGTCTCACACCAGTATGAATACGCTCATGCTCTTTTAAATTCTCCAGTTGTAAAACAATTTCCACATAAAAGAACAAACGTGAGGCTTCACACCTGTATGAACTTTAAGGTGTCTACTTAAGTTTGATTTGACAACAAATGTTTTCCCACACTGATCGCAGCTGAATGGTCTCACTGCAGAGTGAAAGCAGATGAACTTTGAAGAGCTTTTCTGAGTGAAACTCTTTCCACACTGAGAGCATGTGAACGGCTTCTCTCGGTGTGAATCCTCATGTGTGTCTTTAGGTTTCCTTTATGTCTGAAACTCTTTCCACACTGAGAGCAGGTGAAAGATCCTTTGACTTCAGTTTTTCCAGCTCGTTTTTGCGTGAAACACTTTTCAGTTTGTTGAATGACTGTGTTTCCATCTTCATCTTTGAAATGCTGAAGTTTTTGAAACTGATGTTGTTTGTCTTCATTCACTTCCATCAGGTCTAAAATAAACATATACCATATTTTTAAAATTCAAATAAAGAAATGAGAACAACAAGAAATATGAGTCACAATCAGGCAACAATGTAGTCCTTTTTCAGTTTTCCTCTTAAAGGTGCTGTATGTAAGTTTTTAACTTTACTAAAGCATACAAATACCATAAAGTGCTTGCAGATATGTAGGAAACAACGCTATAGCCAGTTATTGTGCGTATTGAAATGTGCGTTGTGTGGGAAATGAGTGAATGTCTGTTTTTGTTTTGGCCAGTTTACCCAATAGTATTTCGACACCACAGTTGCCAGTTGCTGAAAACAAAGCATATTACTGGCATGGACGCCAACAAACAAACTGGGTCAGAGATCACAGATTCTACCTGACCTAGAAAGCCTCAGCATCCATCAAAAATCTCTACACTGTAAGTGTAATTGAAACTTAATACAATGAAAATTTGAGAAGTGACATCCCCTTTATTCAAATAGTATTACAAGATTTAAGCATATTGCGTAATTGTGTTTTATTTGTTAAAATACAGTGAAACATGCCAAATTGTGCTATTTTCATGATTTATCACATTTTTTTATTTATGTGGTTCAGATACAATAATATTTTGAGTTTCTATTTATTAAACCCATTAGCTTCATTGCATTAACTCAAATTTTTAACTTCAATGAACTCAACATTTTAAGGCAACCAGGTTACTTACTTTTTAAGTTAAACCAGCAGTATTTTTTACAGTGTATAAATGAGAGCACATTAAAACAGATAAATCAACTCTGGACTGCAGGCCATTCCATTCATTAAAGAGAATGAAGGAAAACACCAACCTATCTGTTCCTCTGTCTCTTCATCTTTTTATTCTGCAGGAGCTCTTCCTCAAGCTCCATCTTTACAATAGTATGTCTGTAGTTTCTCCTGGAATAACTCCTCCTGCTTGCTGCTTCTTCTCCTGTGGGAAAATGGGAATATTCCCAGCATTTAAACTCATGAACGGCTGTGGGAGCGGCTTCACTGACTGAAGGTGTGAATTGTGGTCGCTGTTGCTCATTTAGCAGATGATCATCACACTTACAATCACTCAACTATTCATGGTTTAAGTGAATTAAGGGTTGATTACTGTAATCAGATATCGATTAAAGGTGTGAATGTGTGCAAAATAGAGGAACATGAATAGTTTACAATTCATATGAAAATGTAGCTCGTATGTAAAATTTCTCAAGGGCAATTTTTTGAAGGGGACACAAATAATACAGCCAAAATTGTACTTGTATGGATAAGTGTGGCGTGTTGGTGCACTGAAAAATTATCTTATCTCCCTTTTTCTTTTCTCTGTTAACTTTATCTGGCCAACAACACAAAGCAATAGTTGTTTAAATATGAGTTATTATCATAGGTTCACCACACGGTACTATAATTATTAAATGATCTTGCTTCCTCCACATACTGAGCACAATCACAGTGGTAGATCTACAATATTAGCCTAACATCAGTTCACACATTGGTTTATCGCTAGAGCCCGATCAATCTATCGGTCTGCCAATTTTATCAGCCGATTTGAGCCTGTTGCAGATATAACGGCATCGCCATATATGACATGAATATCCCACAGATATGAACCCACCAGTCACACGCCAGCGTTTAAGTTTCATGCCCCACAGAATATCTTGTTGCATGAATATCTGAACATGTAATATATCAAAAGAAAGAACAGAGCCTCTGTTTTATTCTCGCTTCATGCATTCCTTTAGTCTGACAAGCCAGACTCACATCAAGATGTTGGGTCTGGGAACTCACCATTGGCAGGGCTCAATCCGAGGGGGCGGGATAAACGTTTGTCTTTCAGATTCCCTCTGCACACAATAGGACAGCGCTACAACCGGCCAGAGAAACAAAGAAGGTGAAGCGGAGCTAGTTGATAGATTAAACTTTCTCCGTATCCGGTCGGCAAAACTCCGAACGCATCTTCCTTTCTTAAGAATGACTTCAGTGCCGTACTTTGTTCTTTTCTCAAAGAAAAGCTTAACTCCAAGTCTTCCAGAGTCGCGGCCAAAGACGGCTGGCCTGGGAACGCCTCGGGGTTCCCCCGGAAGAGCTGGAGGAAGTGGCTAGGGAGAGGGAAGTCTGGGCGTCTCTGCTTAGACTGTTGCTCCCATGACCCGGCCCCGGATAAGCGGAAGATAATGGATGGATGGATTATATTATCTTTCTTATTAAAAAATAAGAACAAAGATACATACACCAATCAGGCCCAACATTATGACCGGTGAAGTGAATAACCCTGATTATCTCTTCATCACAGCTCCTGTTAGTGGGTGGGATATATTAGGCAGCAAGTGAACATTTTGTCCTCAAAGTTGATGTGTTAGAAGCAGGAAAAATGAGCAAGCGTAAGGATTTGAGCAAGTTTGACAAGGGCCAAATTGTGATGGCTAGACGACTGGGTCAGAGCATCTCCAAAACTGCAGCTCTTGTGGGGTGTTCCCGGTCTGCAGTGGTCAGGATCTATCAAAAGTGCTCCAAGGAAGGAACAGTGGTGGACCGGCGACAGGGTCATGGGCGGCCAAGGCTCATTGATGCATGTGTGGAGCGAAGGCTGGCCCATGTGGTCCGATCGAACAGACGAGCTACTGGAGCACAAAGTTCATGCTGGTTCTGATAGAAAGGTGTCAGAATACACAGTGCATCACAGTTTGTTGTGTTTGGGCGGCATAGCCGCCAGAGCAGTCGCGGTTCCCATGCTGACCCCTGTCTACTGCCAAAAGCACTAACAGTGGCACGTGAGCATCAGAACTGGATATAGAACACCTGTTTTTGGACAGTTTCTGTCATTCTTCTTTGCAGGACCTCTCAAGCTTCATCAGGTTGGATGGGGAGTGCCGGTGCAGAGCCATTTCCAGATCTCTATAGAGATTTTCAATCGTGTTCAAGTCTGGGCTCTGGCTGGGCCTCTCAGGGACATTCAAAGAGTTGTCCCGTAGCCACTCCTTTGTTATTTGGCTGTGTGCTTAGGGTCGTTGTCCTGTTGGAACAAGATGAACCTTCAACACAGTCTGAGGTCCAGAGCGCTCTGGAGCAGGTTTTCATCAAGGATGTCTCTGTACATTGCTGCATTCATCTTGTCCTTGATCTGACTAGTCTCCCAGTTCCTGTCGCTGAAAAACACCCCCACAGCATGATGCTGCCACCACCATGCTTCACTGTAGGGATGGTTTTGGCCAGGTGATGAGCGGTGCCTGGTTTCCTCCAGAGATGACGCTTGTCATTCGGGTCAAAGAGTTCAATCTTTGTTTCATCAGACCAGAGTGTTTAGTTTCTTGTGGTCTGAGAGTATCAGAAAAAATGTAAAAATGTATTTTACATTTAAACCCAATCATTCCCAATCACATATCACACACCCCAAATTCAGACTCCTCTTTCATGCTGTTCTAATATAAATTGAATATTGTGCTGCAGATTTTGTTCAAAACAAAGAGCAATATGGAAACACTTTGATTGCATGTCAACTAAAGTACGTTTATTCAATAAACAAGCCTTTTCATCAGTTTTAAAATGTGCAATCAATACATTACACACAACATTACTGGCCATAGACACAATAAATGAAACCAATGTTAGTAAACTCTTTTCAACCATAATCTTCCCATATCCAAACTTGACTGAGCTAGGATACACTTTCACACTGTAAGAGGCGTTCACACGTTAAAGGATGAGTTCACTTCAAAATGAAAATTTCTGATATTTGACTCACCCCATCTCATCCAAGATGTTGATGTCTTTCTTTCTTCAGTTGAAAAGAAAGTATGTTTTTGTGGAAAACATTCCAGGATTTTCTCCACATAATGGTTTTCACACCAAAATGTTGAAGGTCATTGAAAACCATTATGTGGAGACAAATCCTGGAATGTTTTCCACAAAACATACTTTCTTTTTCAACTGAAGAAAGAAAGACATCAACATCTTGGATGAGGTGAATCAAATATCAGGAAATTTTCATTTTAAGTGAACTCATCCTTTAAGCTTCTAACAGCACAGAACAGCTCATGAACATTCAGAGTCTCGCAGTGATTTCAATTCAAGGAAGTCTTGGTCTCAAGCGCATAGAGGTGAAGCTTTTTGCTCACTTTTCGTTTTCTTTTGCTCACCTAGACAACATTGCTTTTTCTTATGAACCTGTAGACTAGATAATCGGCTGAACCTCTTCCCACATGAAGATCACTGGTGCGGCTTCTCTCCAGTGTGATGTCTCTCATGTCTTTTCAATGTTCCTGATTGAGAGAAACTCTTCCCACAGTGTGAGCACTTGTGCGGTTTCTCTCCAGTGTGAACTTTCTTATGCTCTCTCAAGGCTGATGATTGGGTGAAACTCTTCCCACATGAAGAGCACTGGTGCGGCTTCTCTCCAGTGTGAAGTCTCTCATGAGCTTTCAGGGATGATAAAACAGAGAAACTCTTCCCACATGAAGAGCACTTGTATGGTTTCTCTCCAGTGTGAACTCTCTGGTGTTGATTTAATGTGCCTGATGTAGTGAAGGTCTTCCCACAGTCAAAGCACATATACGGTCTCACACCAGTATGAATACGCTCATGCTCTTTTAAATTCTCCAGTTGTAAAAACAATTTCCACATAAAGAACAAGCGTGAGGCTTCACACCTGTATGAACTTTAAGGTGTCTACTTAAGTTTGATTTGACAACAAATGTTTTCCCACACTGATCGCAGCTGAATGGTCTCACTGCAGAGTGAAAGCGCAGATGAACTTTGAGAGAGCTTTTCTGAGTGAAACTCTTTCCACACTGAGAGCATGTGAACGGCTTCTCTCCGGTGTGAATCCTCATGTGTGTCTTTAGGTTTCCTTTATGTCTGAAACTCTTTCCACACTGAGAGCAGGTGAAAGATCCTTTGACTTCAGTTTTTCCAGCTCGTTTTTGCGTGAAACACTTTTCAGTTTGTTGAATGACTGTGTTTCCATCTTCATCTTTGAAATGCTGAAGTTTTGAAACTGATGTTGTTTGTCTTCATTCACTTCCATCAGGTCTAAAATAAACATATACCATATTTTTAAAATTCAAATAAAGAAATGAGAACAACAAGAAATATGAGTCACAATCAGGCAACAATGTAGTCCTTTTTTCAGTTTTCCTCTTAAAGGTGCTGTATGTAAGTTTTTAACTTTACTAAAGCATACAAATACCATAAAGTGCTTGCAGATATGTAGGAAACAACGCTATAGCCAGTTATTGTGCGTATTGAAATGTGCGTTGTGTGGGAAATGAGTGAATGTCTGTTTTTGTTTTGGCCAGTTTACCCAATAGTATTTCGACACCACAGTTGCCAGTTGCTGAAAACAAAGCATATTACTGGCATGGACGCCAGCAAACAAACTGGGTCAGAGATCACAGATTCTACCTGACCTAGAAAGCCTCAGCATCCATCAAAAAATCTCTACACTGTAAGTGTAATTGAAACTTAATACAATGAAAATTTGAGAAGTGACATCCCCCTTTATTCAAATAGTATTACAAGATTTAAGCATATTGCGTAATTGTGTTTTATTTGTTAAAATACAGTGAAACATGCCAAATTGTGCTATTTTCATGATTTATCACATTTTTTTTTTTTTTATGTGTTCAGATACAATAATATTTTGAGTTTCTATTTATTAAACCCATTAGCTTCATTGCATTAACTCAAATTTTTAACTTCAATGAACTCAACATTTTAAGGCAACCAGGTTACTTACTTTTTTAAGTTAAACCAGCAGTATTTTTTTACAGTGTATAAATGAGAGCACATTAAAACAGATAAATCAACTCTGGACTGCAGGCCATTCCATTCATTAAAGAGAATGAAGGAAAACACCAACCTATCTGTTCCTCTGTCTCTTCATCTTCTTTATTCTGCAGGGCTCTTCCTCAAGCTCCATCTTTACAATAGTATGTCTGTAGTTTCTCCTGGAATAACTCCTCCTGCTTGCTGCTTCTTCTCCTGTGGGAAAATGGGAATATTCCCAGCATTTAAACTCTCATGAACGGCTGTGGGAGCGGCTTCACTGACTGAAGGTGTGAATTGTGGTCGCTGTTGCTCATTTAGCAGATGATCATCACACTTACAATCACTCAACTATTCATGGTTTAAGTGAATTAAGGGTTGATTACTGTAATCAGATATCGATTAAAGGTGTGAATGTGTGCAAAATAGAGGAACATGAATAGTTTACAATTCATATGAAAATGTAGCTCGTATGTAAAATTTCTCAAGGGCAATTTTTGAAGGGGACACAAATAATACAGCCAAAATTGTACTTGTATGGATAAGTGTGGCGTGTTGGTGCACTGAAAAATTATCTTATCTCCCTTTTTCTTTTCTCTGTTAACTTTATCTGGCCAACAACACAAAGCAATAGTTGTTTAAATATGAGTTATTATCATAGGTTCACCACACGGTACTATAATTATTAAATGATCTTGCTTCCTCCACATACTGAGCACAATCACAGTGGTAGATCTACAATATTAGCCTAACATCAGTTCACACATTGGTTTATCGCTAGAGCCCGATCAATCTATCGGTCTGCCAATTTTATCAGCCGATTTGAGCCTGTTGCAGATATAACGGCATCGCCATATATGACGCAGATATCCCACAGATATGAACCCGCCAGTCACCGCCAACGTTTAAGTTTCATGCCCCACAGAATATCTTGTTGCATGAATATCTGAACATGTAATATATCAAAAGAAAGAACAGAGCCTCTGTTTTATTCTCGCTTCATGCATTCCTTTAGTCTGACAAGCCAGACTCACATCAAGATGTTGGGTCTGGGAACTCACCATTGGCAGGGCTCAATCCGAGGGGGCGGGATAAGCGTTTGTCTTTCAGATTCCCTCTGCACACAATAGGACAGCGCTACAACCGGCCAGAGAAACAAAGAAGGTGAAGCGGAGCTAGTTGATAGATTAAACTTTCTCCGTATCCGGTCGGCAAAACTCCGAACGCATCTTCCTTTCTTAAGAATGACTTCAGTGCCGTACTTTGTTCTTTTCTCAAAGAAAAGCTTAACTCCAAGTCTTCCAGAGTCGCGCCAAAGACGGCTGGCCTGGGAACGCCTCGGGGTTCCCCCGGAAGAGCTGGAGGAAGTGGCTAGGGAGAGGGAAGTCTGGGCGTCTCTGCTTAGACTGTTGCTCCCATGACCCGGCCCCGGATAAGCGGAAGATAATGGATGGATGGATTATATTATCTTTCTTATTAAAAAATAAGAACAAAGATACATACACCAATCAGGCCCAACATTATGACCGGTGAAGTGAATAACCCTGATTATCTCTTCATCACAGCTCCTGTTAGTGGGTGGGATATATTAGGCAGCAAGTGAACATTTTGTCCTCAAAGTTGATGTGTTAGAAGCAGGAAAAATGAGCAAGCGTAAGGATTTGAGCAAGTTTGACAAGGGCCAAATTGTGATGGCTAGACGACTGGGTCAGAGCATCTCCAAAACTGCAGCTCTTGTGGGGTGTTCCCGGTCTGCAGTGGTCAGGATCTATCAAAAGTGCTCCAAGGAAGGAACAGTGGTGGACCGGCGACAGGGTCATGGGCGGCCAAGGCTCATTGATGCATGTGTGGAGCGAAGGCTGGCCCATGTGGTCCGATCGAACAGACGAGCTACTGGAGCACAAAGTTCATGCTGGTTCTGATAGAAAGGTGTCAGAATACACAGTGCATCACAGTTTGTTGTGTTTTGGGCGGCATAGCCGCAGAGCAGTCAGCGGTTCCCATGCTGACCCCTGTCTACTGCCAAAAGCACTAACAGTGGCACGTGAGCATCAGAACTGGATATAGAACACCTGTTTTTGGACAGTTTCTGTCATTCTTCTTTGCAGGACCTCTCAAGCTTCATCAGGTTGGATGGGAGTGCCGGTGCAGAAACCATTTCCAGATCTCTATAGAGATTTTCAATCGTGTTCAAGTCTGGGCTCTGGCTGGGCCTCTCAGGGACATTCAAAGAGTTGTCCCGTAGCCACTCCTTTGTTATTTGGCTGTGTGCTTAGGGTCGTTGTCCTGTTGGAACAAGATGAACCTTCAACACAGTCTGAGGTCCAGAGCGCTCTGGAGCAGGTTTTCATCAAGGATGTCTCTGTACATTGCTGCATTCATCTTGTCCTTGATCCTGACTAGTCTCCCAGTTCCTGTCGCTGAAAAACACCCCACAGCATGATGCTGCCACCACCATGCTTCACTGTAGGGATGGTTTTGGCCAGGTGATGAGCGGTGCCTGGTTTCCTCCAGAGATGACGCTTGTCATTCGGGTCAAAGAGTTCAATCTTTGTTTCATCAGACCAGAGTGTTTAGTTTCTTGTGGTCTGAGAGTATCAGAAAAATGTAAAAAATGTATTTTACATTTAAACCCAATCATTCCCAATCACATATCACACACCCCAAATTCAGACTCCTCTTTCATGCTGTTCTAATATAAATTGAATATTGTGCTGCAGATTTTGTTCAAAACAAAGAGCAATATGGAAACACTTTGATTGCATGTCAACTAAAGTACGTTTATTCAATAAACAAGCCTTTTCATCAGTTTTAAAATGTGCAATCAATACATTACACACAACATTACTGGCCATAGACACAATAAATGAAACCAATGTTAGTAAACTCTTTTCAACCATAATCTTCCCATATGCAAACTTGACTGAGCTAGGATACACTTTCACACTGTAAGAGGCGTTCACATCGTTAAAGGATGAGTTCACTTCAAAATGAAAATTTCCTGATATTTGACTCACCCCATCTCATCCAAGATGTTGATGTCTTTCTTTCTTCAGTTGAAAAGAAAGTATGTTTTTGTGGAAAACATTCCAGGATTTTTCTCCACATAATGGTTTTCACACCAAAATGTTGAAGGTCATTGAAAACCATTATGTGGAGACAAATCCTGGAATGTTTTCCACAAAAACATACTTTCTTTTCAACTGAAGAAAGAAAGACATCAACATCTTGGATGAGGAAAGAGTCAAATATCAGAAATTTTCATTTTGAAGTGAACTCATCCTTTAAGCTTCTAACAGCACAGAACAGCTCATGAACATTCAGAGTCTCGCAGTGATTTCAATTCAAGGAAGTCTTGGTCTCAAACGCATAGAGGTGAAGCTTTTTTGCTCACTTTTCGTTTTCTTTTGCTCACCTAGACAACATTGCTTTTTCTTATGAACCTGTAGACTAGATAATCGGCTGAACCTCTTCCCACATGAAGATCACTGGTGCGGCTTCTCTCCAGTGTGATGTCTCTCATGTCTTTTCAATGTTCCTGATTGAGAGAAACTCTTCCCACAGTGTGAGCACTTGTACGGTTTCTCTCCAGTGTGAACTTTCTTATGCTCTCTCAAGGCTGATGATTGGGTGAAACTCTTCCCACATGAAGAGCACTGGTGCGGCTTCTCTCCAGTGTGAAGTCTCTCATGAGCTTTCAGGGATGATAAAACAGAGAAACTCTTCCCACATGAAGAGCACTTGTATGGTTTCTCTCCAGTGTGAACTCTCTGGTGTTGATTTAATGTGCCTGATGTAGTGAAGGTCTTCCCACAGTCAAAGCACATATACGGTCTCACACCAGTATGAATACGCTCATGCTCTTTTAAATTCTCCAGTTGTAAAAAACAATTTCCACATAAAGAACAAACGTGAGGCTTCACACCTGTATGAACTTTAAGGTGTCTACTTAAGTTTGATTTGACAACAAATGTTTTCCCACACTGATCGCAGCTGAATGGTCTCACTGCAGAGTGAAAGCGCAGATGAACTTTGAGAGAGCTTTTCTGAGTGAAACTCTTTCCACACTGAGAGCATGTGAACGGCTTCTCTCCGGTGTGAATCCTCATGTGTCTCTTAGGTTTCCTTTATGTCTGAAACTCTTTCCACACTGAGAGCAGGTGAAAGATCCTTTGACTTCAGTTTTTCCAGCTCGTTTTTGCGTGAAACACTTTTCAGTTTGTTGAATGACTGTGTTTCCATCTTCATCTTTGAAATGCTGAAGTTTTTGAAACTGATGTTGTTTGTCTTCATTCACTTCCATCAGGTCTAAAATAAACATATACCATATTTTTAAAATTCAAATAAAGAAATGAGAACAACAAAGAAATATGAGTCACAATCAGGCAACAATGTAGTCCTTTTTCAGTTTTCCTCTTAAAGGTGCTGTATGTAAGTTTTTAACTTTACTAAAGCATACAAATACCATAAAGTGCTTGCAGATATGTAGGAAACAACGCTATAGCCAGTTATTGTGCGTATTGAAATGTGCGTTGTGTGGGAAATGAGTGAATGTCTGTTTTTGTTTTGGCCAGTTTACCCAATAGTATTTCGACACCACAGTTGCCAGTTGCTGAAAACAAAGCATATTACTGGCATGGACGCCAACAAACAAACTGGGTCAGAGATCACAGATTCTACCTGACCTAGAAAGCCTCAGCATCCATCAAAAAATCTCTACACTGTAAGTGTAATTGAAACTTAATACAATGAAAATTTGAGAAGTGACATCCCCCTTTATTCAAATAGTATTACAAGATTTAAGCATATTGCGTAATTGTGTTTTATTTGTTAAAATACAGTGAAACATGCCAAATTGTGCTATTTTCATGATTTATCACATTTTTATTTTTATTTATGTGGTTCAGATACAATAATATTTTGAGTTTCTATTTATTAAACCCATTAGCTTCATTGCATTAACTCAAATTTTTAACTTCAATGAACTCAACATTTTAAGGCAACCAGGTTACTTACTTTTTTAAGTTAAACCAACAGTATTTTTTTTACAGTGTATAAATGAGAGCACATTAAAACAGATAAATCAACTCTGGACTGCAGGCCAATCCATTCATTAAAGAGAATGAAGGAAAACACCAACCTATCTGTTCCTCTGTCTCTTCATCTTTTATTCTGCAGGGCTCTTCCTCAAGCTCCATCTTTACAATAGTATGTCTGTAGTTTCTCCTGGAGTAATTCTTCCTGCTTGCTGCTTCTTCTCCTGTGGGAAAATGGGAATATTCCCAGCATTTAAACTCTCATGAACGGCTGTGGGAGCGGCTTCACTGACTGAAGGTGTGAATTGTGGTCGCTGTTGCTCATTTAGCAGATGATCATCACACTTACAATCACTCAACTATTCATGGTTTAAGTGAATTAAGGGTTGATTACTGTAATCAGATATCGATTAAAGGTGTGAATGTGTGCAAAATAGAGGAACATGAATAGTTTACAATTCATATGAAAATGTAGCTCGTATGTAAAATTTCTCAAGGGCAATTTTTGAAGGGGACACAAATAATACAGCCAAAATTGTACTTGTATGGATAAGTGTGGCGTGTTGGTGCACTGAAAAATTATCTTATCTCCCTTTTTCTTTTCTCTGTTAACTTTATCTGGCCAACAACACAAAGCAATAGTTGTTTAAATATGAGTTATTATCATAGGTTCACCACACGGTACTATAATTATTAAATGATCTTGCTTCCTCCACATACTGAGCACAATCACAGTGGTAGATCTACAATATTAGCCTAACATCAGTTCACACATTGGTTTATCGCTAGAGCCCGATCAATCTATCGGTCTGCCAATTTTATCAGCCGATTTGAGCCTGTTGCAGATATAACGGCATCGGCATATATGACGCAGATATCCCACAGATATGAACCCGCCAGTCACCGCCAACGTCTTCAGAGATTTTCAATCGTGTTCAAGTCTGGGCTCTGGCTGGGCCTCTCAGGGACATTCAAAGAGTTGTCCCGTAGCCACTCCTTTGTTATTTGGCTGTGTGCTTAGGGTCGTTGTCCTGTTGGAACAAGATGAACCTTCAACACAGTCTGAGGTCCAGAGCGCTCTGGAGCAGGTTTTCATCAAGGGTGTCTCTGTACATTGCTGCATTCATCTTGTCCTTGATCCTGACTAGTCTCCCAGTTCCTGCCGCTGAAAAACACCCCCACAGCATGATGCTGCTGCCACCATGCTTCACTGTAGGGATGGTTTTGGCCAGGTGATGAGCGGTGCCTGGTTTCCTCCAGAGATGACGCTTGTCATTCGGGTCAAAGAGTTCAATCTTTGTTTCATCAGACCAGAGTGTTTAGTTTCTTGTGGTCTGAGAGTATCAGAAAAATGTAAAACATGTATTTTACATTTAAACCCAATCATTCCCAATCACATATCACACACCCCAAATTCAGACTCCTCTTTCATGCTGTTCTAATATAAATTGAATATTGTGCTGCAGATTTTGTTCAAAACAAAGAGCAATATGGAAACACTTTGATTGCATGTCAACTAAAGTACGTTTATTCAATAAACAAGCCTTTTCATCAGTTTTAAAATGTGCAATCAATACATTACACACAACATTACTGGCCATAGACACAATAAATGAAACCAATGTTAGTAAACTCTTTTCAACCATAATCTTCCCATATCCAAACTTGACTGAACTAGGATACACTTTCACACTGTAAGAGTTGTTCACACGTTAAAGGATGAGTTCACTTCAAAATGAAAATTTCCTGATATTTGACTCACCCTCATCAGCTTGTTAGTAGAGACTCCAAGACCAGAAATATAAGGGTCAGATTAGAAAGACACTCAAACTGTGTAATGTTAGTGTGCCTCCAGGAACAGGGCTGGGAAACACTGCTATTGTGTGAGCAATGTTGAATACAAAGCCACAACAATTATTACATGTCAACTAAAGTACATTTATTCATCAGAATATGCAATCAGTACATTACACATAACATTTAAGATGCACAATAAATGACATCCTCATTAATAAACCCCATTCCCAGATTCCCTGCAAAAATTGTTCAACACTTAATATTCTAACGCCACAGAACAAATGATGAACATTCAGAGTCTCTGAGAGATTTCAGTGCAATAAAGTCTTTTCAGAATATTTTCAATGCATCAGCTCTAAACAGCTGGACTAAAAACACCAGTTGTAGTGTCTCTCCAGTGTGAACTCTCTCATGAGCTTTCAATGTTCCTGAATGAGAGAAACTCTTCCCACAGTGTGAGCACTTGTACGGTTTCTCTCCAGTGTGAATTCTCTGGTGTTGTTTTAAGTGGCTGGATTTAGTGAAGGTCTTCTCGCAGTCAAAGCACATGTAAGGTTTCACACCAGTATGAATACGCTCATGCTCTTTTAAAGAGTTCAGTCGTGAAAAACTCTTTCCACAAACAGAACAAACATGAGGCTTCACACCAGCATGAACTTTAAGGTGTCTTCTTAAGACTGCTTCAGAAACAAATGTTTTCCCACACTGATCGCAGCTGAATGATCTCCCTCCAGAGTGACAGCGCAGATGATCTTTGAGAGAGCTTTTCCGACTGAAACTCTTTCCACACTGAGAGCATGAGAACGCTTTTTCTCCAGTGTGAATCCTCATGTGCTCATTTAGGTGTCCTTTCTGAATGAAACTCGTTCCACACTGAGAGCATGTGAACGCTTTTTCTCCCGTGTGAATTCTCATGTGTCTCTTAAGGTCTGATTTATATTTTAACCTCTTTCCACACTCAGAGCAGGTTAAAGATCTTTTTTCTGCAAGAGCACTTTTCTGTGTGGAATTCTTTTCAGTCTGTGAAATTATGTTTCCATCTTCATTTGTGGGATGATGAGGCTTTTGCTGTTTGTCTTCATTCACTTCCATCGGGTCTAAAATCAACATAAAGTTAAATCTTAATTAAAGCATAAATGGTCTGTCATGAAACTCTGCAAATGATGCATTCACCTTAATTACATACGAAGCATGCGAGCAGCTGCATGTCGACAAGTATTTTTATTTGGACATATAATTTCATAACCAGTGTTGGGGAAAGTTACTTTGAAAAGTAAGGCATTATAATATTGCGTAACTCCCTTAAAAAGTAACTGATTGCGGAAGAAAAGTAATGCGTTATGTTACTTTTGCGTTACTTTTTCTCACCTGGGCTGGGCTTGTTTGATTTCTTTATATAACAAAAAAGTTCTATTTTTGTGCAAATGTACAGAACCTTTCACTCAAAAAAATGCTAACTGACGCATGTACAGTAGAGGGAGCAGCTCAAACAAACCTTTCCGCTGTGCTGCCATTCTGGATTGTTGGAAGCTCAGAAGCGAAGACCAGGAGACTTGGATGTATCTTCAGCAGGATTCTTTATTGAGAACACGTGCTGTCGGTAGCTGCAGTCATCAAGTCTGACTAAAGCAGTAGTACTTTGTAGTTTTTATACATTCAAGAGGGAGGGATTAAATACAGTAGAGGTGGAGACAATCTAAACAAAGCATACAAATGCAAATGCAGTGCAGGAATCAGCTCGTTCCCAGCATTCCCCCAGCCCTGATCTAATCAGCATAACAGTGCCATTCAAATGTATAGGTGCTAATCCAATCACTCTGACAGTATACATAGGAAGTGTGTGATGCCCACTAAAGGGTTATCACATTTGTAGTAGTTTCTGTAATTTTATAATTAATGTTTTTGAATATTTGTTCAGGGGTAATAAACCTGATTCCACCATCCTTTCACTAAAATATTTCATATAGAGGTCAGGAGTAATTGTGGAGTTCACCAGCAGGGGGTAGCGTGGCGCTTATTGTGCTCCAGGGGGCTTTACGTCAGTTTGGTCTGCTTTGCAGTTGTCCTCTTTCTGCTGAGCGAGATGAAAAACGGACACAGTCCTGCCTCATTTATTTCTCCTGTTTCCAGAGAGAGCATATAAGCTGTTTACGTGGTGCCAGCTGGTACCTGTAACAGTTTATTGGGGGCTCGTCCGGGATCACTCCCACCTTGTGGCCGGAGGCTGATCCAGTGATACTGCAACCTTGGAACAAAAGTGACCTGATGCAACTAGAGCGAGCTGCAGTCAGTTAAAAAGATCTCCAGATACCATCGATGCTGTCTACAGATGTAGAGGTTATCTGTAATGAATAAAGACTAATGACTGTGCCGTGCTGAAATCACCACTTATCAAGAACAGAGCGTGAATTGTGATCCTGGACTCTTGGGACCAAATGCGAGGAATTGGGTAGCAGTATGGTGGTTGGTGAGAGGAAAAGGTTGGTGTGGGCCATCAAAAAGACCCCTCTCACTCTCTCTGTAGATGAACTTTTCCAGATTGCCAAGTCAGTGGGTCCAGTGCCAGGAATGGACGAGTCTCACGTCAAGTCGACAGATGAGGAGGGTTGTTTCAAGTACATTTGCAGTTTCATGTCCAGTGAGCCTTTACTGGAGTTAGAGGATTCTGGGATGGCACATTTATTAAACTTAAGGGAGTTAATCAACATAGTCATTCAGGTTCGTGCTTCACAAGTTGCTGTAACAATTGATGTAACGGACAGTGGGGATGTAAGTCATGCTAATGATAATGTTAACCCAACTGATGATATTGACGCTACCGATATTGGGATTACTAATACAACCCACATGGCACTATCTACGGCTAGTGACACACATGACACAGAGCTGCAGAAAATACTTACTAGTTACGAGGAGCTGAGTAAGAAAATTATGCAGTGCAAACAACCACCCACTCCACAGCCTGTACCTCAGTCATCTGTAAAGATAGGACGCACTACACAGAGTAGTAACGTAGCAGGCACCAGAGGTATAAGTGAACACTCAACACCATTAACACATGCTCTCCTTAAGAGAGTTGTCTTGCCTTCATCGCAGGGAACTGAAGATCCAGGGGGGTCAGATTGGAGACCAGGGGTCAGATCTCAGCTATAACAGTGTCTGTCGGCAGATGGAAGACGGTTTAAAGGAGCAGTTCAGTGATGCAGAGGTTGTAAGAGCTGTCCTCAAAGTCATCAAGCCAGGAACTTTTAAAGACTTGTTGATGAATAAGGATGATCTGACTGTAGAAGAGCTGAAAGCCTTCCTCCACTCCCACCTGGGTGAGCAAAGTAACACCGAGCTGTTCCAGGAACTCATGTGCACCAAACAAAAAGACAATGAGACACCCCAACAGTTCCTATACAGAGTCATATAACTTAAGCAGAAGATCATGCTGGCCTCCAAACATGCTGACACAGATGTCAAGTACAGTGCAAGCACAGTGCAGGATGTGTTTCTCCACACAACCTCTTACAAGTACAGTTGAGCTCATGAGACAGTCAATGCAGACACAGGTGGCAGGACAGTTCAACCACCATGGGAAAGGTAGAGGAGACCACAGGAGAGAAAAATCATATGGCTGTGACAAGTGCGTGGAGCAAAATCGTCCCAACTGCCCTCACTGTTTCCACTGTGGTGAAGAAGGCCACTAGGCAGTGGGCTGTCTAAAGAGACGAACACATCAGGGAAACTGGAGCCGGTCTCTGCCGAGAGACAAACAGTGACCGGGTCTCAGCGATCATCCCAACCTGACACTTGTCATACTGATCAACCTGGAATTGAAATACTGAAAAAAAAACCTAAATAATGGAAAAGAAACGGAAACAACCAAACAAGACAACCAATCCATTCACTTATGACTTACCTCACAGCAAAAGGGAATGTAAGGTCCATCTGTTAGCCCAAGAACGGAATCTAACAGCCTGGTTGAAGGACTTCTGCATTTAAGCCTGTTCAGCATTTTTGTTAAATGCTGTTAAATGCTAAGATTTATGGTTATCGAATTTTAATTCTGACTCCATGAATAATTATATCTGACTCTAATTCTTTGTAACTTTGTTACATTTGTAACTAAACAGCTGATCATAAGTTTTGTTGTGATTTAATTTAGATCGTTGATTTCTCTTAGTACCTCTTAATTTCAAATATTCCTTCCACCTTGATAATAACAGTGACAGTCAGAAATCAGATTGTCCCTTATGCTTAGCGCCATGCTCCGGTCATGGGATCCTCTGTATGAATCTGCCCTGGCACAAAGATTTACGGAAACTCCTACAAACTCCTCATGCGACACTACTAGAAAAATGATTTCAGAAATATACAGAATAAATCAAGATTAACAATTATTTTGGCCAGACAGAACTTAAATAACTTAAACACGAATCCATGGTACATAACTTTCAGCATAAAAATATAAAATACAAAGTAATATGAAAATAGTTTCAAAAAGTCATTATCTGGCACAATACATACAGTGTGTGTGTGAGTGGCTCTTAGGACACTTGACACAACACTGCATGGGGGTTCTGGCTACAGAATGTTCCCAAATGGCAGCCCTGCTACCCTTCCTTAAATACACAGACCAGAACAAAGGGTTGTAAATATTTGCAACACAAACACCCAGTTTGGGGCAGAGGATCAGATATCTTTGAAGAGACCACTCAAAAAGACAATACTCATATGTTTCAATCTTTCTTATCCTACCAGTGACTGCAGTGAAGTTGAGACCATCGCACTGTGACCTTTAAAAAGACACCAGACATGAAAGGAATAAACCAATAGATTCACAAGATACATGATCTGTAGTATATATGCATTCTGGGACTTGAATCAGGGGGAAGGGGGGAAGGGGGGAAAGGGAGGGGAGGAGGTAGAGAGGAGGAGAAGGTTTTGGTCAAGGCGGTGTCCTACAGTTTCTCTGTGAGATCTTCTCTCCAGATTGAGTTTTATTGTTTTTTTGCAGAGCGTTGGATCTCAGCTTTTGTCTGAGCAGTAAAACCGCTCCTTACAGGAACGTCTAGCCAAACTCATTGGAAGGAGAACTCCCACCCATTGTAACCTAAATGGATTAGCAGTCAGTGCTCTGCTAGACACTGGGGCTCAAGTCAGTATGATTGATAGAAACTGGAAGAGTAAATATCTACCTGACACTCCTGTTAGGCCACTCAGTGACATTATAGGTGACGAAGACGAGTTAAAGGTGTATGCAGTGAACGGTGACGTCCTCCTGTTTGATGGCTGGGTTGCCCTTACAGTCAATTTGATGGGGAATGAGGACCCTAATCTGTCAATCATTATGCATTTTCTTGTCAGCAGTCTTGCTCTGGAGAGACCACTGTTGGGTTTCAACGTGCTGGAAGAGACGATACAAGAACGACCTGAATCTCGCCATCTCAACCTGAACGACCGCCATCTCGATACCAAGATGGCGCCGCCGTGTTCGGTCGCCGTTCAGGTCGCTCAGCGAAGACTGTGCTTTTATTTACTATTTTACTTTCTTTTGCTCTCAATTTTTACAAATTTATCATCTGCATTGATCTGCTATGACAGCAAAACTCTTTTGGACATTGGTTACCTCTACACTGGACTGTTTCAGGACACTTTCACCGATCCTCTGTGGCCATTTGAGATTCATCGGAACGCCGAGTTGAACAATGGAGTCGAAGGCGAAGAATCAAGAAACACTGTGGGAAACGTGCGGGGATCCGCAACAGACTGAGAAAAAGGGCATTCAGCCTACCTCTCCCGAGCATCATGCTCGCAAATGTCCAATCCTTGGAAAATAAGATGGACAATCTTAGAGCAAGGATAAGTTTTCAACGGGAAATGAGAGACTGTAACATCTATTGTTTGTCCGAAACATGGCTCACGCCCGCGGTCGCGGACACAGCTGTGACGCCGTCGGAGAACTTCTCTGTTTTTCGGATGGACAGAACAGCCGAGGCCGGTAAATCCAAAGGCGGTGGAGTATGCTTCACGATCAACAAGAAATGGTGCGACCCCAGGAACGCGGTCCTGCTCGCCTCATCTGGAACATTTAACAATCTTTAAACATTAATCATTAAACATCATGGAACATTTGCCGCCCATTCTATCTGCCGAGGGAGTTTTCCTCTGTCGTCGCGACCGCTGTTTACATTCCACCACAGGCAGACACAGGGCTGGCTTTATCTGGCCTTCATGATGTTGCCAGCGGCGTCATAAACAAACACCCCGATGCGGTGTTCATCGTTGCAGGCGATTTCAACAAAGCAAACCTAAAGAAAGTCTTGCCAAACTTTCACCAGCACGTCTCCTGTCCTACACAAGGAGCAAACACGCTGGATCATTGCTACTCTCCGTTTAAGAACGCCTATAAAGCGCGGTCACTTCCAGCTTTTGGCAAATCGGATCATGTCGCCATTTTCCTCACACCTGAATACAAACAAAGGCTCGTTCAGGAACCCCCGGTGAGGCGGGAAGTTAAACGCTGGTCAGCCCACTCAGAGACCGCGCTACAGGCAGCTCTGGATGACGTCGACTGGGACATGTTCCGGGCGAGTTCATCTGACGTCAGCGAGTTCACGGATGTGGCGCTTTGCTTCATCAACACGCTTACAGAGCAAGCCACACAAACAATACCAATAATGTCCTTCTCAAATCAGAAACCGTGGGTGGAAAATTCAATCCGCGCTGCAGTGAACACACGCACTGCCGCATACAATGCCGGTCTCCTATCGGGGAACATGACTGAATACAGATCATCCTGCTATGCTCTGCGACGTGCAGTTAAAGCCGCAAAGCTCCGTTGTAAGGATCGAGTGGAGTCTCATTTCCAACTCAACGACTCGCGGCGCATGTGGCAGGGTCTGAGGTCCATCTGCTCTTTTGGATCTAAATCCTCTGCAGAGGTCAGAGCTGATCTGTTACTTGTGAATGAGTTAAACTCTTTCTACGCTCGCTTTGATTGTAATTGCGGCAGCGCGACTCCGCCAAGTGATGCGTCAGAGGGAATCACTCAGAGCAGCAACAACCACGTGATCTCTGTCTCGGAGGATGAAGTTCGGAGGGCACTCAAGCGTGTGGACGTCAGGAAAGCTGCTGGGCCGGATGGTATTTCAGGCCGTGTTCTGCGGTCCTGTGCTGATCAGCTCGCCGGGTTGTTTACATCTATCTTTAATGAGTCCCTCGCTACATCTGTGGTCCCCACTCCTTCAAAAAATCCACTATCATCCCTGTCCCTAAGAACAGTAAACCCTCTTGCCTAAACGACTATCGTCCAGTGGCTCTCACATCTATAGTCATGAAGGTCTTTGAGAGACTCATTAAAAACACCATTTGCTCCTTCATTCCTGACACTTTGGACCCTCTTCAGTTTGCCTATCGTCCCAATAGATCGACTGAAGATGCCATCTCTTATGTCCTCCACTCCTCCCTTACTCACATCGACAGCAAAAGTGGGAACTACGTAAGGCTGCTATTTATTGACTATAGCTCAGCCTTTAACACCATAGTTCCCACCAAGCTAACCGCCAAACTCCTGGATCTCGGCCTGAATTCTTCTCTCTGCCACTGGATTGAGGACTTCCTCACTGGCAGGCCTCAGGTGGTCCACACACAGCTCCACCTCTATCATCAAATTTGCTGATTATACTGTTGTCCTGGGCCTCATTTCCAACAACAATGAGATGGCATACTTGGACGAGGTGGAGCAACTAACATCATGGTGCCAGGACAACTGTCTCTCTCTGAATGTTGGCAAGACCAAAGAAATGATTGTGGACTTCAGGAAGAGACAGCAACGGACATACTCCCCTCTCATGATCAGTGGGTCACCAGTGGAGAGAGTGAGCAGCTTCAAGTACCTGGGTGTAAACATCTCTGAGGACCTGATCTGGACTGCTCACATTCAGACACAGGTGAAAAAAGCCAGGCAAAGACTGTACCACCTGCGCCAGCTGAGGAAATTCAGGGTTTCACCAGCTATCCTACACCTGGTTCAGAATCCTGGACCAGGGAAAAGTTTATCATCAGGGTTTCATCGCCGAGGGTTCACGTCACCTGACTGCCTTTGGCACCCCATGGGGTCTCTATGAATGGGTCTGTATCCCATTCGGACTCTCAAATGCCCCAGCAGCATTTCAGTGGAGCATGGAGGATGTGCTATGCACCCTCAGGGATGAATGCTGCATTCCTTATCTGGATGACGTGCTCTGTTATGTGAGAACATTCGATGAACATGTGGAGGCCGTCCGCAAAGTGCTCCTGGCTCTTCAGTAGCATGGAGTAAAACTGAGACCTGAGAAATGTGAGCTCTTCAGACAAGAAGTCAGGTATGTGGGGCGCCTGGTGTCACCTGATGGCGTCAAGATAGACCCACGGGACCTTGAGGCAGTCAAAACCTTGACAAGCAAGACACCGCAGACAGTTGGTGAAGTAAGGAAACTGACTGGCTTCTTGGGATATTATCGCTCCTACATCCAGGATTTTTCCAGGATGCAAAGCCAATCTATGAGCTTCTCCAAACTAAGTCAGGGAAAACCACCAAATGCCCACAGCTGCCTTCCCGACAGCCTGTTGACTGGACCACTCAGCATCAGGAAGCGTAAGATCAACTGGTCACTCTCCTCATAACTCCACCTGTCTTAGCGTACCCTGATTTCAACCTACCTTTCACGCTGCATACAGACGCCTCAGACCAGGGCCTGGGGGCTGTCCTCTATCAGCGCCAGAATGGATAGCTGAGAGTCATTGGCTATGGCTCGAGGACTTTGACACCTACTGAATGCAACTATCACCTGCACAGTGGAAAACTGGAGTTCCTTGCATTGAAATGGGCTGTGTGTGAAAAGTTCTGGGACTACCTGTACTACGCTCCCCATTTCACTGTGTACACGGACAACAACCCCCTGACCTACATCATGAGTACAGCAAAACTCAGACCGGAAGTTACTTTTCAGATTTTGATTAAAGATTACCGCAACAAACAATTTTTTTCTGTGTATTAACTTGCACAGATTAATTATTCACCCTAAGACCTGTAATGTGTGCTAACCAAGTAAATAGGGTCAATTTTGATTTAATGAGGACTTTAATGTATCAAACACCTGGGCTGATTAACTTGATCTTCTTAGAATGTCGTCAGTCTTTACCTCAAAATGTAAAACACAATGTACATAATGTTTTCAGTTTATATACTATTACATTGGAACCTAGATATAACAATTTATAAATGTGTAATTCCACACGATAAAGGAAGAATAAGATGGAGGAGGAAAAGTTTCAGTTGTACAGCCGCTCTGGAGAAATGTCATCCAGCTCAGTTCAGTTTTCATATAGTGTCAATGCAGATGAGTAATATGGTTGAATATTTAGAGTCCCCAACTAAAAGCCAAAAGCCAAAGGCAACAGAGGCACCAGACTCAGTCGGGGTGACTGTCACCAGATTCAAACTTCACTACTAATTTTAGTAAATTACCTTCTTAGATTAAATCACTCTATTGAAACAATCTGAATGTCAAATAATTTACTTCTAAGTGACAATTCACAACTTCGGGAAATGTTTTTTCTTATGAATTTATAGATGAGATAAAACTGTCCTCACATGACGAGCACTGGTGTGGCTTCTCTCCAGTATGAACTCTAAGTAACCCTAAGCATTGTTGCAGACCATGTACACCCTTTCATGGTGTAAGGCCCGCCCAATCGTCCCAATGAAGGCTTACGATAGGTGGGTGAAGGTTGCTTGTGCGTTCTGTCTTTTCAGCTGGGTAAAGTGATTTAATTCCAATTTATCTTTATCTGACTCCATTTTTTCATGACCTTGAATTTAGGTTAGAATGCCGATTGGTTATTAGGTCATTTGTTTAACAATTAAACAACACATTTGATTAATCTGTTTAACTCTTTACTCTTATTGAAATTATTTGGTCGCACAGGGTCCTTGCACCAGCCGTTCATTAGGCTTGGTCACTAGACAGAGGTAACTGACTATACTGTTTTAGAGTGCCGCCCTCATGCTTGCTTTCTCTAAAAGTATTTTATTTAGTCCCCATAGATCTGTGTACACTTGAATTAAAATAACATTATCTCTAATTCGAGGTCATAACCACTACTTCAGATACAAATTGACCAACATTACTCTTCTGATAGTAGCTTTGGCTTGATCATGCATGGTTTCCTTACCTTCAGTAACATTACCTTAAACAGAGGTAAGGCTCACCCTATTTAGGTTGGCCGATCAACATTATTGTTGTCCTAAACGGAAATCCCCTTTTTAGCCTTCACAGTCTAAGTACACTTGTACATCATACAATAACATCATTAGGATGATACTGAGGTGAGACTAATTTCATAACAGACAGTTCAGATGTTAATTTCCAGAAAGTGTCCTTTGTTGTCTCGGGGAGTAATCGTTCCTCAATCAGACAGCTCAGCATTTGCTAGTTTTTCCCAGGCTTACAGAATGAACTCATCAGCTTGTTAGTAGAGACTCCAAGACCAGAAATATAAAGGTCAGATTAGAAAGACACTCAATGTCACGCGGATGGAAAGAGAGACTGGAGGATCCAATAGCGTAGAATAACTCTTTATTCAACACTCAAAAAGCAACAGTTCTCACAAAAAGTCCATAGACCACTGATAGTCACTCTCGCACAAGGCAGGAAACAGCAGGCAGAAGCAGATAGGCAGTGACGCAGGGATGCAGTGGGAATACGGCCAGCGAACCTCCAGAACCCGGAACGGAACCACTGGAAGACACGAGGAAAAGACACACAGGAACACCACCAGGACTGCCTGAAACAATCTGACAATGAGTGAAGGTGAGAGACACCTAGATAAAGGCTGGTTAATGAGTGCAGCAGGTGGAGACGATGATCTCCGCAATCAGTGACCACGCTTCCAACACGACCACACAAACCAAGAAAGAAGGAGACAATGAATTGATGAATCGTGAAACTCAAACTGTGTAATGTTAGTGTGCCTCCAGGAACAGGGCTGGGAAACACTACTATTGTGTGAGCAATGTTGAATACAAAGCCACAACAATTATTACATGTCAACTAAAGTACATTTATTCATCAGAATGTGCAATCAGTACATTACACATAACATTTAAGATGCACAATAAATGACATCCTCATTAATAAACCCCATTCCCAGATTCCCTGCAAAAATAGTTCAACACTTAATATTCTAACGCCACAGAACAAATGATGAACATTCAGAGTCTCTGAGAGATTTCAGTGCAATAAAGTCTTTTCAGAATATTTTCAATGCATCAGCTCTAAACAGCTGGACTAAAAACACCAGTTGTAGTGATATGATGATGATTTAACGGATGAATGTTTCCATCGATTCACAAATGCTCATTTGCACAATGAACGTGATAAACTCCTCAGAATAAACTAAACATATTTCTTCACTAATTGATGCAGCAACACACAAGTTTTCTAAAACATTACTTTGAACTTCCCAAACTATTGATGAAATCACTCTTAGCACTAATTACAGCTGTTGCTGTGTCTGAATATTATATTATTTACTTGTAAATGATGGATCTGAATCTGAAACATTTCTCATTTTGACGACTTCGGGCAATGCTTTTTCTTATGAACCTGTAGATTAGATAAATGGGTGAAACTCTTCCCACATGAAGAGCACTGGTGCGGCTTCTCTCCAGTGTGAACTCTCTCATGAGCTTTCAATGTTCCTGAATGAGAGAAACTCTTCCCACAGTGTGAGCACTTGTACGGTTTCTCTCCAGTGTGAATTATCTGGTGTTGTTTTAAGTGGCTGGATGTAGTGTAGGTCTTACCACAGTCAAAGCACATGTAAGGTCTCACACCAGTATGAATACTCTCATGCTCTTTTAAAGAGTTCAGTCGTGAAAAACTCTTTCCACAAACAGAACAAACATGAGGCTTCACACCAGCATGAACTTTAAGGTGTCTTCTTAAGACTGCTTCAGAAACAAATGTTTTCTCACACTGATCACAGCTGAATGATCTCCCTCCAGAGTGACAGCGCAGATGATCTTTGAGAGAGCTTTTGTGAGTGAAACTCTTTCCACACTGAGAGCATGAGAACGCTTTTTCTCCAGTGTGAATCCTCATGTGCTCATTTAGGTGTCCTTTCTGAATGAAACTCGTTCCACACTGAGAGCATGTGAACGGTTTTTCTCCAGTGTGAATTCTCATGTGTCTCTTAAGGTCTGATTTATATTTTAACCTCTTTCCACACTCAGAGCAGGTTAAAGATCTTTTTTCTGCAAGAGCACTTTTCTGTGTGGAATTCTTTTCAGTCTGTGAAATTATGTTTCCATCTTCATTTGTGAGATGATGAGGCTTTTGCTGTTTGTCTTCATTCACTTCCATCGGGTCTAAAATCAACAAAGTTAAATCTTAATTAAAGCATAAATGGTCTGTCATGAAACTCTGAAAATGATGCATTCACCTTAATTACATACGAAGCATGCGAGCAGCTGCATGTCGACAAGTATTTTTATTTGGACATACAATTTCATAACCAGTGTTGGGGAAAGTTACTTTGAAAAGTAAGGCATACTCCCTTAAAAAGTAACTGATTGCGGAAGAAAAGTAATGCGTTATGTTACTTTTTCTCACCTGGCCTGGGCTTGTTTGTTTTACAAAAAAGTTATATTTTTGTGCAAATGTACAGAACCTTTTACACCAAAATTGAAATAATAAGCCTCAGGCTGAGGTAAAAATGCAAACTGACGCATGTACAGTAGAGGGAGCAGCTCAAACAAACCTTTCCGCTGTGCTGCCATTCTGGATTGTTGGAAGCTCAGAAGCGAAGACCAGGAGACTTGGATGTATCTTCAGCAGGATTCTTTATTGAGAACACGTGCTGTCGGTAGCTGCAGTCATCAAGTCTGACTAAAGCAGTAGTACTTTGTAGTTTTTATACATTCAAGAGGGAGGGATTAAATACAGTAGAGGTGGAGACAATCTAAACAAAGCATACAAATGCAGTGCAGGAATCAGCTCGTTCCCAGCATTCCCCCAGCCCTGATCTAATCAGCATAACAGTGCCATTCAAATGCATAGGTGCTAATCCAATCACTCTGACAGTATCGCCCATACCTTCACATTATCATAGAGACAAAGGCACAGCTGTGCCTTCAGCTTGTCATGCTAAATAGTCAGGAAGTGCATAAAGACAAAAGATTAATGACTCAAACACCTGGGCTGATTAACTTGATCTTCTTAGAATGTCATCGATCTTTACCTCAAAATGTAACTGTTCTCAGAGTCGCACAGGGTCCTCGCACCGGCCGTTCATTAGGCTTGGTCACTAGACAGAGGTAACTGACTATACTGTTTTAGAGTGCCGCCCTCATGCTTGCTTTCTCTAAAAGTATTTTATTTAGTCCCAATAGATCTGTGTACACTTGAATTAAAATAACATTATCTCTAATCCGAGGTCATAACCACTACTTCAGATACAAGTTGACCAACATTACCCTTCTGATAGTAGCTTTGGCTTGATTATGCATGGTTTCCTTACCTTCAGTAACATTACCTTAAACAGAGGTAAGGCTCACCCTATTTAGGTTGGCCGATCAACATTATTGTTGTCCTAAACGGAAATCCCCTTTTTAGCCTTCACAGTCTAAGTACACTCTAAAATCTCAGTTGGTGTGCCATATGCTCCACTCAAATCTGGACTTCAGTCTGTTACTAACCTGACACAGATTTGCAGTAAAAAAGAATACATCATAATGCACTAAAATCAATCATTTCAGAGTAAGTCAGAATAAATCAATGTAACAATTTATTATTAGTCATGTAAATGTATCATGCCAATTACATAATCAATTCAAAGATAGTAGATACATAACATCAAATGCTCTGAAGTAAAGAGTAAGAAATGCATACCTGACTTCAAGGAAATAGGATACATAATGCATAGCATTACGGGCTGATCTGGTTACAGAATCGCTCCCTGAACCTCCTGTAACAGCTCCTTAAATACCAGTCCAAGATACAAAACTCTTTCAGATGTAAACATGAGTTCACAATGGGAATTAGCATTAATCAAGTCCTGTAGACCTGCACTGATGACAGGAGGTAAAGACCAATTGGCCGAAGACACACCCACCATAATAAGAAAAATATCTCTAAACTCTTAAAACCTTTGTTACCTTTTGCTTTACTTCTGTGGGGACGAGACCTTTGTACCAGTCGCACTGAGACATGTTAGTCTAATGATACCAAACATGTATAGTACTGTATGATACTTGTTCACATTAAACCATATAGATTTTTGGGTGAATTTCAGGTGATGGCATGAGAGAGAGTAGGAGTGGGGGGAGAGGGATCAATAGAGAAAGGTGTAGATTAGGATGATCCTGAAGTGAGACTTGTGTCTCCAATGGTGATGCTAATTTCATAAGAGACTGTTCAGATGTTAATTTCCAGAAAGTGTCCTTTGTCGTCTCGGGGAGTAATCGTTCCTCAGATAGCCCGGCAAATTGCTTTTTTTTCAGTCTTAAAATGGAAACGGTATTCCCTGGTGACTGTGGCTCTTCCAGTAGGATAATGCGCCTGCCACAAAGCAAAAAGAGTTCAGGAAAGGTTTGAGGAGCACAACAGCGAGTTTGAGGTGTTGACTTGACCTTCAAATTCCCTAGATCTCAATCCAATCGAGCATCTGTTGGATGTGCTGAACAAACAAGTCCGATCCATGGAGGCCCCACCTCACAACTGACAGGACTTAAAGGATCTGCTGCTGACATCTTGGTGTCAGATACCACAGCACACTTTCAGGGGTCTAGTGGAGTCCATGCCTCGACAGGTCAGGGCTGTACTGGCAGCAAAAGATTCAAGATTCAAGAGTTTTATTTGTCACATACACAGTTATATACAGAATATACAACCGGCAGTGAAATGTAAACAGGTCTGCTCCATGGACAGTGCAAATTCACAGTTAAAAACACAAGGGGGAAATTATAATAGAAATAGGATAAAAAGTACTATATATAAATATATATATATATATATATATATATATATATATATATATATATATATATATATATATATATATGTAGAAGTCAAGTCAAGTAGAAGAAAAAGTAAAAAATAACAATAAAGAAGTGGAATAAAATAAGTGAGGTAAACTGTAGACTTATAAATATGTGGTTAACAAATGTATAAGAGTATAATGTGCAAACAGGTTTATAACAGGTTGTTACACAGTAACAACGAGAACAGAAAGTGCAGTGCAATGTCAGTATGTCGATGTTTATCCTGAAGTGAAGTCACGTGACGTTAAGTGACTGAGTTCAGGAGTCTGATGGCCTGGGGGAAGAAGCTCCTCCTGAGTCTCTCAGTTTTGGCCATCAGGCTTCGGAAGCGCTTACCAGATGGCAGCAGCGTGAAATGAGGGTTTGCAGGGTGATTCGAGTCCTTGATGATCTTAGTAGCTCTACCTTTGCAGCGTTTGGTGTAGACGTCCTGCAGAGACGGGAGAGCTGATGCTGAGATACGCTCGGATAAGCACACAACTCTTTGCAGGGCTTTGCAGTCATGACTGGTGCTGTTTCCATACCACGCTGTGATGCACTGAGTTAATACACTTTCTATCGCCCCTAAATAGAAAGTTTTCAGGATAGCTGGTGAAACCCTGAATTTCCTCAGCTGGCGCAGGTGGTACAGTCTTTGCCTGGCTTTTTTCACCTGTGTCTGAATGTGAGCAGTCCAGCTCAGGTCCTCGGAGATGTTTACACCCAGGTACTTGAAGCTGCTCACTCTCTCTACTGGTGACCCGCTGATCATGAGGGGGGAGTATGTCCGTTGCTGTCTCTTCCTGAAGTCCACAATCATTTCTTTGGTCTTGCCAACATTCAGAGAGAGACAGTTGTCCTGGCACCATGATGTTAGATGCTCCACCTCGTCCAAGTATGCCGTCTCATTGTTGTTGGAAATGAGGCCCAGGACAACAGTATCATCAGCAAATTTGATGATAGAGGTGGAGCTGTGTGTGGACAAACAGTCATGCGTGTAGAGAGAGTAGAGCAGGAGACTCAGGACACAGCCCTGTGGAGCTCCCACACTCAGGGTGATGGAGGAGGAGGTGGACTGGCCTATTCTCACCACCTGAGGCCTGCCAGTGAGGAAGTCCTCAATCCAGTGGCAGAGAGAAGGATTCAGGCCGAGATCCAGGAGTTTGGAGGTTAGCTTGATGGGAACTATGGTGTTAAAGGCTGAGCTATAGTCAAATAAATAGCAGCCTTACGTAGTTCCCACTTTTGCTGTCGATGTGAGTGAGGGAGGAGTGGAGGACATGAGAGATGGCATCTTCAGTCGATCTATTGGGACGATAGGCAAACTGAAGAGGGTCCAAAGTGTCAGGAATGAAGGCGCAAATGGTGTTTTTAAAGAGTCTCTCAAAGACCTTCATGACTATAGACGTGAGAGCCACTGGACGATAGTCATTTAGACAAGAGGGTTTACTGTTCTTAGGGTCAGGGATGATGGTGGATTTTTTGAAGGAGGTGGGGACCACAGATGTAGCGAGGGACTCATTGAAGTTAGATGTAAACAACCCGGCGAGCTGATCAGCACAGGACCGCAGAACACGGCCTGAAATACCATCTGGCCCAGCAGCTTTCCTGACATTCTTAACATGCTCCACAAACTGATCACGGAGAACTTGGTCAGCATTTGGGACACCATCTGGTCGACTTGTGAGAATAGAGTCCATCAAAGACATGAGAGAATTCAACAAGGGATGCACCATACTTCTTAATTCCTTAAATATAAGTTCAGGAGTTTCTTGTTCCCCATAAATACTACCCTTTCTTGTACAGTCCAACTCCCATCCCCAATGCAGGCCTCAACCTCCTCAATCCAATCCTCAATGTTCAAATTAGAGTCCAAGTCCCGAAAAACCGGCAACACTTCCGCTCCCGAGGAACATACATCACCCTGCTGAAAGTCACAGAAAGTGGAGCATTAGGGTTGGATACAGGTTGGTTAACGTCATGGCTGGATTCGGAATGTTCTATCATTAACTGTTCATTTGTAGCCTGTAGACTACGCATTTGCTCCCGCAACTCTGTCAACTGCTGCTCCATAGCTACCGTTTTTCTTGCACGATTGCAGTTTACTTACACAATTACCTATTAGATACCAACACACACACACACACAGACAAAAAAAGGCTATATGCATATTTAAACACTGCAGTGCTGCCCAAAATTTAAACATCCTGTCCACTATGCCATTTGTAACCCAATCCTCTAACAAAAGATGATGAGAACTCAAAAAAGGGCAACAACCACAGTGTGCTTCTTTGCAAATATAATAAGGTTTATTATACAACATTCGCAGGCAGCACAGCAAGTAATCAGAAGTGGCAAAGAGTCAAAACAAAACAAGAAAACACAGTAGCTGGTTTCCAGCTTCCAGGCAGACCGTTAACAAATGTGACCTGGAAATGCAATGATGAACCGATGATGTCAGATTACGTCTTTGAAACTCCCAAAGCGTTTCTGATTCTGTGTGCCTTATGCATCAGACTTTCAGCCAATGGTCTGTGGGCGTGAACTTTGAGGCTGAGACTTGTTTTTTTATATTTATAACACAATATAATAAATAAATAATACATATAATAAGCAATATCATACAAACAAGAATCCTGTTTTGCGCTGGTCTTGCTCAGTAGAACAACTGCATCTACAAGCAATACACAGTGTTTAGTTATTATTTGAATCTGCATTTAACAAATTGGGTCAGTCAATGATTCAATGACCTATTCATAACAACAGTATTCACTTGCTTCATCCATGAATGAATTAGCCGGTATGAACAAATCATTTTAATGGAGTATTTTCCCCCCACATTTTATATTTCTGTATTCTAAATATATTATATTTAAACCATTAATCACATAACATTATTTGTGAAATTGTAACTGTATTCATACCACCTGAGCTGCATTAAACATCTAAATGTCACTTCAGTTGCAGCTTCTCTGCCAACTCTGCATTTGATTTCATTTGATTTGTTATAGTCCTAAATTACTAATATAGTTAAAAGATGTCACTGATAACTTTTTTATAACAATGAAAAGATATGCACTCCAGTATAATAATGTTTATGATACTATACAATTATTTAATAGAAAGCCTTGTAAGACATTGTTGTTGTCCATCAAAGTCCTCCAAGTATTCAACCATATTATATAATTTTTTTCAGCATTAACGTTACATTTAATAGTTTTCCATCGCACCTGTAAATACTTATTCTTTCTACAGATCCACTCACGTTTACAACATGCATTAGTTCTCTCAAACTGACAACATGCTTGAATGAGAAGCAACCTTAAACACTTTATAACCTGAATATAGGTTATAAATACCTATAAATACCTGAGTCCTGTTCTGTCCTTCAATCCGTGCAGACGTGTTTTCACTCTGCTCCCGCTGTGCTCTAGCGCTCTAGTATTTTGTTTTGTCTCTTCTTTTGTCTCTTTTTCTCTCTGACCCGCTGCTTTGCTGGACTCCTGAAAATATTTAAATGGAATTGATTAACTGGTCAATCAGCGCGATCGACAAGATTTTCTCACAAAGGACGGGTGCCCCGGGAGAACCCATCTGCCCGGACTGGACCTTTGCTGCAGGGTACGTGAGGGACGCATGGAACAACTGGCAAGTCCTGTGCCTGGAGGCTCTGTCCGTGGAGGATGCGGAAGATTTATACATGATTGGATTATTGATGGCGGGGTTCCTATTCTTTGGCTTTGGGATTGCCCTGACCTATCGGAAGATTGGTAAGACAGCTGCAAGCAAATTCACCCAGCCGCTGTCTGTGGAATTTAAGGAATGCTTCGGGGCTGTGTGTGACCGTTTGAAGGAATTAGATCAGAGAGTGATAGGAATTGAGGAACTGAACCGTAACAACGCAGTCCGGACTGCGGATATGCAGGGAAGAGTGGGCTCCATTGGGGGTCAGATCGGTGAACTTTTATGGACTGTAACCGGTCTGGCCATGAGGCTGGACGTAATGTCTAGGGAAACTGCACAGACCGGACGCAAATGCTGAGGACCAGATCTGATTGATTGATTATGATCCGGACAAATTACCGAAGATCATCAAATGGATTAAAAAATAAAAAATTGTATTTGCCTGACCTAATCAACTAGCCCAACGAACCTCACTTGTCCCTATCTCTCAGTTGGGAGGTCAGCCTGACAGCTGGTCTGCTATCTTCCCCTGTGCACTGCCTTATCTCCCTTCAAGGACAAACCATAGAACTGAACTCGAAAACATCTGAAGCTATGGCTAACATTCTCACACAACACAATCTCAGACTCACTCGCACCATACACAAATCTACCCGATCCCACCCCCTCCAACCGTCTGCCTGTCTTTATCTATCTCCTCTCCCACTCCATACAAAAAATCCCATCACGTGACCACGTGTACTGTGTCATGTTTATGTTTATGTTTATGTTGTGTTGTGTTTTGCTATGTAATGCTTGCTAAACTGCATTCTTGTATTTCTGGAGAGCGTGTGGCGGCGCCTGACTAGTCGGCTGCGGCCCGGAGGCTTGCTCCAAACTTCATTTCGTTATACTGTACTTGTACATGTGTAATGACAAATAAATAACTTGTAACTTGTAAACTTGTACACTTACCTAAAGGATTATTAGGGACACCTGTTCAATTTCTCATGAATGCAATTATCTAATCAACCAATCACATAGCAGTTACTTCGATGCATTTAGGGGTGTGGTCCTGGTCAAGACAATCTCCTGAACTCCAAACTGAATGTCAGAATGGGAAAGAAAGGTGATTTAAGCAATTTTGAGCGTGGCATGGTTGTTGGTGCCAGATGGGCCAGTCTGAGTATTTCACAATCTGCTCAGTTACTGGGATTTTCACGCACAACCATTTCTAGGGTTTACAAAGAATGGTGTGAAAAGGGAAAAACATCCAGTATGCGGCAGTCCTGTGGTGGGCGAAAATGCCTTGTTGATGCTAGAGGTCAGAGGAGATTGGGCCGACTGATTGAAGCTGATAGAAGAGCAACTTTGACTGAAATAACCACTCGTTACAACCGAGGTATGCAGCAAAGCATTTCTGAAGCCACAACACACACAACCTTGAGGCGGATGGGCTACAACAGCAGAAGACCCCACCGGGTACCACTCATCTCCACTACAAATAGGAAAAAGAGGCTACAATTTGCACAAGCTCACCAAAACTGGACAGTTGAAGACTGGAAAAATGCTGCCTGGTCTGATGAGTCTCGATTTCTGTTGAGACATTCAGATGGTAGAGTCAGAATTTGGCGTAAACAGAATGAGAACATGGATTCATCATGCCTTGTTACCACTCTGCAGGCTGGTGGTGGTGGTGTAATGGTGTGGGGGATGTTTTCTTGGCACACTTTAGGCCCCTTAGTGCCAAGTGGGCATCGTTTAAATGCCATGGCCTACCTGAGCATTGTTTCTGACCATGTCCATCCCTTTATGACCACCATGTACCCATTCTCTGATGGCTACTTCCAGCAGGATAATGCACCATGTCACAAAGCTCGAATCATTTCAAATTGGTTTCTTGAACATGACAATGAGTTCACTGTACTAAAATGGCCCCCAAAGTCACCAGATCTCAACCCAATAGAGCATCTTTGGGATGTGGTGGAACAGGAGCTTCGTGCCCTGGATGTGCATCCCATAAATCTCCATCAACTGCAAGATGCTATCCTATCAATATGGGCCAACATTTCTAAAGAATGCTTTCAGCACCTTGTTGAATCAATGCCACGTAGAATTAAGGCAGTTCTGAAGGCAAAAGGGGGTCAAACACAGTATTAGTATGGTGTTCCTAATAATCCTGACAGGTGAGTGTATATTCACCTCTGACACATCGGATTTATACTATAATCTTTGAAGTTGAATACCCATGTGGTACTAAGACCCCGGCCTGACTTTGTGCCCAAGGTTCCTACCACTCCCTTCAGGGACCAGGTGGTGAAGCTGCAAGCGCTGCCCCCAGAGGAGGCAGACCCAGACCTAGCTTTGCTTTGTCCCATCCGTGCTCTGCGGATCTACGTAGATAGAACTCAAAGCTTCAGAACCTCAGATCAGCTCTTTGTCTGTCACGGAGGCCAGCAGAAGGGAAAGGCTGTCTCCAAGCAGAGGATGGCCCACTGGATAGTGGATGCCATCACCTTGGCTTACCAAGTACAAGGTGTGCCCTGTCCGCTCAGGGTGCGAGCACACTCTACTAGAAGTGTTGCATCCTCCTGGGCGCTGGCACGTGGTGCCTCGCTGTCAAACATCTGTAGAGCTGCGGGCTGGGCGACACCCAACACGTTCACTAGATTCTATAGCCTACGTGTAGAACCGGTCTCGTCCTGTGTTCTCACCTCAAACAGGTAGAAGCACTGAGAGGCCCCGGCTCCTTTGGAGTCCTCCATCACCTTTGGTGCTGGACATGACGGAATGTCTGGCATCAGGCCCCTTGCCACTGAATCCTTGAGAACCGGTATTGGGCTGGGGTTATATGAGTGACCCTGCGGGGATCCCATATATTCTTCCACGGTCGCTCCTACAGGAAGCCTGTCTTTCCCTTGGGAGAGCCTTCCCGTCACTGGGACTGAGCCCCCTCGGCTCAGCATTGCACTCCACATAACTCCTTTGGGGTACGATGTGGGCTCCGCAGTGTCCCCTTCTCTAGGGCACCCTTTCCCAGTGTTATCCAATAATCACAAGGCGTCGAGAGTGACCGACTGAATGGGAACATCTCGGTTACGTATGTAACCCTCGTTCCCTGAAGGAGGGAACGGAGACATCCCGTCACCATGTCCTCTGCACTCGGCTCATCAGCAAAAGGCTGATTTGATGCAATCACCTGTGTCTCATTTATACCTGCACGGCGTGGCATGAGCACCTGGTGCAATCATTGCATGCCAATGTGCATTGGTTTGTTTACACTCGAAGTAGATTGGCTCTCGCAAGCGAGATTCCTATTCGTCGGTACTCTGACGTGGCGTCTCCGTTCCATCCTTCAGGGAACGAGGGTTACATACGTGATCGAGACGATTTTTTGGTTGTGAATTTAGTTTATGTTATTACATTGTTTTGGAGTATAAGAAACTAGAGCGCATGATTCTGGATAAATTGAGAATCATGAATTTCTTGTTTCAAATAAAGATCATGATTCTCCCATGATTCTGAACAGACAAGAGACACCTACACAAAATAACGTTTAATTTACTAGAGGTTCTGACAAAATGTTAATTGCTGCAGTCTATTTAAAATTTTGTTTTATTAATTTGGGTGAATTATTTTAAAAATCTGTTTGAATGAATGATTCAATGACCCAATGATACTTGTTTCATTGTTGGATGAAGAGTTTTTGAACAAATCTCTTGAATGAATGATTCAATGACATACATTTTAAATCTCTTGTCGCCAGCTACTGGTGTAATGATGTAATTGACACAATCGTTATTTGAAGCACCAAGTTGCTTTCAGGATTTGCGCTGAATAGCCCTGGTTTAGCCCCCAGGCAGCTGAATCAGATGGACTGTTTTTTGATAAAGACATAGTGCAGGTCGGAAACCATGTCTCTGATAGGGCCAAAGAAAGAGAAACGATAAAGGAGTCAGTGAGAGAAAGGTTTGAGAGAAAAACTCCTGACATAAAAATATGTAAATTAACTGCATGTGTCACACTGCCGGTAATCTCTGCGTCATGTGAGCACTGTTTCCTGCATTATTATACCGCGTGTCCACCAAAGCATTTTAGCCAGCTGAAAACGCCTAGCTGTGGGCGCTTGAGAGTGCTTCGGCAGCGCAGCATTTTTTTCAGTTGAGGCGCTTTGCTTGCTATAATACAGAATATCCGCTGAAGTGTTAGTATCTCATTTCACAGTTAGTTTCTGTATTGGTTCTATATAAAACTGTAGATACAATGTAAAGTATCTTCTCTGGCTCTCGTTTTAAAATTATTTTGTTCCGTTATTATGCTTGTTATTTGCTGACGAATGTGTACAAGCTGAATGTGGCGGTTGGTCGGTGTTGTACTTGTCCATCTTCATTGTGATTGGAAAGTTTTATTCAAAGTTAACATTCTTCATCTTTCGGTGACCAGTAAAAACGTTGAGCACTGAGCGTAAAACCCTGACAATTTCTTTATGAAGTAACTCTGACATCATGAATATTGATTCTTTTCTTAGCACCCAAAATTCTGGCACCGTGCATGATTCAAGAGCTGAAAACTATCAGATGCAATGACAGTGATATTTCCTTCTCTTCTATCCACTGCAGGGCCAATAATATTGCCAATGACTCTGTAGTATATACTGACAAATGGTTGGTTACTCTTTTCTTAATATAAAATTCACATATTGGAATATATACTGCTGCACCTGCATATCCTGTATTGGGATCCTTGGATCCATCTGTAAATAAAACCATTGATTTTGAGAAATGTTTCTCAAAATGCTCCTGGACTATATACCATATCGGACATTGACTAGAATTGTCTTTCAGCTACTGCTGTATACTCAAGTCAACAGTTGGCAAAGGGAATAACCAGGGAGGAATGGAAGAAAATGAGACTATATTACTGTACTGTAATTAATGTAATCCTATATTTCTTGCTTTCGCATTACCTATCCACCCAAAACTGTTTCATTATGTTCCCAGCATTCTTTTAATGGGATGATTTCCATTTTGTCCTTGGAGATTGACCCAGTATGCCATCATTAATTTTACTCTTCTAATTCTTAATGGCATTTCTCTCATTTCCACCTGCATTGATGATACTGGAAATGATTTGAATGCCCCACTACCCTGAGCTTGCAATAATTCCTTAATAATTCTAATTCCTTAAGGTTTGATTCCGCTTCTGACATGTAAGCTATACATCCATAATCAAGAACAGATCTCATGAGTGCCCAATATATGTTTTGTAAAGATGCTCTACTTGCTCCCCATTCCTGTCCTGATAAACAACTAAGTATGTTGATGACCTTTTTACATTTGTCCTTAATTTTATTCAGATGAACTTTTCCATGTCAGTTTATCATCAAACTTGCTTGCTCCAGTTGTTGCCCATATAAATTCAAAGAAAGGGGTGACATTTTGTGCCGAATTTGCTTTCTTCTCTAGACTCGTATGTGTGTCGTTGCTTCGGTTGCTCAAGCGCCTCCACTGGTGGAAAACAGGCACTGTGTCGCGGTAAAAGTAAAGTGAAAGTTGCTCATTCAAAGATGATAGCATTTACTCTTACACAATGTATAAAAAAAAGAAGTTAAAATGGCACCGTCTAGAGTCTAAAACTATTGTCGTAAGTAACATATATAAACACATTAAAGTTATTCTGAATCAGCTTAAAATAAGATTCATGTAATTAATAATTCTTAAAGGGATACTTCAGTGATTAGCATTAAGCTTTGTATCAGTAGAAATCCGGTAGTATATTCGAATGATCGTGCTTCCTGAACGAAATTATTTTATTATTATGAAACCGAAAACAATGATGGAGCGTTGCCACGGTGGGCAAGTGATCCAGTGAACCAGTAGCAGTGGCTTTGGGAGTGGGCGCAGCGAAGCAAGTGCATTGTTGTCTTTCATCCACATGATCCAAAAATACATTTTTTGGCTTTTCTCAGTCTAGAAGGCACCGAATTCAAAAATAATTTCACATTTCTACTACATAAATGACAGTTTAAATACACATCTTCCCAGTGCTGAAGTACCCCTTTAACTTAATTTGTCATGTTTCTTAAAACTTAGTTCATATTGTAACTATATAATAAAAAAATACATTTTCTTTTTATGAGTTAATATGCATTAGTATATGTTTAATATTAAAGAACAATTTGCTAATAAGGTCAACAATTCAATTACAATGCATTCTTCAAAATAAAACATCAACTCAACGCCAGAATGCCTTTATTAATAGAATATTCTCAATATATACTTATCAAAAAGTCAGTACATTTCACTAAAACACTCCTTTCCCACAGACAACATACATGTGTAAAGTAAAATGACCATATCTGTGATATCTACATATTTAATAATCACACTTTAATGAAAACATTTGCAACTCTTTTGTAAAACAACAACATTTTGGGTTGAATATTTTTATAATAAAGTGCTGGGCAATCGATTAATCGCATCCAAAATAAAACTTTGTTTAAATAATATATGTGTCTGCATTGTGTATAATTATACACACAAATACACACTCTTTCACGATTTTTAAATGTTTTTAAAGAAGTCTCTTCTGCTCACCAAGGCTGCATTTGTTATTAAAAATAAAATAAAAACTGTAATATTGTGAAATATTATTAAAATGTAAAATAAGAGTATTCTATTTTAATATATTTTAAAATGTAATTTATCATTGTAAAATATAATTACATAGTTATAAATCATATACAATTATTATATCAAGTAATCACCATTAAAGCCAGACAATATATATTTAGCATCATATAGTGACCTTTAATTTGGAGCAAGAGAAACTTGACTTTATTGCATCAGACATGTCACTTTGCTCACAGCTGATTGGTTCAAATTCAGTTTGAGATCTCTTATCCAGAACATAACCTGCTCCGGAGCTGTGGAGCTTAAGTTACTATGACGATGAGCACAGCTAAAAGCCTAGCCACTTTCATGGTGCCTAAAACCCAGGATTGGAAACTTACCTGGCTAGCCAGCAAAACTGACTTCATGGTACAGGCCCCAGGTAAGCAGGTCGCGCTTACTTTGTAACCGCAGTGATTTCAGACACACTAGGTAAGGAGTGTGCGCCACCCCTTGTATTTTTGTTTTCCTATTTAGAGTAGGGGCAGGGCGTCGCATGCACTGAAGATTTCTGTTTATTTTTCACATTTTTCTTTTGGTAGGTTAGAGCAGTGGTTCACAAACTGGGGTACGTGAGGTGACAGAGGGGGTATGCAAACAAAATGTATGCGTAGGGGGTACGCATAGCTTTGCTATTCATTTCATTCTTCCCCACCTTAGAAAAACAATAAATAATAATAATAATTTGTTGCATTTATATAACACTTTTCAAGGCACTCAAAGCACTTCACATGGAAGGGGGTGAATCTCCTCAACCACCACCAATGTGCAGCATCACCTGGGTGATGTGACGGCAGCCATATTGAGCCAGAACACCCACCACACACCAACTGATTGGTGGAGAGGAGACAGAGTGATAAAGCCAATCAGAATATATTTGTATCGAGGCACAGATCCGGGGAAGAGTACAGCAACATTTCTGCAGCACTGAAGGTCCCAATGAACTCAGTGGCCTCCATCATCTGTAAATGAAAGAAGTTTAGAACCACCAGGACCAGGACCAGGACCCCGGATAAATCCTGCCCCCGGGAACAGGCAACAAAGGCCATGTTGGGCTGCGCTAGAGAAGAGGAAGAGTTAGGTAGTAGTGTTGTTGCAGAGCAACGTTGTAATTTTCACCCCGATTGCAGGTCCTTGTTGTTCGGCCTTCCTAGGGATGCTGGATTGACACAATGTCTACACCGGATGCGAGAGGCGCGATGCAACGCTACAAAAGGAAATAGAACCCATTATAATCAGTGATTGAATTGAATTGAATATTTTATTTGTCATTACACATGTACAAGTACAGTGTAACGAAATGAGTTTGGAGCAAGCCTCCGGGCCGCAGCCGACTAGTCAGGCGCCGCCACACGCTCTCCAGAAATACAAGAATGCAGTTTAGCAAGCATTACATAGCAAAACACAACACAACATAAACATAAACATGACACAGTACACGTGGTCACGTGATGGGATTTTTTGTATGGACTGGGGGAGGAGATAGATAACATGCAGACGGTAGTAGTGATCAGGTTAGGTATTGTGTATGGTGCGAGTGAGTCTGTGAGAACGTTAGCCATAACTTCAGATGTTTTCGAGTTCAGTTCTATGGTTTGTCCTTGAAGGGAGATAAGGCAGCTGCCCGGCTGCCCTGCTGGACTCCCAACCGAGAGAAAGGGACCAAGTGGGGATTAGGTCAGGCAAATACAATTTTTAATTTTTTAATCCATTTGATGATCTTCGGTAATTTGTCCGGATCATAATCAATCAATCAGATCTGGTCCTCAGCGTTTCCTGTCCGGTCTGTGCAGTTTCCCTAGACATTACGTCCAGCCTCATGGCCAGACCGGTTACAGTCCGTAAAAGTTCACCGATCTGACCCCCGATGGAGCCCACTCTCCCCTGCGTATCCGCAGTCCGGACTGCGTTGTTACGGTTCAGTTCCTCAATTCCTATCACTTTCTGATCTAATTCCTTCAAACGGTCACACACAACCCCGAAGCATTCTTTAATTTCCAATCTTCCGATAGGTCAGGGCAATCCCAAAGCCAAAGAATAGGAACCCCGCCATCAATAATCCAATCATGTATAAATCTTCCGCATCCTCCACGGACAGAGCCTCCTGATGTTGTCTACATTAGATGCGCCACGATGCAAGAGGCAAATCTTCGAAAGTAAACTGATGCCTCGTTCTATTTATGACGTACTGACATGAAGGACAAATGCTTTGCAAAGTGTAGACAGCCTTTAGCTGTTCCAACGCAGGAAAACAAACTTCTTTTTAAACCCACTAGCAAACTTTGAATGTTGGCGTTTGTTGGCGTTTATGTGATGCGACAGTGTATGTTTATTCTTTGATTACAGCTTTTATAACGTTTACCCACATGCTCGTTTTGGCTACAGGCACGCTGAACATGTTTCTGTGTAAACATGATTCTTTACTGTAGTAAAGCCAAGGATTAGTCTTAAAAATGAAGCATGAACTGTCCATGGAGCGGACCTGTTTACATTTCATTGCCGGTTGTATATTCTGTATATAACTGTGAATGTGACAAATAAAACTCTTGAATCTTGAACACATGTTAGACTGCACCTCATAAACACAATCAAGCCTTCAAAAAAAGCTGACCAACCACTCCTTTAATGCAATGTAAAGGCAGGTGTACACTGTGCGAATTCGGACACTCTGAAGGTTGTGAGATATTGCACACACTACGAGTCAGTTAACTTGATAATCGCATAAAAGCAGCTGGTACACGGCATGACTGCACTGCACGGCGAGCTGGCGGCAATCACACAAGCTTTCGTGATAAACACAGAGACTGGAGCTTTCAATGTTGCAGCTATAGCTTCAGATAGAAAAAAAAAAAAATAGAGGCAATAGGGGACAGCCATACACTGGTGAAAATCGGGCAGACTCCCCAAATATTTTAAACATGTTTAAAACTTATCGTAAGGTGCTCGTAACGTGGATGCTCGTCTCATTGCGACCAAACGAGCATCCACGATGTCCACGCGATTTCACCCAAGAAAAAAAAATCGTCTTCGAGCTCGTATGACAGCAAAAATTGCACCGTGTACACCTGGCTTAACTCTCTTTGGATAAAATGCATAAATGCAAATCTAAAGTATGATTTATTACTACACAGTTGGTCAATGTTTAACCCTTTGATTGTGAGTACATTTATTCATTAGATAAGTCGTGTTCCTTTTTATTTCCCTTTTTCTCAATGTACAGAGCATTTCTTTACATGCAACAATATTTCTATTTGTGCTCAAGCACGATTAATGAAAATAATTCCTCAAAGAAACAAAACATCTCTTCATAAACCATATTTTACAGCAACACTAGTTTCATGAACTATTACGGACCCTGCCAAAATGTCCTTTGACAAATTATCAAACATCACTACTAATTTTAGAAGATTACCTTTTATATTAAATATTTGTTACTTGTAAGTATATAATCTGTGAGGGATGGATTGGAAAACATGAACATTTGCTCATTTAGGCAACTTCAAACATTGCTTTTTCTTATTCTTATGTTTCTGTAGATGAGATAATCGAGTGAAACTCTTCCCGCATGAAGAGCACTGGTGCGGCTTCTCTCCAGTATGAACTTTCTCATGCTCTTTCAATGTTCCTGACCGAGCAAAACTTTGATCACAGTGTGAGCACTTGTACGGTTTCTCTCCAGTGTGAATTCTCTGGTGTTTATTTAAGTTGCTTGATATAGTGAAGGTCTTCCCACATTCAAAGCACATATAAGGTCTCACACCTGTATGAATACTCTCATGCTGTTTTAAAGAGTTCAGGTGTGAAAAACTCTTTCCACAAACAGAACAAAAGTGAGGCTTCACACCAGTGTGAACTTCAAGGTGTGCTCTTAAGCTTGATCCAAAAACAAATGTTTTCTCACACTGATCACAGCTGAATGATCTCACTCCAGCGTGAAAGCGCAGATGAGTGTCGAGAGAGCTTTTGCGACTGAAACTCTTTCCACACTGAGAGCACGTATGAGGTTTTTCTCCAGTGTGAATCATCATGTGATCATTTAGGGTTTCTTTACATCTGAAACTCCTTCCACACTGAGTGCATGTATGAGGTTTTTCTCCAGTGTGAATCATCATGTGTCTCTTAAGATGTGCTTCACGTGTGAAACTATTTCCACACTCAGAGCAGGTGAAAGATCTTTTGACTCCAGTTTTTCTTACTCGTTTTTGTGTGAAATTCTTTTCGATCTTTGAAGCGACTGTATTTCCATCTTCATCTGTAAAATGATGAGGTTTTTCCTGTTTGTCTTCATTCACTTCCACCGAGTCTAAAATCAACATATCCAATTCCCATAAATAAATAAAAGGACAAATGAGAACAAAAAGAATCTCAATTTAGCACAAATCCAGTCTAATAAACTCTGCAAAAATTAAACATCCCTTCTTCAGGATACTGTATTTTAAAGATAATTCAGTATGTTTATTAAATTTTTAATGCCAAGCTAGCATCAGGGCTACTTACATGGCAAACAAAAGGTCAATATCACAATCCATACATGTTAAATGATTACATAAAACATTTCAATTTGACAAAAGTACATCTTAAAGAACATCTAAAATACATTCGGTGATGCATGATGCATTATGATATATATATATATATATATATATATATATATATATATATATATATATATATATATATATATATATATATATATATATATATATATATACATACATATACATATACATATACACACACACACACACACACACACACACACACACACTCACTGTAAGGATTATTAGGAACACCTGTTCAATTTCTCATTAATGCAATTATCTGATCAACCAATCACATGGCAGTTGCTTCAATGCATTTAGGGGTGTGGTCCTGGTCAAGACAATCTCCTGAACTCCAAACTGAATGTCAGAATGGGAAAGAAAGGTGATTTAAGCAATTTTGAGCGTGGCATGGTTGTTGGTGCCAGACGGGCCGGTCTGAGTATTTCACAATCTGCTCAGTTACTGGGATTTTCACGCACAACCATTTCTAGGGTTTACAAAGAATGGTGTGAAAAGGGAAAAACATCCAGTATGCGGCAGTCCTGTGGGCGAAAATGCCGACTGATTCAAGCTGATAGAAGAGCAACTTTGACTGAAATAACCACTCGTTACAATCGAGGTATGCAGCAAAGCATTTGTGAAGCCACAACACGCACAACCTTGAGGCGGATGAGCTACAACAGCAGAAAACCCCACCGGGTACCACTCATCTCCACTAAAAATAGGAAAAAGAGGCTACAGTTTGCACAAGCTCACCAAAACTGGACAGTTGAAGACTGAAAAAATGTTGCCTGGTCTGATGAGTCTCGATTTCTGTTGAGACATTCAGATGGTAGAGTCAGAATTTGGCGTAAACAGAATGAGAACATGGATCCATCATGCCTTGTTACCACTGTGCAGGCTGGTGGTGGTGGTGTAATGGTGTGGGGGATGTTTTCTTGGCACACTTTAGGCCCCTTAGTGCCAATTGGGCACCGGTTTAAATGCCACGGCCTACCTGAGCATTGTTTCTGACCATGTCCATCCCTTTATGACCACCATGTACCCATTCTCTGATGGCTACTTCCAGCAGGATAATGCACCATGTCACAAAGCTCGACTCATTTCAAATTGGTTTCTTTAATATGACAATGAGTTCACTGTACTAAAATGGCCCCACAGTCACCAGATCTCAACCCAATAGAGCATCTTTGGGATGTGGTGGAACGGGAGCTTCGTGCCCTGGATGTGCATCCCTCAAATCTCCATCAACTGCAAGATGCTATCCTATCAATATGGGCCAACATTTCTAAAGAATGCTTTCAGCACCTTGTTGAATCAATGCCACGTAGAATTAAGGCAGTTCTGAAGGCAAAAGGCGGTCAAACACAGTATTAGTATGGTGTTCCTAATAATCCTTTAGGTGAGTGTGTATGTATTTATTATGTAGAATACGTTTAACAGTCAATGGAACTTCACACAAATTCGCCTATCAATAAAACCCATGTGTAAGATTTGAGTGACCCAATCAGAATCTAGTGAAGGCGTCTTGATTTGAAGTTATGCAAGAGACATCTTTTTATGCAGGGTTTATTTCATACAATTTATAATTTTTTATTTCCGCTCATTCCTTCTCGCACCTGTAGAAGAGTCCTTAACTCTTACAGGTCTGCACAGTTTTGGGGCCCTTTAGAAATGTTGACATGCTCTGACATTTGTGCTTTTTCAGTTGCTTATAAACATAATAATGGCAAAAGTGTCATTACACTGTATTCAGCACAAACTGGGCTACCATAATATGTGAGCAACATGTATGTACATGCTTGTATTTTTGAGAGAATAATGTTTATGTGTGGTTTAAGAAAAAAAAAAGCAATTCACTGAATTAAGGCCACAAAACACAAAATAGATGTGTCCACAAGACTTTTGACTAATGGGTGATGTTGCCAAGTGTTTTGGCTTCAAACGGATACGAGAATCATTGTGCCTGCTCATTCACATAAAACAATATATTGATTTACATTTTGTAAGACACCTTTTCTTTACAAAGCCCATATGCGAAGGGGTGTGAATGATCATGAATAATGCTGTGATTAACACCTGAGGAGACAATAGAACCACATAATGAGCTGCATAATGAATGAGCCTTTGAGTTAGGTATGTGAGAGGGAGCTAAGGAACAGGACAAAGGAAATATATTTTTGTAGTTTGTTTAGAATCTAGTTAACAATATAAACTGAGAGCCAAAGGCACAATGCCCTATGTAGGCCAATATCAGGTCACTATGATTCTCAAATCTGTGAGATCTGTGAGAAAAAAAGGGAACAAAAAGAAAAGAAAAAAAAAACATCTGTGAGGATACTGATACTATTGTATTAACCTTAATATAATGTTCACTCTTAACAGAAAACATGATTGCTGATATTGAACAGCATGTGAACAAAATTTTGTATAGACCTATTATATTTTAAATTCTAGTATACAGTACCGGTCAAAAAATCGGACACATTATCATTTTTATTGTGGTAATATTGTGTCTTCCAATATTTATCTTTCAATATTGTGAAATATTATTACAATTTAAAACAATGGTTTTCTGTTTTAATATACTTTAAAATCAAATTTATTTTGGTGATGAAAAACTGATGTAAAACTAGCCATTACGCCAGTCTTCAGTATCACATGATCCTTCAGAAATCTTTCTAATATGCTGATTTATTATCAATGTTGAAAAACTGCTGTGCTTCTTAATATTTTTTTATAACCTTTGATACTTTTTCAGGATTCTTGGATGAATAAATGAAGTAATGACTGATGAAAATTCCGCTTTGCATCAAATAAATAAATTATATGTTACAGTATATTAAAATAGAAAACCATTATTTTAAATTGATTTTTTTCTGTATTTTTGGTCAAATAAATGCATTAGCATAAGAATATTTTCAAAAACATTAATTCGAATTAGGGATGCTCATACTGACCGTTTAACCGTTAACCGATAGTAAGAATTTTGACCAATTAATACTATCAGTTAAACAGTTTAAAGGGTTTTTTGTTTGTTTGCTGCATGGTTAAAAAAAAATATACTGTATTTGTTAACTCAACACTTGCAACCACACATCTCTACACAGACATATTTCGCAAAATGAAGCAATGGGAAAGAAGAAGCCTACTGTGTGGGACCATTTCGACAGAAAGGGCAACGAAGTTACTTGCAAAATATGCTATGCGGTATTAAAATACAGCAGTAATATAAGCGCTTGACTGGTAGAAAAAAAGAAAATGAAAGGCAGTTCCCATGGCTGGCCACTCTAGCGAGGCATTATCTCTGTATTCCCGGGGGAACAGGGCCATCTGAAACCTTAATACTTTTCGTAGTGTGGTTTTGGACAAGTTTACTAAAGTAAACATTATCATGCATGTTCTTCTCGCCGCTGTTACTGGATTTATAGAACAATTACTCTGAGTCGCCCTCTGTCGTTTCAAAGAATAGCACAATGGCGAACGCGTAGAGTATAAACACTTCCCCAAACAGACAAGGTGTGCAGTCACCGAAGGCGCACGCAGTCATCAGAAGCTTGTGGTGCCGAGACAGAGGAAAGTATAAACAAGGCTTTCTGCCGCGGGTCTAACTGTCAACAGGCTGTGCTCCAGACTAAACCACATAATTTAGACATATTACTTAAAAAAAAAAAAAAAACAGTCAAGGTGTGGATCGAGGTAAGCCTGCTATTTTTATTTGACGAAAAAAACTATCCCGGTTGTTCAAAGCTTCAAACGGATTCAGCGTATTTTCGCTTTGTCATCTTAATTTGGTAATTTAAGCAAAAATATTTAGTGTAGGCCTATTTATTTTATTTATATGATTTTATGTTTTTCTCTATTGTCAGAAACGCTGCAGTTTTATGCGTGAAAATTTGATAATGTGTGAATCCAGGTTCTGTTGTTGAGCTGTTCTGTATGTTCTGCTGTTTGCACAGTAAAATAAACCCATGAAAAAAAGTATTTTTAATGGGTCACAGACACTTGTCAATTGTATTTTTATTTAATACCAATTCAATATTATAATCTTATCAGTTAAATGGATAATAATCGCTTAATGAGCATCGGTTGTCGGTCGGGAAAATTAACCGAAATGGGTATCCCTAATTCGAATAGTAATGTGTTAATTCATGAGACGTGCTCCGGTTCACATGCAATCCACGATCACTCCAGCACTTCATGATAGTAGGCTATTGTCTGCTATATTTGCTTATTTATTAAATCCAGGCAATTGGCTGATGAAACATTCAGTACGTTTACATGGACAACAATACACCGATATTAACCGGATTAAGACAATACTTTGATTCAGAAACTACCATGTAAACAGTGATTTCTAATTACCTTAATCCAGCTCAATAATTATTTACTGTTGACCATGTAAATGTAGTCATTGATTAAAATTAAGATCTGATTTAAACCAAACAAAATTCACTTTAAAAGAAAGGCTTTCCACAAAACAAAATGTTAATGAAGTGGTCAAAATCATGACCCACTCCATGTCTTCTGACATATTGCTCATCATATTATGTGTCCTTTCTTACTCATGCCGTTCACTTTCATAATCAACATAGATTTGTGAACAAAAGCTTTATTGATGTGACACTAGGCTATTTTACAGTAAACCCTTCATAATCTGTCCAAAACAGGCCAAAGAAATCTTGTCTAAACAGTCTTACATCTATGACATTTTACGTAGTGTATTTGTTATATTATAGAGCCTATAAATGTTAATCTGCAGTTTAATACGTCACAGCCCATAATGACTGCTACTTACTGACGGCTGTTTTTGATATTGAGCCCCACTCTGTTCAGAGACTCATTATTACATTTCTGTTTGTCAAACGTCTGTGAAATTTGTTCCGTTTATGTCTCAGTTGATGAATCTTTTTATGTCTATACAGATATTTACACATATTTAGAAATTTCCTGGGAAAAAATATTTATTTTTTTGCTGAGTTTAGGATCTAGTTTTAGATGCATTTTTATACACCAACCTGTTTGTTCCTCGGTCTCTTCATCTTTTATTCTGCAGGGTTCTTCCTTAAACTCCATCTTTACAATAGTATGTCAGTAGTTTCTCCTGGTGTAATTCCTCCTGCTTGCTGCTGCTTCTGCTGTGGGAAGATGGGAATATATTGTTATTATTATTAATACAATATTATTCAGGTGAAAATGATCTACTCTAATAGTAGGGTAACATGGGGGAAGATGCCCCCCTTAAGGGATAGTTCGCCCCAAAAATGAAAATTCACCCTCATGTCGTTCTAAAACCATAAGACCTTAGTTCATCTTCTAAAAACAAAAATGAAGATATTTTTTAATGAAATCCAAGAGCTTTCTGATCTCTCCATAGACAGTCATTTAATGAACACTTTCAAGGGCCAGAAAGGTAGTAAAAATGTTGTTAAAATAAGTTTTTTGCACACAAAAAGTGTACAGCTCGTACGCAGTCACGGGAGCGTGCACAGAGTAACAGCCGAGCTCAGTGTTTTGAAGTTGAGTTTATTTGTCATTACACATGTACAAGTACAGTATAACGAAATGAAGTTTGGAGCAAGCCTCCGGGCCGCAGCCGATTATGAGGTTCGTGAGGCTAGTTGATTAGGTCAGGCAAATACAATTTATTATTCTTTAATCCATTTGATGATCTTCGGTAATTTGTCCGGATCATAATCAATCAATCAATCAGATCTGGTCCTCAGCATTCGCGTCCGGTCTGTGCAGTTTCCCTAGACATTACGTCCAGCCTCATGGCCAGACCGGTTACAGTCCGTAAAAGTTCACCGATCTGACCCCCGATGGAGCCCACTCTCCCCTGCGTATCCGCAGTCCGGACTGCGTTGTTACGGTTCAGTTCCTCAATTCCTATCACTCTCTGATCTAATTCCTTCAAACGGTCACACACAACCCCGAAGCATTCCTTAATTTCCACAGACAGCGGCTGGGTGAATTTGCTTGCAGCTGTTTTACCAATCTTCCAATAGGTCAGGGCAATCCCAAAGCCAAAGAATAGGAACCCCGCCATCAATAATCCAATCATGTATAAATCTTCCGCATCCTCCACGTTTTGACTGAACAATATGGTTTCTTTCTCGCAAAACCTTATAGTATGCCTCCTGAACACTTTCCATATATGGCGCACATCTCACTGCATCATTGTGTGATACTTTTGTATAATTTTTGTAATGTTTTAGCCTGGTCGGTATGCACTGCCATTATAGGAAGGAGTGCGTGGAGGACTATTTTTATTTTATTTTCTGCTTTTGAGGTCCAAAAAAGATAGAAGGACATAGGGCATTGGAACAACAGCAGGGTGAGTAAAATGGCTTTACTTTAATTTCAGGGTGAACTATCCCTTTAATACATGTCTACAAAAAAGCTGCAACATGAAGGGACTGAACTTCATCAACAACTTCAATCTTTTCTGGAGTCAGAGACAGCCGTTTATACAGGATGGCCTCCACCCAAACAAACTTAGGACAATATCTACTTCTCCCTCCATCATCCTTCAGCAACGAGGCAATCCACTCAACCTGAATGGCACACACACACACCTTTATAGAGTATGAATGACCATAGGACTTCATTTCAGCATCTGAATGGACATGCAGTTGACATCCCACAAGGACAGTGATAACACTACAACAACAGCTACAACAACCACTGCTCATGGACACAGTCCCAGCTGAGCCCCACCCACAGAGCTCACTACAAATAGACTGTGATGGACTAGAACTGCTCCAAGATTCAGCACCCAATGGTGACTTTCTGGAAAACAGCCAGGGAAGCCAGGACAACATATTACAGCGTCCAGTAACACCAGAGCAACAGCCCCTCACCAGACATGTTATTCCTCTCTCCAGCATCCCCGCTTCTGAGCTTCTCAGAGAAAATGGAGGAACTGGTGTACGCTGGAACCAGACGATCATACTCTATCGCTGCGAGCCCCCAGATATCAACAAAAAAGCAGTGACCACCAAAGCTGATGGGTCTAGCTTTTGAGGTCCAAAAAAGCTTCTAGCTTTTGAGATCCCCCCAACAGTCAACAGTCTTAAATGAAACAGCCCCTCCTAACGTTACTTTTATGCAGGCCCGGACTGGCCATCGGGAGCACCGGGTGAATTCCCGGTGGCCTGGCAACTGATTTGGTAGTGTTAGACCTGCTGAATAAGAAGTGACGGGTACAAGAAAAGTAGCAAAAAAGTAAACACATAAGGGAGAGAGAGGAGGAGAGTGGACAGAGAGATATCAGGGAAAATGAAGATAATGAAAAGAAAAAGGGAAGAAAAATAGCCTGGATGCCAGCCGAATTTAGTTCCGCCCACAACATTTGAGTTCGGGAAATTCGGTCGGGACTTGTGGATCAACTATGCCCGAACAGGAGCTGTTTGGACCAATCAAATTATCAGGGCAGGCTTTATATGATGATGGACAGATCATCAACAGTAACGTAATCATCCAAAGAGCGCTTGGGTTGAATTAATTCTAATCACAAGCGGAGAACTTGTTCATATATGCATTCACTTTTACTATTTCTCTCAAAAATGATGATCATGTAAGTACTCCGTGTATCCTTAAATTCTTTTACAACACCGGCAAAGATTTTCTACTTCTTCCAGCGTGCATGCAGTTGAGTTCTATTGACAACGATGCGTTGCTCCGTTGCTCTGATTGGTTGTAAGTCTATCCAATTGAGGTCTTTCCTGGTTCAGTTGAAACACGCCCCATAATCACATCCCAATGGAGCAGTAGCAGACTCATATTCTGAGTAGAATCTGAGTATGACGGTGTCATGCTAGAAGTTCAAGAGAGAATCTTTAATTATTTTGCATGGCCTCAATCTAAGGATTTTTTTTATGTGACGACCATACAAAAAAATAAACAAGTTCTCTATGGTTCCAAAATGTGTTGTGGGTGTATGGGATGGCCTGGATGGGTGTGACATTTCCTGGCCTAAAATTTGGTCCCAGTTCGGCCCTGCTTTTATGAGTGTCTGCTGAGCGGTTAGGATCGGTGGAGGGCAATTGGGTTGTTTTAAGCAAACATTTAACCCAACCGCTGGGCGCTGGGTTAAAACACCCCATTTACTGGGTTAGTCCATTTTCAACCTAACTTGGGTTGTTTTTAACCCAGCATTGTTTAGAGTGTAGGGATGGCTTGATACCACAATTTTGGCTTTTGTATGGTACCACAATCTAATACCGAAGTACCGATATTAAATCGATACCTACAGTGTCTGAATACCTACAGCGTCAGTGGAGTAGGCGCTGTCTCGGGTGTACCCCCCAGACTGCGAGGGGCGATGGGGGTATGTGGTGAGGTAGACGAGCGAGAGACGTGGGAGGAGCGAGCGAGACCGGTGCGTGATTGAGAATCAGCATCACCTGCGAGTCGGAGCTCAGAGGCATATAAGGACGAGCAACACCAGTGAAGGACGAGAGAGGACCAGACCTGGACTTTATGCTGTGTTTTGTTTACGTTTGAGTTTGTGTTTGCGGCAGCCGTCAGTGAGGGGCTGCCTGCGTTTTTACTTTCATTTTGTGTTTATTTATTTTATTAAAATCTTTAAATGTTTGCCGGTTCCTGCCTCCTTCCTCCTTATTCTACGAACTACGTTACACACAGATTATCACATCAAATCAGTCATTTGAAAACATTCTTGTGAGAAGTAATTCCAGCAATACTGCAGGTCTCCATCTCTCAAAATGAGCAAACTGCTTCTGGCTTCAAAAGACATCACACCAGCACTATAAAAGCAATCTGCGCGCCCGATTCAACACTTTCGCTTTTGTTTCAGGACACAGACTGACAGAAATCACCTGCCCACCTTTTTAAACCTTGCCAATTTGAACATGTGATTATATAGCATTTCATAATCGGCTACAAGAAAACATGTCAAATAAACTCCCCCCGTAAATGCCGCATCGACACGACATCCTCATTAAACCCGTCTTTGGCGTGATGACTCCAATCTTTCGAATAATCTTACAAATATCTATTTGCCTAATATGAATTAAGACCTGCTATGTTGCCAGAATTATAATCATACACTGTTTGTTCATCGGCCAGAGGAGAACTGGCACCCCGACTGAGCCTGGTTTCTCCCAAGGGTTTTTTCTCCATTCTGACCCTGAAGGAGTTTTGGTTCCTTGCCACCGTTGCCTCTGGCTTTTGGCTTGCTCAGTTGTGGACACCTAAATCTCATCTATATTCCCGATCTGCCCGCATTGACACTATATGATACTTGAAATTATCTGGATAACATCACCGTTTCACCAGAACGGCTGTACAAATTCTGTTGCATTATTTTCCTGTTAACAATGTGAAGCTGCTTTGAAACAATTGGACTTATTAAAAGAGCTGTATAAATAAAGGTGACTTGATTTTGATTTGACAAGGGATGGGAGCTCTTAGAGAGACGTTTTTTTGTGCTCATACCAACAAAGCACACACAAACCACCTGTAAGTTAAGTTGTTTTTCATTAAATGGTCAAATACTCACACACAATTATCTCAAAATGTCCAATCTTTAGTGAGTATTCACATAAACACAGTCGGTTATGTCTTACATGAATGCAAACGGTGCAACAGTACGCGTTATGACGTGTGTAATAATAGTAAATTGGATAAGTGAGGTCTTATCCAATTTGTGAGAAGTGCTGCTGTCTGTCACTAAATACCTTTTGTAACTTTAATTGTAAGGATTTACCTGTTTAATATAGGCCTATTAATAGTGAAGACTATCCGGTGTCATTATAAATTTAAAATGTATAATTTTTCTGTACCAGAATACTACTGTTACCTAATCTAAAGTGCAGTTATTATAAGATCTAAGTCATTGGTTGAAACGACCTCTGGAGATTCCGTGACATTTAAACGGTACGATCTTATGTAGGCTACAGTATGAGCGTTGATCAGTGTTAAAATAAAATAAAACCATTAATTAGATGGTTTACACACACACACACACACACACACACACACACACACACACACACACACACACATATATATATATATATAGAGAGAGAGAGATAGAGAGAAGTGGCAGTGGATTTCAGAATCCACCTTTCAATTTCTTTAAATGCAAGAAAGTTCAGAATTTCTATCTGTGCTCAAACTCCTCAAAGAAACAAAACATATGTCTTCATAAACCATATTTTACAGCAACACTAGTTTAATGAGCCATTACTGAATGCACAATCAAGAATTGAGATCTTGTGAATCCGTATCGAGCCCTGACGTACAGGCGAAAACATTTGTTTTCCATTTATCAATACATTTTTAGGTTACAGGCTATTTTCAATGAACTTCGAATAAAAATGATTCTCAACTATATTATGAAGGATATAACATTATGCAATATGCGTGTAAAATGTCAATACATGGGTAGTCCCATTTGATACAATGTATTTAATTTGCATATTAATGTGTTCTTGTGGCAACATGTAATGAAATTATATAATTTCTTTCCCTATTGACTTGTCTCCCCAAATGCCTGATAAACATCCTGGTGTCTCTACAGAGGACATGAAACCATGCCCTGTTTCGAGTCTGATATTCTGATTTAAAACCCCATCATTCAGTCAATGTAAAGTCTGAGAAATTCACTAAAATACAGTATCCCATGCAAAATAAAGTCTATGCCTGGGTCTCAAGATGTTCATCTTAATGTTCCTCATGAAAGAGAATGAAGGAGAACACCAACCTATCTGCTCCTCTGTCTCTTCATCTTTTATTCTGCAGGGTTCTTCCTTAAACTCCATCTTTACAATAGTATGTCTGTAGTTTCTCCTGCTTCTTCTTCTTCTCCTGTGGGAAGATGGGAATATTCCCAGCATTTAAACTCTCATGAACAATTCAACTCCTCCAGCTGTTTTTATTTATGGATGTTGCTCTTACTTTAGATGTGATTTACATGAATTAAAAACTCTGTTTACCAGGTTTCAACTGTTCAACACATAAAACGGAAACACAACTCATAATCGTCACAAACTGTAATGTGAAATCCAGTCAGTAACGACTTTACGTTTCTCGTAATGAACATCATTCGGTTCATTTCTGAGTGATTCACTAAATGAACCGACTCGTTTGTGTTTATATGTCTCCTAATAACTGATAAATGAATGTACTCACAGTGTGAAAGCATCAGATTTAGAGCAGAATGAACGGCTGTGCTCCACTTCTCATGTTTATGTCCCTTCCCTCGCTCACTTCTCTTCTTCTCTAGACTCGGATGTGTGTCGTCGCTTCGGTCGCTGGAGCGCCTCCACTGGAGGAACTCTTTATATAGTTACTCAAAGTCAGACATAAACAGGACATTTCCATTCGCTCTAAAAGCACATTTCACTTAAAACATTAAATTCATTGTGTCATAGACTAAATAATTCGACATGATTTATTAAGGTAGATTCCATTAAAGAAATCAAGCCTTAAAACTACTAAAAAATATAATGTGTAATAAAGCTACCATAAGTAAATAGCACATAACATTGTTTACCCTGACTTTTGGTAACACTTGAGTAATTACTAGCGGGTTACCACGATCTTCACTTTATAATCCACATAATTAGCAATTTCTTCTGAAGGATTTGGCAGTACTCGAGTCATTACTAATGGGTTACTATGACCTTGACTTTAGAATTAATTATATATTATACATAATTCATGTTAATTATGAACCTGTATACTATAGTAGCTCTTATAGTCCTCTGGGAGGTGTGAAAAAACTATTGACTAAACACTACTACTAACTAACTCATTAATCAGAGTTTACTGTTAGTTAATAGTAGTTACTAGAATTTTAATAGTGCAACCACTGGCTTGTGTGATAATTCCTTTATTTTAGATCATGCTTTACAGTATAGCCTATTATATATATATATATATATATATATATATATATATATATATATATATATATATATATATATATATATATATATATATATATATATATATACACACACACACACACACACACACACACACACACACACACACACACATATATACACACACATATGTCAGAGGCTTTTTGGCAGGCGGGTTGATTGGTTTTAAACAGCTTTAAGATTATTTATTACAAGTTAATTACTTTAAACAATACTAATAATAAAAACAAAAGGTAACAGTACAAAAAAAAAAAAAAAAGCGTTGTAAAGGCATGAAGGCATCTGACGACATAATCAGCGTCTGCGGTTCTCATTGCATCTCAGTCTTTTATAGACTTCTCCATTCCACATTCTTGAGATGTCATCCACTGTGGAAACCCCCTCAAAACTGGTCTATATAAAGCCCTTCCTCTCTTTGCCCTTTTCTTCCGGATTCTTCTCTTTTGCGTCTGCAATATAACATCTGTAACATTCTTCCTGCATTTCTTTCTCGTCAATGCTCTTTTGATGGGTTTTCTTCTCTCTTTATCAAAATAACTTGATAATAAGTAGGTTTCTTTATTATTTGATTAAATACTTTTCTTAAAACAATACAGTTGTGGTGTCTTTTGCTTAAAACACTTTCTCTAGTTACCGTACAACAGTGTTATCAACAGAGCGAAATAATACAATTGCATATTTTACTCAACAATTTGCTCATTTGGGAAACTTCAGGCAATGCTTTTTCTTATGAGTCCATAGACTAGATGATTGGGTGAAACTCTTCCCACAGTGTGAGCACTTGTACGGTTTCTCTCCAGTATGAACTCTCTGGTGTTGATTTAAGTTGCTTGATGAAGTGAAGGTCTTCCCACAGTCAGAGCACATATGATGCTTCACACCAGCATGAATTATAAGGTGTTTTCTTAAGTTTGATTCAAAAACAAATGTTTTCTCACACTGATCACAGCTGAATGATCTCACTCCAGAGTGACAGTGCAGATGAACATTGAGAGAGCTTTTCTGAGTGAAACTCTTTCCACATTGAGAGCATATATGAGGTTTTTCTCCAGTGTGAATTCTCATGTGCTCATTTAGGTGTTCTTTACGTATGAAACTCTTTCCACATTGAGTGCATGTAAACGGTTTTTCTCCAGTGTGAACTCTCATGTGCTCATTTAGGGTTTCTTTACGTGTGAAACTCTTCCCACACTCAGAGCATGTGAACGGTTTTTCTCTAGTGTGAATCCTCATGTGTCTCTTAAGGGTTTCTTTACATGTGAAACTCTTCCCACACTCAGAGCAGGTGAGAGATCCTTTGACTCCCGTTTTTCGAACTCGTTTTTGTGTGAAATTCTCTTCAGTCTTTGAAACGACTGCATCTCCATTTTCATTTTTGAGATGAGGTTTTTGCTGTTTGTCTTCATTCACTTTCACCCTGTCTGGAAACAAAAATAAATATGGTTCAAACTCTATTTGCACAAATCCAGTCTAATAAACTCAGCAAAAAAACCAAAAAACTAAAATACATGTTCAAGCTGTTTTAACCGAAAGGAACTTGCACTGACACACTGTATCTTGAAATATGTCACTGCCACTGTTTAGTCTCAAGATGTACACCAGTAATGTTTTGAAAGCACATTATAAAGTTAAATGTCCTGATTGAACTCAGGCCTAATCCTGGTTTAATCTAAGCCCTGTCTGTGAAACCAGGCCTAACAGTTTAAAAATTAAATGTCACAGTTGCAATAACTTAGGACATTAAAGATCCCTTTCTACTGACTTTGAGAAACACCAGGAGAAAGATGCCCAGGGTCTCTGATTGCCTGTGTGGACATGCCATAGTCCTGCAGGCATGAGGACTGAAGATGTGAACAGAGCAATAAACAGCAATATCAGTAATGGAAGACATTAATGTAAGACATGTAAGTCACGGTTCTAGGATTTTATCTTAAGGGGTGCTTAGCACTCGCTACTGTTGCTGATAACTAATTTCACTAAAATTCACTAATTTTACTAATGTAAAAAGCGCCCACTGTAAAGTTTGGTGGAGGGGGGATTATGGTGTGAGGTTGTTTTTAAAGGGGTTGGCCTTGGCCCCTTAGTTCTAGTGAAAGGAACTCTTAATGCTTCAGCATAGCAAGATTTTGCTAATTTTTGGACAATTTCATGCTCCCAACTTTGTGGGAACAGTTTGGGGATGGCCTATTCTTGTTCCAACATGACTGCACAGCAGTGCACAAAGTGTCGGTGCATAAAGACATGGATGAGCAAGTTCAACCTCAACCCGATAGAACACCTTTGGGATGAATTAGAGTGGAGACTGCGAGCCAGGCCTTCTCGTCCAAAAACAGTGCCTGACCTCACAAATTCCTTCTAGAAGAATGGTCAAAAATTCCCATAAACACACTCCTAAACCTTGTGGAAAGCCTTCCCAGAAGAGTTGAAGCTGTTAAGGGTTAGCTGCAAAGGGTGGGCCAACTCCATATTAAACCCTACAGATTAAGAATGGGATGTCATTAAAGTTCATATGCTTGTAAAGGTAGGCATCCCAAAACTTTTGGCAATATAGTGCATTAACCTAAATCCTCAGATCAACAGTGCTATTATCCAAACTAGATTGGGGAATAGGCAAAGGGATTCCACATTGCTTGAGGTATTGGAGTCTAATCAGAACACCGAGATGTTCATGTCCCTGCAATGGGCACATGACGCATCCACAAACGCTGCCTTAGCTTGCTTAAGACCCAGACACGAGAGACAGCGATCATGACCATCGACCGAAGCCAGAGAGCGACCGCAACCAGAAACACATGGGCGGAATAACATCTTGAAAAAGACGCAGTGTCACACCCATGTAAGCTCTTTTAGGAGAGACGCTCTCTCAGTGCTGAGATGCACAGGGAAATGGCCGTGGCACGTCAGACAGGAAAAAAAAGTGCAGCCCCGCTGTGTGCACTCACTCAGATCTGCATCTACGTGCATCTACTTCCGTATTTATACCCGCACGGTGGGGGCGGAACGTGTGATGCAAATTTCGCATGCCAATGGTCAATGGCTGGCTTAGTTTCACTCCAAGCTGATTGGGCTCACAAGCAAGATCCCATTTCGTCTGGATCATCTCTGATGTACATCGAGAGTGACTGACTGAAAGGCAACCAGCGTTATAAACAACAATGCTCATGGTAAAATTGTAAATACATGTTGTACTCTGGAATGCCAGTCTCTCGACAACAGATTACAGTTTGTAAAGTTTTAAATATGTATTTAGGGTGGAAGAGCACCTGAGGAAGACAGACTCTGATGATCGGACGCCTGAGCCAGTCACCATTCCGAAAGACACCACCAATTCATGCACCTGAACATCAAATGGACGTAAGGCCCCCAACATGGAGCGATGTGAAGAAGACCGTGAGGAAGGCAAGATCAGCATCAGCACCTGGGCCCAATGGTATCCTGGATAGGCTCTATAAGAACACCCCAAGTCCAGAAGTGAGTGATTCCGAAAGCATGGAGAAGAGCAGGAGGTATCCTGATCCCCAAAGAGAAGGACTCATCAGCCAGTCGTCATCCAAACAACTTTGTTGTTACGTCGGTGTAGAAGGCTGGGATCCAGGGTTTCTCAGGATGTCTGGAGCATGCCAATATCATCTATAGCACCAGATACAAACTGCAGAAAAGGAGAGACCTACACGTGGTGTTCTTAGACCTTGCCAACGCCTTTGACTTCCCTCACAAGATCTTGTGGTCAGTCTTCAATTATTTTGGCGTACCAAACCACAATCACAGATTTTCTGGATCTCCAGTTCTGTGTAACATCTGAGAACAACACCACTGCTTGGCAGCATCTGGAGATCAGCATCATGGCAGGCTGCACAATTTCCCCTCTGGGATTTGTCATGGCAATGGAACTGATCATACAGGCATCTCATTGGGTAGTGGGAGGCGAGAGGACAAAGAGCTGTCTGCGTCTCTGGCCAATTAGAGCCTACATGGATGACACATGACCATCATTACAACAACAAAACCATGCACTAGACGCTTGCTTCAGAAACTCCAGGAAAACATCTAGTGGGCAAGAATGAAGTTCAAGCCAAGTAAGTCTCGTAGCATCTCCGTCGTCAAAGGCCAACTAACAGGCGAGCAGTTCTACATCAGCGATGAACCAATTTCAACAGTCTTAGAGAATCCCTTCAAGAGCCTTGGATTATGGTATAGTGAAGACATCAAAAGACACCCAGCAACCTGAGCAACTCTGGTAGGACACAGCTAATGACCTTCAGAAAATAAACAACACTGCACTACCAGGGAGACTGAAGCTCTGGTGTTACCAGTTTGGGCTGCTACCTAGAGTCTTGTGGCCATTGACCATGTACGAGTCTCGCTTAGCTCTCACGTGAGGAAGTGGCTCGGACTTCCCAAATACCTTGGCAGTGTTGGACTCCAATTTCAAGTTTGGTGGAAGAGTTCAAGTGTACCAAGGTGAGGCTGGACATGTCCCTCATTGACTCCCAGGACCCCATGGTGAGAGGCACCGCTCCTGCCCTAGCAAACAGGGAAGAAGTGGACCCCAGCCACAGCCATGCTACAGTCCAAATATACTCCCCTCCATCGTGACATAGTGGGCCACTTCCAACAAGGCAGAGGAGGCTTTGGACTCGGAACTGTAACACCTCTCTGGCAAAAGGCATCTGCAACTGAACGAAGCATGGTGGTAGAGGAGGTTTGCCAACAGGAGGAAGCGGCCAGATGCCAAACAGGGTTGCTGGATGACGTGGGAGGGTGTTGAGAAGAAAAAACAAACACGGAGCGAACTGGAGGCTGAGCTTCATCGTCCGAGCTACGCATGATGCATTGCCCTCTCCCACAAACCTACAGCTATGGTTTGGAAAGGACCAATTGTGCCCCCTGTGTACAACCCCTGCAACACTCAAGCACATCCTGGTAGGCTGTAGGACCAACCTCACTCACATGGAGTAAAACAGTAGGTAGCACAATTCAACAGCAAAAAATGCTACCAATTAGATTGTGCTACCAGCATCATATTCATGTGGTTTGAGGCTGCTCTGTGTTGTTTTCTTGTGTAAACCCAAGCACACACTACCAGTCAAAAGTTTTAGATTTTCTAATGTTTTCAAAAAAAGTTCTTCTGCTTAACAAGGCTGCATTTATTTGATCCAAAATACAGAAATAAAAAAACAGTAATTCCCGATTCCAAAAAAGTTGTGACATAATGCAATAATTTACAAATCTCATAAACTTATATTTTATTCACAATAGAATATAGATAACATATCAAATGTTGAAGACATTTTGAAATGTCATGCCAAATATTGGCTAATTTTGGATTTCATGAGAGCTACACATTCCAAAAAAGTTGGGACAGGGAGCAATAAGAGGCCAGAAAAGTTAAATGTACATATAAGGAACAGCTGGAGGACCAATCTGCAACTTATTAGGTCAATTGGCAACATGATTGGGTATAAAAAGAGCCTCTCAGAGTGGCAGTGTCTCTCAGAAGTCAAGATGGGCAGAGGATCACCAATTCCCCCAATGCTGCGGCCAAACATACTGGAGCAATATCAGAAAGGACTTTCTCAGAGAAAAATTGCAAAGAGTTTGAAGTTCTCATCATCTACAGTGCATAATATCATCCAAAGATTCAGAGAATCTGGAACAATCTCTGTGCGTAAGGGTCAAGGCCCGTGATCTCCGGCCCTTAGACATAGAAGAAGGATCCGGGGACTGAAATGGCCAGCCTGCAGTCCAGATCTTTCACTCATAGAAAATTAATCGATTACGCAATCGATGAATATTAACTTGTGGGCGTTTCATGGACTATTTATGAGCAACTATGGGCGTGACATGAAGCCGCAAAAGCTGCACTACGTCAGCTTTCAGCTTTTACCTATGTTTCGTCCATACGCCACTTCTGACGCAAATCCTATGCAAAGTTTTATAAATGAGGCCCATGATGTTGTGAAAAACAAGATTCAGCTATAGAAAATGGTTAAAGTAATTTCTGTGGATTCAAATCCACTGAAATGGTGGAAAGATAATGAGCACTAGTACCCACATTTGTCCAAGCTTGCCAAACGTTATCTTGCTGTACAAGCAACAAGTGTGGCAAGTGAGAGAGTGTTCTCAACAGCAGGGGACATTGTGACAGCTCAAAGAGCAGGCCCTCTCTCCAGAGAATGTGGACATTCTCATTTTCTTAAAGAAGAACGTGAAAATATAAAAGTTGTCATCTGCCCATAGAAATGTAAATGGTTAATATTTTAGTAATATTTTAGCAGTTCTCTTTCCATATTCCTCTTTAAGAAGAACTTAAAACTGCAAAATTGTTACAGTTGTCTTGTCTTGTTCTATTATAATTTTTTTAAATGTTTTTGACAACTCAAAGAGCAGCTCTAAACAACATATCTGTCTTTAGGACAGATATGACTTTCATCATTCTCAGGGGATAAAAATTAGTTATCAGTGTGGTATATGTTCAACTGTTGGGTAATAGTTTAAGACACTTAATTGTTCAGAAAAGGCTATGGACATGTCTGTTTTATCGTTTTTGTTTTGTTGTGAACTTGAATGTCATCTGTGAATGGCAGGTTATTTTGCTCAAGTTTTCAATTGACTGAAGATATAAGATATTGTTACATTATGTTGTTAATAAATGTTTTAAATTTGACAATGTAGTGTGGTACATTGCAAACAAAGGTCAGATATTGCATAAAAGTCTAGTCTGAAAAATGGCATAGCAACCTGTGCTTTAAAAAAAATGTAAATGTAAAAAGCGAGAATCGAATCGAACAGTGACCTTAGAATCGAAAATGTAATCGAATCGAGGATTTGGAGAATCGTGACACCCCTAGTTAACATTAAACAACATTAAGTTCAAAAACTCAAATTATTATTTTCACTGTTCAAATATTGGCCATAACAAAATCAACAATATGACCTAATATACTGTGGAAATAAATTCAAAGTTAGGTTTGGGTTTTTTACGATACCGGTGCCAAATCGATACTTTCAATTAAAAAAGAGCCACAAAACGATGGTGGATGACATTAAAGAATGGCTTTTTATTGAAAAGAAATTAATAAAGTCTTTAAATTTAACAATTTATTAAAACTTTAAAAGTATACTTAAATATATAAATACAAAACACAACAAATATACTTAAATTCACAGTAAATCCTAACCCAACTACAATAGGCCTACTTTAACACTAAATAACAGTAAAAGCCCTAATAACAGCAAAGTAGTCTGTCTTCTTGGTCTGCTACAAACCATCTTCAAGGTTCAGCAATATTTAGCAGAAATATGACCATATTTTAGAACGCATCGCCTTACTGTTTCCATGGCGACGCGTCGTGCTTCTCACATGACACATCATGCGCTGCATCACAGATGTAGGCTATTGAGTTTTAGTTTTTCCTTTTTTATTCAGAATATACACAAACTTGTTAACTATGTCATGAACTATCTGATATTCAAATATGTGTAAGTGAATGTGTGTTAGTTGATCTATAATGCGCGCTGGGCGCCGCCATGTTAGTTTGCACCTCAGAGAATCGGATCTGTCGGATTTGTCGGATCTGTCGGATTACATGAACTGGGAGAAGCAGAGTAAACCATATAGTTAACTATATAACGTGTATTGGATATCAATAAGATACGTAGTCAAATTATAACCATGTCTGAAAGGATTGTTATTGGTGCTTCCATAGACGTCAGTGTGTTTTTGCTAGTACTTGTGTGCATTTAAATGTCTGAAACCTGAAATAAACATGATGTGGTTGAAAACACTGAATAGTGTGATATGTGACGAGCACTGAGTGCGTCTGTCTCTGGCTCAGCACCAGCCGAAATGTGGGTCGGTACTAGGTCGTTTGGTAAGTAAATGTCCCAATCTTACCCCTTTTCCACCAAGGCAGTGCTGGTGCTGGTTCAGAGCCAGAGCCTAGTTTCAAATCGGTTCTTTGTCTTTCCACACCCAAAGCACCAGCTCTGAACCAGGAAAAGTGGTTCTTAAGTAGCACCAAAACATTGCTGGTCTAGAAGTAAGAACCGCTTGCGTCGGGGGCTGGGGGCTGGGCTACCGTGACCAACAAGATGAACACAAACTCGAGATCTGCCATTTTTGAATTGGCAGCTAATCAAGCTAACAGCTGCTCGATTGTAATCTCCGTCTATATAAATTATGGCGAGCTGCACGAATGCGTTGGATTCGCTGTGTTTTGACGCTGATGCTGGATCGTAAAGCCATGTGCATCAATAGTAACGCAACGTTCACCATTGTTGATGGAAGGCTTGTTCGAGATGCATCAGCGCTGTGCAGACCGATCGCCGTATGAACAAGCCTGGTGTGTTTGTGTTTCCCGCTGCCTCGCTAGAGTTGCTGAGAAAGATGAGACATATACAGTGACGTAAGACCTGGCTCTGTGGTGGCTCTCTAGCCTGTGGAAAGGCAAACCGGTTCTTAGAAGGCTCGTCAGTCGAACCAAAAAAGGGGTATTTAATGATGTCCAGACAGCGTGTTCTCATCTCCCTCCTTCATTTTACAGTGGAATGGTGACGAGAACAGCTCAGGGTCAAAGGTCAATACGGAATGGATAAATCTGCGTTATTTTTTTTAATGTGTTATTTTTAAACGTAACATATATTGGCCAATACCGAAATGGTGGTCAATATATTGTGCATCTCTTAGGATTAACCTTTATTTAACTTTTACAGTGAAGATTACATGCAGTGTTATTTTACATTTGATTACTTTATTCAATTTCTGTACCTGAAAACTACTGTTAAAAAAACCTTAAAAACAGATTATTTCATTTCTATCTTTGCTCCATTGTATTTATTTCATTGTGCTATTGGCTTGCAGTTTAATCATTTGTTCTTTTGTATTAATGACCGCTTACTTGTCTTTAATAATCTTTGATTTTTTTATTAGTTAGTAATTTTAGCTGTGGTTTCAACATGGGAATGGTTACATTTCACTGGTGTCAAAAATGTTGGGTGTGATAACCTTATTTATTACAATACAAGGGTCAAAAACAATAAAACAAAGACCATTTTATTCATTATGCAATATGTCTGTACAAGGTCAATACATGGGTAGTCCCATTTGATACAATGTATTTAATTTGCATATTAATGTGTTCTTGTGGCAACATGTAATGAAATTATATAATTTCTTTCCCTATTGACTTGTCTCCCCAAATGCCTGATAAACATCCTGGTGTCTCTACAGAGGACATGAAACCATGCCCTGTTTCGAGTCTGATATTCTGATTTAAAACCCCATCATTCAGTCAATGTAAAGTCTGAGAAATTCACTAAAATACAGTATCCCATGCAAAATAAAGTCTATGCCTGGGTCTCAAGATGTTCATCTTAATGTTCCTCATTAAAGAGAATGAAGGAGAACACCAACCTATCTGCTCCTCTGTCTCTTCATCTTTTATTCTGCAGGGTTCTTCCTCAAACTCCATCTTTACAATAGTATGTCTGTAGCTTCTCCTGGTGCTGCTTCTTCTCCTGTGGGAAGATGGGAATATTCCCAGCATTTAAACTCTCATGAACGGCTGTGGGAGCGGCTTCACTGACTGAAGGAGTGAATTGTGGTTGAATTTTGTGAGTGAATTTTTTTTACGTTGATTTTACTTTAGATACGTTTACTAGGTTCCATTAAATAAAATCAAAACAACTCGCAATATTCACAAATTGTAAGGTAAAAAACAGTCAGTAACGACTTTACGTTTCTCGTAATGAACATCATTCGGTTCATTTCTGAGTGATTCACTAAATGAGCCGACTCGTTTGTGTTTATATGTCTCCTAATAACTGATAAATGAATGTACTCACAGTGTGAAAGCATCAGATTTAGAGCAGAATGAACGGCTGTGCTCCACTTCTCATGTTTATGTCCCTTCCCTCGCTCACTTCTCTTCTTCTCTAGACTCGGATGTGTGTCGTCGCTTCGGTCGCTGGAGCGCCTCCACTGGAGGAACTCTTTATATAGTTACTCAAAGTCAGACATAAACAGGACATTTCCATTCGCTCTAATTCACACACTTTTGAGAGACAACTTCAAATAAAAAGCACATTTCACTTAAAATATTAAATTCTAAATAATTCAGGAGATTTGACATGATTTATTAAAGGGTTAGTTCACTCAAAAATGAATATTATCCCACGATTTCCTCACCCTCAAGCCATTCTAGGTGTGTATGACATTCTTCTTTCAGACAAATACAATCAGTTATAATAAAAATATTCTGGCTCTTCCAAGCTTTATAACCGCAGTGAATTGTTGGGTCGTTTTTGAAGTCCATTAAAGTGCATCTATCCATCATATAACTGCTCCACACGGCTCCTTCTAAAGTGTTTGTGTAAGAAAAATATCCATATTTAAAACTTTACAAACTAAAATAACTAGCTCACGCCACCGGCCTTGTCTTGCCACAAACAAATTTATAGATAAAATATTGAAAAAATAACCTCCAAAAATAAATAAATAAAGAAAAATAAAGAAAAAAATATTCCAATTTTTTTTTAGAGTGTATAGGTTATTTAAATATTATTTTGGGTTGTGTAGTTTTACTTTAATCATCTAAAACTGTACTTATTTAATTTAATATTGATACGGCACAGGGCCTCGCACAAAGCAGGGGCGTAGCCAACGGGCGGGCCTCTATGCCTCTATGTTTATTATACAAATATAATATTTGTTAAATAACAGTTGTTGAAATTATTTTAATGTAATTGCTAAATTATTATAACATCTCAAATACTAAAATAATTAAAATGTGTTTTTTTACAGTCTAGTTTTTGCATAATGCTTGAGTTTGATTGATAGCTGTGTTAGGCAATTAGGTGTCAGGCTGTCTCATGCATGTTGCGCCTGTGAGTTCATGACGTGTGTTTGCCTAATCACTTAGCCTATTGCGTGATAAACAGCAGCGATGCAAAATTCTATAAAAAGAACTTTTATTGCATGGACATAGAAAACATGGACGCCTGCAGGATTTCATCTGACGGTGCGCACAAAGGGTTTGTCATTTAACTATTACACACCTTTTGGAGCATCAGTTAGAGCAACAGCACCGCAGAACGAGTCTACTCTATCTCTAGACGCATTAACCGTTTTTAAATCTGAAAACTGCAAAAAGCAACAAAATTGTCAGACATCTATTTAGCACATGATAAGGAAAACTACTAAAAACAGCGCTGGTTGTTCTCTCAATACTGTGCTTATTTTACTGAATGAGAAATCACTTCAGATGATGAACAACATCATCCCATCATTTACCCAGTATATTGATTTACCCTGAGGCATGACTCAGGCATGATTTGTTTGTGTATTGCGCATTTTTCACAGAACTTTCTTGTAAGATATTTTTATCTAAATGAGAGGTTTTCTGGTTAAATAAAATAATTAATACATTAAAATCACAAGACACAATCGGACAACAGTGGTTTTTAAATTTTAAACCTAATTTAAATTTTTGATCAAAATTATTGCTAGGGACAAATTATTATATAAAATTATTGCTAGTTCCTAGCGTCCCTACTAAATTCTATGTCCCTGGCAAGTCAATATAGTCACACTACAGCAACGCTCTCCCACATATTTTGCTATTATAACTGAGCATTTTCTCGATCATTGGTATAAGTAGAAGTGGGCGGCCGGTAATCATAGACTGTAAAAAAATATGGACGTAGTGTCTGTGACGTCACCCATAGGATTCTGAAGAGCAGTTTTGAAGCATAAAGTAGGGTCGAGCTGGCCATTGCCATCCTATCAGCGCGTCACTCCCGGATAACTGACAATGTGCAAAGAGGCGGGACGTGGGCGGAGCTGACGTGACGACTAACAGACAGCAGACAAACAGCCATCTGTCACTCAAAGTGGCCACTCCCTTAATTATGCAGAACTTTAAGGCTTTATATAATGTAAACTAATGAGTTATAAAAAAAAAAAAATCCACCCCCTCACAGTTGACAGGAAGGGCAAAACTAGCTGTATAAACTGGAGGTTACGTCGGTAACCACGGTTCTACGACTGAGTGGAGGACCGCCAGAGCGGTATCCTAGCGTATCTAGTGGAGTCTTTCCCTGGTGCTCGTCTTTGCAGAGTATAAATGTCAAAGTCATCACCCCGTGACCACGGTGCTCAGGCGTACAGCCTATAAAAGGCACACCATTACATCATGTCCGTTCTCTGGTCATTCTCATCTACCCGAGTGACCAAAAAATTCTGGCAGTCCTCCGCTCAGTCGTAGAACCATGGTTACCTATGTAACCTACAGTTCGGGGCTATCAGCAGAACTGGTTGCTTTGTCTCCTGAATTCGCCGCAATGTCATCCATACTAATGGCAGGGGTGGGAATGCATATAGAAGAACTTGCGGCCAATTGTATCCTGGCCCAGAGCTTCTGGCTCGTCCTTGTCTGAAAACCACCTTGGACAATGAGTTCTGTCTGTCCGCAAATAAGTCCACCTCTGCCCTGCCGTAGGTGTTCCAAATTAACTGGATCACCTCCTGGGTGGGATTGGCCCGGCATAGCGAGTCCGCTATCTGATTGTAACGACCAGGAAGATATATGGCTCTCAGCGAGTGGAAATGGATATCTGCCCATTTCCAAACCTTTGCAGGCTCTGAGATCTTGACCCTCCTTGGTGGTTGATGTAAAAAACCACCGTGGTATTGTCTTTTCTTACCAAGACATGCTGCAATGCTAGTCACACTGCCTTCAACTTGAGTACATTGATGTGCTGAGATGTGCTCTGCCACACATCCCTCACTTTCCGGTGCCTGGGCTCTGACTTTTGTCAAAGTAGCTTGCATGACATGGGAGTCGAGCCTCATACCGATGAACTGAATGGTCGGAGCTGGAATTACACAGCTCTTCTTGTAATTTATCCTCAGACCTAATGCCTCTACATGCAATAGCAATAATCTTGTCTGTTCTTGCACCTGATGCAGAGACTGGCCGTACAGTAGCCAGTCATCAAGGTAAGGTAGAATACTTATGCCTTGGCTCTGTAAGGGCTCTAGAGCAACTCGTACACATTTGGTAAACGTTCTGGATGCCAGGGATAACCCAAAAGGAAGAACTCTGAACTGGTATGTCACTTCATTGACATGAAAACGAAGGAACCTTCTGTGATGTTCTGCAATTGTAATGTGGTAATATGTGTCCTTCAGGTCCACAGTAACGAATCAATCGTTTCGGTTTACTGCACTTACAACCTCTATTACTCGTAGCATGTGAAATAGTAGACGCTTCAGAAAGACATTGAGGTCCCTTAAATCCAGAATAGGAAATCCCCCATCCTTTTTTGGAATCAGGAAATATCTTGAGAAAAATCCGTTCAACTGGTCTGAACCATGCACAACTTCTATGGCTTATGTTTCTAGTAATGACTCTATTTCTGATGTCAGTGTGATCAGATGCTTTGGATTCAGCACTAATGTAGGGCAGACTCTGGTATTTGGGGGTATGTGGTATCTGGTATGTATCTGGTGTTATTGTCTCCCAACGTGCCATGTGCTGAGGGAGGAAACAGCCCACCGTGTGGCTAGGCTAACCACACCTGCTTTCTCAACTGTGTCAGAAGACCCAGACACCTACCACATTCTGACACAGCTGCTCCAACCGCTTGGAGAGAAGCTTGCAATATTTCAGCACATCCTGAATTGTCAGGTGAATGAAGTGAAATATTAAGTGCCAATAGCAACTGTGCCAGTGTATTAGAAATGCAACCGATGTTTGCTATAGCACCATAAGTTTTACGCACAAAAGCATCATTTCGTTTATATTCTGGCTGTGGACAGCACGGTTCAGAACGCGATGCTGCATCAGCCTGGCACAGCAAGTGACGCCACTGCAGCTTCTACTGGTTGCACTGAATCCAATCCAATTGACCCTGCATCTGCCATGTTAACCAGCATGCATGTTGTGAGTCTGATGTCTGCTTCATAGAAGCCAGCATTACCTTCAGTCAACTGATCCACCCTGTGCTCTAAAACAGACAGTTTTTGCCTTTTTTTTTTTTTCTTAGGAGGCGAATCAACAGCCACTGCCCTCCTTTTAAACTCCATATTCTGAAGAGACTGCACCCCTCTTAGGTAACGAATAGCCCGATTCAGCATTCAAAAGTGCAAGGCAAGCTTCACAAATTGCTAATGGCATAAAACTACAATTAGAACAAGGATCTGAAAGCGCTCTTTCAAGGTGCTCAGGTCCCAAACCAAACAGACAATAGTCGTGGCCATCATCTAATTCCATAGGTGAATCACACAGTGTGCAGCTCGCCATTAGAGCAGAAAAATGGAAATATCTTCAATGCTATACTCGAAATGAACTTAAACAGTTTAAAATCACATTATCTCTAATAATTAAAATTATTTAATGGTCAGCTGCGCCAAAGCTGCTTGCCACATGTAAACAAAATGAAATTCGGCGAACAGTAACCACTTAACGTTACGGTTTACCTCTCAGACGTTCAAATAGCAGCAAAAGGCAGTAAGGACTGGAATACTCTCCAACTTCACTTTCGAAAAACTTATCCGCAAAGATGAGAAACGGAAAGAGAACAGACATGACGTAATGGTGTGCCTTTTATAGGCTGTAAGCCTGAGCGTCATGGTCACGGGATTTATACTCTGCAAAGACAAGAGCACCAGGGAAAGACTCCACTAGATAATCTAGGACAATTTGTACCAGGCTGTAAACATGTTTTTTTCTGCTGTAAAGTTGGGCATTTTAACATGGGTTTCAATGACATTCTGCTCTCTTTTGGAGCCTGTCCCCAGCGGCCAGTCGATGAATTGCAGTTTAAGTCACTTCCGTATTGGCTTCAAGAGAACCTGGGGGAGGTGGCGCTTGGCGGTTATAGACAAGAAATCATCATGCTGATAACGTTTTATTTTAATTTTATTTTTTTTGTCTTTAGCCATTCAGCAATCCTGCAGCCTGAACCCCTGAAGTGAAACCACCCTCACTAAAGATGGAGAATCAAGCCAATGAAATAATACATTTTTTACTTAAATGGGTACTTCAGCGCTGGGAAGATGAATGTGTATTTAAGCTAGGTCATTTATGTAGTAGAAATGTGAAATTATTTTAGAAGTTGGTGCTTTCTAGACTGAGAAAAGCCAGAAAATGTATTTTTGGATCATGTGGATGAAAGACAACAACTCCCAGAATGCACTTGCTTTGCTGCCCTAGAGGCCACTCACAAAGCCACGGCTTCTGGTTCACTGTATCACTTGCCCACCGTGGCACCGCCCCTACCGTTGTTTTCATTTTCATAATAATAATAATATCATTTAGTTCAGTTAGAGAGCAGACACTACAATTAAAAACTGAACGTGGCTGTTCAATATGTGAGTGAGCCGAGCGAGTGTCACAGCACAAACGCAGCAGCAGTCAGACTACATTCATCACGAGAGCGAAGAGCTGAGGTAAAAGCGGGCGCGGCACACATTCACGGCACGTGATCAGATCACTCTTATGGAAGCTGAACTTTCATAGGAATTCATTTGAAAAGTTGAAACACTCACTTTGCTCTGCACAGCTCTGTTTACATGAATGCCCGCAGCTGCCCGAGGCCCGAGCCGAGTGCTGTGAGTGAGATCCCACCCCCCATGGGCAGGTTGATAATATGCGGAACTAGCTCCTCCTACTGGCTGTAGTCTAGCCTCTGGCCAAAAAAATCTCTGGCATGATTATTCGAATATACTACTGAAGAGTAGTACACTAGTAGTATACTACTTTCTACTGATACTAAGCTTAATGCTAATCGCTGAAGTATCCCTTTAATCATTGACCAATGAATAGTAAAAGTTAGTTCATCTCTTTACCACTAATGCGGCTTTGCCAGAAACAGTACATGTACATTTCATTCAGGTTTAGAACCAATTTCAATTGTTAATGTCTGCTTAAATATGAATTGAAATACGTCTGGTGCAGTTTAAATTTGATCAGCTTTCCTGTAGCTCAAACAAAGGAGAATGACTTGTGATGAAAGCCAATGTTAATATACAGTGCATCCGGAAAGTATTCACAGTGCTTTACTTTTTCCACATTTTGTTGTGTTACAGCCTTATTCCAAAATGGAATAAATTAATTATTTTCCTCAAAATTCTACAAACAATACCCCGTAATGACAGCTTGAAAGAAGTTTGTTTGAAATCTTTAGTGAGGGTGGTTTCAACTTCAGGGGTTCAGGCTGCAGGATTGCTGAATAACTAAAGACAAAAAAAATTTAATTAAAATAAAACGTTATCAGCATGATGATTTCTTGTCTATTACCGCCAAGCGCCACCTCCCCCAGGTTCTCTTGAAGCCAATATGGAAGTGACTTAAACTGCAATTCATCGACTGGCCGCTGGGGACAGGCTCCAAAAGAGAGCAGAATGTCATTGAAACCCATGTTAAAATGCCCAACTTTACAGCAGAAAAAAACATGTTTACAGCCTGGGACAAACTGTGGTTCTACTTCCTTTCATTCCGTACCACCAGAGCGGTATCCTAGCTTATCTAGTGGAGTCTTTCCCTGGTGCTCTTGTCTTTGCCGAGTATAAATGTCAAAGTCATCACCGCATAAATAATGAATTTAATACATTTAGGAATAAGGCTGTAACATAACAAAATGTGGAAAAAGTAAAGCACTGTGAATACTTTCCGGATGCACTGTATATATAATGTGAACCTTTAATGCAATGCAAGTCTCTTTGGATAAAAACAGAAGCAGAATGCATAACTGCAATTATAAAGTATGATTTATTCTACACACTTAGTCAATGTTGCACAAAGTTTAACCCCTTGATTTAGAGTACATTCATTCATTAAGTCACACAAGTAGTGTTCCTTTTCATTTCTGTCTCAAAATGTACAGAGCATTTCTTTAAATGAAAATAAAGTGCATAATTTCTATTTGTGCTCATGCACAATTAAATGGAAATAATTGATCTCCTCAAAGAAACAAAACATCTCTTCATAAATCACATTTTACAGCAACACTAGTTTCATGAACTATTAGTGACCCTGCCAAAATTTCCTTTGACAAATGATCAAACTTCACTACTAATTTTAGAAAATTACCCTTTAGATTAAATACTTGTTACTTGTAAGTATATTATTTGTGAGTAAAGGATCTGAACATGAACATTTGCTCATTTAGGCAACTTCAGGCAATGCTTTTTCATATTCTTATGTTTCAGTAGATGAGATAATCGAGTGAAACTCTTCCCACATGAAGAGCACTGGTGCGGTTTCTCTCCAGTATGAACTCTCTCATGGTCTTTCAGGTGTCCTGACCGAGTGAAACTCTGATCACAGTGTGAGCACTGGTACGGTTTCTCTCCAGTGTGAACTCTCTCATGGTCTTTCAGGTGTCCTGACCGAGTGAAACTCTGATCACAGTGTGAGCACTTGTACGGTTTCTCTCCAGTGTGAATTCTCTGGTGTTGATTTAAGTTGCTTGATGCAGTGAAGGTCTTCCCACAGAAGCACATGTAAGGTCTCACACCAGTATGAATACGCTCATGCTCTTTTAAATGTTCCAGTAGTGAAAAACTCTTTCCACAAAAAGAGCAAATGTGAGGCTTTGCATCAGCATGAATTTTAAGGTGTCTTTTTAAGTTTGATTCCAGAACAAATGTTTTTTCACACTGATCACAGCTGAATGATCTCACTGCAGAGTGAGAGCGCAGATGATTGTTGAGAACGCTTTTGCGACTGAAACTCTTTCCACACTGAGAGCATGAGAACGGTTTCTCTCTAGTGTGAATCCTCATGTGTCTCTTAAGGTGTTCTTTACGTGTGAAACTCTTTCCACACTGAGAGCATGAGAACAGTTTCGCTCTAGTGTGAATCCTCATGTGTCTCTTAAGGTTTCCTCTATGTCTGAAACTCTTCCCACACTGATAACAGGTGACAGATCCTATGACTCCATATTGTCCAACTTGTCTTTGTGTGAAATCCTCTTCAGTCTCTGAAACGACTGCATCTCCATCTTCATTTTTGAGAAGATGAGGTTTTTGCTGTTCGTCTTCATTCACTTCGACCAAGTCTAAAATCAACATATACAATTCACATAATTCAATAAAAGAAGGACAAATGAGAAACAAAAAGAACATACATTTTAAATTACAATATAAAACATTTCAAACTGGATAAAAGGTAGAAAATCCAAATACATTCAGGTGAGAAATATTCCATGTAAACATGTTTCTGAATAAAAGCGTTTTGTAGCAGTATCATAAAAATTACAATCCAACAGAATATGATTAACAGTCAAAGGAACTTGACACAAGAGTCATAAAGGAGGAATTTCACCAACCATTAAAAACCCATGTGTATGTTTTGAGTGACCCCATCGGCATCTAGTGAAGGCGTCTTGATTTGAAGTTATGGATAAAACTTATTTTTATACTAGGGTTAATTTCATACAATTTATTTTTATTTTCATCTCATTCCTTCTGGCACCAGTTAAATAGTCCTTAAGACACAAATCCCCGGTTTCACAAGCAAGTCTTAAGCTAGTCTCAGACTAAAATACATGTTTGAGCTTGAGCTGAAAGCAACTTTAGTCTCAAGATGCACACTGACAATGTTTTTAAGGCACATTTATAAAAAGCTACTCAAATGTCCTGATTGAACTCAGGTCTAATACTGGTTTAATCTAAGCCTGTCTGTGAAACCAGGCCTAACAGTTTACAGGCAGAAGAAAATTAAATGTCACAGTTTCAATAACTTAAGACATTAAAGAGCCCTTTCTACTGACTCTGAGAAACACCAGGAGAAAGATGCCCAGGGTCTCTGATCGCCTGTGTGGACATGCCATAGTCCTGCAGGAGGCATGAGGACTGAAGATGTGAACAGAGCAATAAACAGCAATGTCAGTAATGTAAGGCACCAAAGACAAAGGGTAAACCAAGATGGCGCCGCCGTGTTCGGTCGCCGTTCAGGTCGCTCCGCGAAGACTGTGCTTTTATTTATTATTTTACTCTCTTTTGCTCTAAATTTTTACAAATGTATCATCTGCATTGATCTGCTATGACAGCAAAACACTTTTGGACATTGATTACCTCTACACTGGACTGTTTCAGGACACTTTCGCCGATCCTCTGTGGCCATCTGAGATTCATTGGAACGGCGAGTTGAACAATGGCCAGAGTCGACGGCAAAGAATCAAGAAACACTGTGGGAAACGTGCGGGGATCCGAAACAGACTGAGAAAAAGGGCATTCAGCCCTCCTCTCCCGAGCATACTGCTCGCAAATGTCCAATACTTGGAGAATAAGATGGACGATCTTAGAGCCAGGATAAGTTTTCAACGGGACATGAGAGACTGTAACATCTATTGTTTGTCTGAAACATGGCTCACGCCCACGGTCCCGGACACAGCTGTGACGCCGTCAGGGAACTTTTCTGTTTTTCGGATGGACAGAACAGCCGAGGTAAATCTAAAGGCAGTGGAGGGCGTTTTATGATCAACAAGAAATGGTGCGACCCCAGGAACATCACCATTCTCTCGAGATCCTGCTCGCCTCATCTGGAACATTTAACAATCATTTGCCGCCCATTCTATCTGCCGAGGGAGTTTTCTGCGGTCGTCGTGACCGCTGTTTACATTCCACCACTGGCAGACATAGGGCTGGCTTTATCTGGCCTTCATGATGTTAGCAGCAGCTTCATAAACACCCCAATGCTGCTTTCATCATTGTGAGCGATTTTAACAAAGCAAACCTAAAGAAAGTCTTGCCAAACTTTCACCAGCACGTCTCCTGTCCTACACGAGGAGCAAACACACTGGATCATTGCTATTCTTTGTTTAAGAATGCCTATAAAGCTCATTCACTACCAGCTTTTGACAAATCGGATCATGCCGCCATTTTCCTCACACCTGAACCCCCAGTGAGGCGGGCAGTTAAACACTGGTCACCCCACTCAGAGACCGCGCTACAGGCAGCTCTGGATGATGTGGATTGGGACATGTTCCGGGCGAGTTCATCTGACGTCAGCAAGTTCACGGATGTGGTGCTTTGCTTCATCAACACGCTTACAGAGCAAGCCACACAAACAATAACAATAATGTCCTTCTCAAATCAGAAACCGTGGATGGACAATTCAATCCGCCCTGCAGTGAACACACGCACTGCCGCTTACAACGCCGGTCTCCTAACAGGGAATATGAATGACTACAGATCGTCCTGCTATGCTCTCCGCACACAGTTAAAGCCGCAAAGCTCCGTTATAAGGATTGAGTGGAGTCTCATTTCTTACTCAACGACTCCCGGCGCATGTGGCAGGGACTGAGGACCATCTGTGCTTTTGGATCTAAATTCTCTGCAGAGGTGAGAGCTGATTCATTGCTTGTGAACGACTTAACCTCTTTCTACGCTCGCGTTGATTGTAATCGCGGCTCCGCGACTCCGCCAAGTGACGCGTCAGAGGGAATCACTCAGAGCAGCAACAATCACGTGATCTCTGTCTCGGAGCATGAAGTTCGGAGGGCTCTCAAGCGTGTGGACATCAGGAAAGCTGCTGGGCCGGATGGTATTTCAGGTCGTGTTCTGCGGTCCTGTGCTGATAAGCTCGCCGGGTTGTTTACATCTATCTTTAATGAGTCCCTCGCTACATCTGTGGTCCCCACCTTCTTCAAAAAAATCCACCATCATCTCTGACTCTAAGAACAGTAAACCCTCTTGCCTAAATGACTATCGTCCAGTGGCTCTCACGTCTATAGTCATGAAGGTCTTTGAGAGACTCATTAAAAACACCATTTGCTCCTTCATTCCTGACACTTTGGACCCTCTTCAGTTTGCCTATAGTTCCAATAGATCGACTGACGATGCCATCTCTCATGTCCTCCACTCCTCCCTCACTCACATCGACAGCAAAAGTGGGAACTACGTAAGGCTGCTATTTATTTGACTATAGCTCAGCCTTTAACACCATAGCTCCCATCAAGCTAACCGCCAAACTCCTGGATCTCGGCCTGAATTCTTCTCTCTGCCACTGGATTGAGGACTTCCTCACTGGCAGGCCTCAGGTGGTGAGAATAGGCCAGTCCACCTCCACCTCCATCACCCTGAGTGTGGGAGCTCCACAGGGCTGTGTCCTGAGTCCCCTGCTCTACTCTCTCTACACACGACTGTTTGTCCACACACAGCTCCACTTCGATCATCAAATTTGCTGATGATACTGTTGTCCTGGGCCTCATTTCCAACAACGAGACGGCATACTTGGACGAGGTGGAGGAACTAACATCATGGTGCCAGGACAACTGTCTCTCTCTGAATGTTGGCAAGACCAAAGAACTGATTGTGGATTTCAGGAAGAGACAGCAACGGACATACTCCCCCCTCATGATCAGCGGGTCACCAGTAGAGAGAGTGAGCAGCTTCAAGTACCTGGGTGTAAACATCTCCGAGGACCTGACCTGGACTGCACACATTCAGACACAGGTGAAAAAAGCCAGGCAAAGACTGTACCACCTGCGCCAGCTGAGGAAATTCAGGGTTTCACCAGCTATCCTGAAAACTTTCTATTTAGGGGCGATAGAAAGTGTATTAACTCAGTGCATCACAGTGTGGTATGGGAACAGCACCAGTCATGACTGCAAAGCCCTGCAAAGAGTAGTGCGCTTATCCGAGCGTATCTCAGGGTCAGCTCTCCCGTCTCTGCAGGACGTCTACACCAAACGCTGCAAAGGTAGAGCTACTAAGATCATCAAGGACTCTAATCACCCTGCAAACCCTCATTTCACGCTGCTGCCATCTGGTAAGCGCTTCCGAAGCCTGATGGCCAAAACTGAGAGACTCAGGAGGAGCTTCTTCCCCCAGGCCATCAGACTCCTGAACTCAGTCACTTAACATCACGTGACTTCACTTCAGGATAAACATCGACATACTGACATTGCACTGCACTTTCTGTTCTCGTTGTTACTGTGTAACAACCTGTTATAAACCTGTTTGCACATTATACTCTTATACATTTGTTAACCACATAGTTATAAGTCTACAGTTTACTCACTGCACAGTCTACATCAATTATTTTATTCCACTTCTTTATTTTTATTTTTTTACTTTTTTCTTCTACTTGACTTGATTATTTATAATTCTACAGATATTTCCTCCTTGTGTTTTTAACTGTGAATTTGCACTGTCCATGGAGCAGACCTGTTTACATTTCACTGCCGGTTGTATATTCTGTATATAACTGTGTATGTGACAAATAAAACTCTTGAATCTTGACAGCACTATAGGGAGACAGGAAGGACAGCCCATAATGACTGCTACTTACTGATGGCTGCTTTTAATAGAGCCCTAGTCTGTTCAGGGACTCATTATTACATTTCTGTTCATCAAATGTCTGTGAAATTTGTTCTGTTTATGTCTCAGTTGATGAATCTTTTTATGTTCATACAAATATTTACACAATCAGGAAATTGCTGGAAAAAAAGCAGTTGAAAGTTGGGGAACTGTTCTTTTTTTTTCAGGATCTAGTTCTAGATGTATTGTTATACACCAACCTATTAGTTCCTCTGTCTCTTCGTCTTTTATTCTGCAGGGTTCTTCCTCAAACTCCATCTTTACAATAGTATGTTTGTAGTTTGTCCTGGAGTAACTCCTCTTGCTTGCTTCTCCTGTGGGAAGATGGGAATATACTGTTATTATTACATTTTGAACTTTGTTTTCAAAAGTTATAAGGGTTTTTGCAAAAAACCTTATATATCTGGAACACTAGGTGGCGCTGTTCTGAAACTTCTCAGGTACGTTCGGGAGGTGCTGTCGGTCACGCGTACCACATTTTGCGCAGATATGTCAAATATTGTAAAAGATATCGCAATTTATTACAAAATTCAAAATGGCGGTCACGTGGTTCATCCGACCCTAACATATCCGGTATCCCAGAGGAATCCATAGACATCAAGATTATGATTTTCTGACAAAGCGTTCAGAAGTTATGAGCAAAATAGATTTTTTTCATATCTCGTGACCCGTAGGTGGCGCTGTTCCCAACTTTGGCATGTTACCTCAGATCATGGGTCCGATGAAGCGTACCAATTTTCGTTTCGATTGATCAAAGTTTGGCCGAGATACAGCCTCTGAACCAATTTCTGGTCGACCTCGTTAAGTTTGTGACGTCATAACTTTTGAACAAAGAGGAATAAAAAAAATCTATTCAGTAATTTCTGTACTCCAAAGTTTACCTGAGCCAAATTTGGGCAAAATTGGACAAATTTTGAAGGAGGAGTAGCAAAAAAAAACTGAAAACTGTACTTTTCAAAATGGCTGTTAATGTATTGGGCGGAGCCTTAATGTAAGATATTGAATGTGATCAGAATAATGAGAGGAATCAGGTGTACTAAGTTTCATTTCTCTATCTCAAATGGTTCAAAAGTTATAACAATTTAAATGTTGAACTGGTGGTGGCGCTATAGAGTTGGTCCTAGAGACTCCAAATTTGGTCCAATGACTATTCATGAACATCTCTACAAGTGTGCCAAATTTCATCATTTTCCTACTTACGGTTAGGGCTATAGGGCTGCCATTGACTCCCATTCGGGAAAAATAATAAGAAGAAGAAAACCAACAGAAACATTAGGGGCCAACATTAGCCCCTATTGTTTCTGTTGGTTTTCTTCTTATTATTATTTTATTAAATTTAAGTTGTACTGGCCAAAGTGCGTTTGACTGCGTAATCACGTCGAAAACGTCACACTAGACGTAGACAGAAGTACCGCTCCAAGCAAATGTGCGAGGACGAATAGAAACGCCCTTTACCAAAAAAACATTTCATCTTCAACTTCACAATCGTCCGTCATCGTTGTTTTACTTCTTTTTTTTTTTTTGCTAAAGGACGTTTGTATTCGCACATTCGGTTGGGGTGGTAACGCTACGTCTAGTGTGACGTTTTCGGCGTGATTACGCGATCATTGGCACGTCGCAGAGCAGCGCAAGATGAGCAATTTAGGTTAAAAAGCATATTCATTTTTCTTTTTCTTTTTTTTTTTTAATGGCTGATGGTTTGTCTAGATCAGACCCTATTCCTCGTCTGGGATCATGCAGAGCCTCTGAAGCCCTTCCTTTGAAACGGCATCGATCTGGACCGTCGACATTTTGGTTGCCATGGCAGTGCATTGTGGAGAAAAATCCTGGAATGTTTAACGTTACCTCATGAGATGGGGGTGAGTAAAATATCAGGACATTTTCATTTTGAAGTGAACTCATCCTTTAAACACAGTTAATCTAATTGGGATGATGTGTCATTTTATCAGATGCCACCCCCTTCAAAACGAGCCCTGCTCACACATATTATAATGTGAAAAACCAGTAACGAGTTTACGTTTCTCGAGCGTAATGAACATCATTCGGTTCATTTCTGAGTGATTCACTAAATGAACGGACTCGTTTAGTCGTTTGTGTTTATATTTCTCCTAATAAATGATAAATGAATGTACTCACAGTGTGAAAGCATCAGATTTAGAGCACAATGAACGGCTGTGCTCCACTTCTCATGTTTATGTCCCCTCCCTCGCTCACTTCTCTTCTTCTCTTCTTCTCTAGACTCGGATGTGTGTCGTCGCTCGAGCGCCTCCACTGGAGGAAAACAGGAAATGCGTGGCGGTAAAGTAAAAGTGAAAGTTGCTCATTCAAAGAGATGCCGTGGTATTCTAGCCGATCTTTAAAAGTTAGGAGGAATTAATAAGTTTTTATGTGTGTGATTTCACACGTGTACACCAATGTTTCCTTTATTAAATTATATATTACATTTTTTGCATGACATTCTTTTTAGTCTGTTTCATTCGCGAAATTAGGTTTTTGAAACTGATGCTTCACATCCAATGGGTCTCAAATCAATAAATTCACACAATTCAATGAATTAAGGGCAAATCAAAAACTAAACGAAAAAGCTGACTGTTGGCCTACTGTACAGTACATTTCATTATGGTATTTTAGTCATTATATCTCAAAAGTGGTGTTATTATCAGGTATGCGCTCTATATTCACAGCTCTGTTAACTATCAATTCTTAAATTCCTATTCAGAGAGAAGCTGAAGGAATATTGATGAGGGTTGATCGCTGTAATCGCACATATACAAAGAATGGTTTGCAAATCAGAGGTATTGAGATTTAACCAAAACTACAGCATTTACCTACTCATACACAATGTATATCAAAAAATATAACGTGTTGAAATAAAAATAAAAATGGCACCGACTAGTGTCCAAAACTATTGTCATAACATATAGAAACACATTAGTTATTCTGAGGATCGAGACTAAGCAAAATCAGTTTCAAATTCTTTAATTCAATTCATGATAGGATTAGTTAAGGTCCAAACAGTTTATCAAATGTATAACGAAACCATGAGGTCATTTAAATGATCTTAAAAAAGTTAGTTCATATTGTAACCACTAGAAGACAGCATTAAAGTGCTAAACCCCTCGATTAGGTTAAAACGAGTGCAAAACCAAGATGGGGAAACAACATTTTATCTGTTGAAATCTAAAACCTTGCTTACACAACAATTCAATTACAATGCATTCTTCAAAATAAAACACATCAACTCAATGCCAGAATGCCTTTATTAATAGAATGTTTCCAAATATAAACTTATCAAAAAAGTTATTTCACTAAAACACTCCTTTCCCACAGACAACATACATGTGTAAAGTAAAATGACCATATCTGTATGATATCTGCATATTACACTTCAAAATCGTTTTTCTAAAATACATATACGCTATCAGAAAAAAAAGGTACAAAAGCTGTCACTGGGACGGCAACCTTTAAAAAGGTTCTAAAATGTAGCGTTGTAGTCAAGACCACCTAATCCGTGACCGAGTCGAGACCAAGACCAATCTGTGTTGAGAATAAGACAAGACCATGACTTTGAGGGGTTGAGACCAAGATAAGACCAAGACTTTGAGGGGTTGAGATCAAGACCAATGTGTGTAGATACCAAGACAAGACCATGACTTTGAGGGGTTGAGACCAAGACCAATGTGTGTTGAGACCAAGACAAGACCATGACTTTGAGGGGTTGAGACCAAGACCAATGTGTGTTGAGACCAAGACAAGACCAAGACTTTGAGGGGTTAAGACCAAGACAAGACCAAGACTTTGAGGGGTTGAGATCAAGACCAATGTGTGTTGAGACCAAGACAAGACCATGACTTTGAGGGGTTGAGACCAAGACAAGACCATGACTTTGAGGGGTTGAGATCAAGACCAATGTGTGTAGATACCAAGACAAGACCATGACTTTGAGGGGTTGAGACCAAGACCAATGTGTGTTGAGACTAAGACAAGACCAAGACTTTGAGGGGTTGAGACCAAGACAAGACCATGCCTTTGAGGGGTTGAGATCAAGACCAATGTGTGTAGATACCAAGACAAGACCATGACTTTGAGGGGTTGAGACCAAGACTTTGAGGGGTTGAGACCAAGACAAGACCAAGACTTTGAGGGGTTGAGACCAAGACAAGACCAAGACTTTGAGGGGTTGAGATCAAGACCAATGTGTGTAGATACCAAGACAAGACCATGACTTTGAGGGGTTGAGACCAAGACCAATGTGTGTTGAGACCAAGACAAGACCATGACTTTGAGGGGTTGAGACCAAGACCATGACTTTGAGGGGTTGAGATCAAGACCAATGTGTGTAGATACCAAGACAAGACCATGACTTTGAGGGGTTGAGACCAAGACCAATGTGTGTTGAGACCAAGACAAGACCATGACTTTGAGGGGTTGAGACCAAGACCAATGTGTGTTGAGACCAAGACAAGACCAAGACTTTGAGGGGTTAAGACCAAGACAAGACCAAGACTTTGAGGGGTTAAGACCAAGACAAGACCAAGACTTTGAGGGGTTGAGATCAAGACCAATGTGTGTTGAGACCAAGACAAGACCATGACTTTGAGGGGTTGAGACCAAGACAAGACCATGACTTTGAGGGGTTGAGACCAAGACCAATGTGCGTTGAGACCAAGACAAGACCATGACTTTGAGGGGTTGAGACAAAGACCAATGTGTGTTGAGACCAAGACAAGTCCAAGACTTTGAGGGGTTGAGACCAAGACAAGACCAAGACTTTGAGGGGTTGAGACCAAGACAAGACCATGACTTTGAGGGGTTGAGACCAAGACCAAGACTTTGAGGGGTTGAGACCAAGACAAGACCAAGACTTTGAGGGGTTGAGACCAAGACAAGACCATGACTTTGAGGGGTTGAGACCAAGACCAATGTGTGTTGAGACCAAGACAAGACCATGACTTTGAGGGGTTGAGACAAAGACCAATCTGTGTTGAGACCAAGACAAGTCCAAGACTTTGAGGGGTTGAGACCAAGACAAGACCATGACTTTGAGGGGTTGAGACCAAGACCAATGTGTGTTGAGACCAAGACAAGACCAAGACTTTTGAGGGGTTGAAACCAAGACCAATGTGTGTTGAGACCAAGACAAGACCATGACTTTGAGGGGTTGAGACCAAGACAAGACCAAGACTTTGAGGGGTTGAGACCAAGACAAGACCATGACTTTGAGGGGTTGAGACTAAGACCAATGTGTGTTGAGACCAAGACAAGTCCAAGACTTTGAGGGATTGAGACCAAGACAAGACCATGACTTTGAGGGGTTGAGACAAAGACCAATCTGTGTTGAGACCAAGACAAGTCCAAGACTTTGAGGGTTGAGACCAAGACAAGACCATGACTTTGAGGGGTTGAGACCAAGACCAATGTGTGTTGAGACCAAGACAAGACCAAGACTTTTGAGGGGTTGAAACCAAGACCAATGTGTGTTGAGACCAAGACAAGACCATGACTTTGAGGGGTTGAGACCAAGACAAGACCAAGACTTTGAGGGGTTGAGACCAAGACAAGACCATGACTTTGAGGGGTTGAGACTAAGACCAATGTGTGTTGAGACCAAGACAAGTCCAAGACTTTGAGGGGTTGAGACCAAGACAAGACCATGACTTTGAGGGGTTGAGACCAAGACCAATGTGTGTTGAGACCAAGACAAGACCAAGACTTTTGAGGGGTTGAAACCAAGACCAATGTGTGTTGAGACCAAGACAAGACCATGACTTTGAGGGGTTGAGACCAAGACAAGACCAAGACTTTGAGGGGTTGAGACCAAGACAAGACCATGACTTTGAGGGGTTGAGACCAAGACCAATGTGTGTTGAGACCAAGACAAGACCATGACTTTGAGGGGTTGAGACAAAGACCAATCTGTGTTGAGACCAAGACAAGTCCAAGACTTTGAGGGGTTGAGACCAAGACAAGACCATGACTTTGAGGGGTTGAGACCAAGACCAATGTGTGTTGAGACCAAGACAAGACCAAGACTTTTGAGGGGTTGAAACCAAGACCAATGTGTGTTGAGACCAAGACAAGACCATGACTTTGAGGGGTTGAGACCAAGACAAGACCAAGACTTTGAGGGGTTGAGACCAAGACAAGACCATGACTTTGAGGGGTTGAGACAAAGACCAATCTGTGTTGAGACCAAGACAAGTCCAAGACTTTGAGGGGTTGAGACCAAGACAAGACCATGACTTTGAGGGGTTGAGACCAAGACCAATGTGTGCTGAGACCAAGACAAGACCAAGACTTTTGAGGGGTTGAAACCAAGACCAATGTGTGTTGAGACCAAGACAAGACCATGACTTTGAGGGGTTGAGACCAAGACAAGACCAAGACTTTGAGGGGTTGAGACCAAGACAAGACCATGACTTTGAGGGGTTGAGACTAAGACCAATGTGTGTTGAGACCAAGACCAAGGCCAGACGAGACCGAGTCAAGACCAAGACCAGCACTCCTTAAATTCATAAAGATCCACATTACTGCCTGAGAAATTACTAATTTGTAATCAATAAACATAATTACAATAAGATACTATGTACAGAGCTGTTATACGAATCAAATATACTTCAAAAAAAAAAAAAAAAAAAAAAACATGGTCTTAAGACCGGTCTCGAGTACTACAACACTAGTACTAAGACAGTGTTATTAACCGACCAAACTCAGGAAACATCATATTAATAAAGTATACTATGTACTTTTAATGAACATGATATCGTTTTAGTAAAACAAGCTAAATGCAATTTGTTTTGTCATATAACATTGCGATACATAGACAAATGCAGCCAAGGCGAACACATCTCAATTTTCAGTCAAGCAATGAATTAATGCACGAGTTAATAAAATCATATTTTATTTACTGACAATAGGAAACATGAATGAGTAAAAGAATTAAAAAATAAAGTAAAAAATAAAAGTAACTGTCACAATAAATACATATACAAGTCAACACCACATGAAACTGTAAGGGTGGATCCTCTACAGCGGTTCTGACTGCAGGGTTGCCGAATGACTAAAGAAACGTTATCAGCAAGATGATAGAAAACTGTACATTTCTCGTCTTTACCACCCACTGCAGCTTATACCAACAGCGGAAATAAGCGCAGTTACAATAGCTAAACATGTGGGAGAGCATTGCTATAATGTGACTATATTGTATTGCAATAGGTAACACTTCAAAGTCAATACCAAATCAAAACTAGTTAGCACATCATTTGTAATTGAAAGAATTTAATGACAAAATCTAGTTATGGTTACACTTAAAATAGTTACAAAATAAATGTATGAGATGATGAAAACTTATACCATTAATCGTACCCAGCATGAATTTTACCTGAGAGAGAGAGAGAGAGAGAGAGAGAGAGAGAGAGAGAGAGAGAGAGAGAGAGAGAGAGAGAGAGAGAGAGAGAGAGAGAGAGAGAGAGAGAGAGAGAGAGAGAGAGAGAGAGAGAGAGAGAGAGAGAGAGAGAGAGAGAGAGACAAAGAGAAGAGAAGAGAGCAAAGGCAAGAAGAGCCAAAGAAAGGCCCCCAAGAAGAGAGAGCCAGAGAATAAAAGAGCCAGAGTAACAGTTACAATCTTCTTTTATCTATTCCTTGACCATGTGACTGAAACCCTAACGTGAGCCATTCAAACTGACCAATCAGACCAAACTTCCCCCACGGTGTTACAGGTGTGACACACATTTGGCCTACAGGCCTTCAGCATTTCTGTGTCTTTAGGAATTCCAAATGGCCCTCCTGGAGAGAGATGGGGGTTGAAAACAGTAAAGCAAATGTCTTTGTTCATTTTACAAAATCAAATATCTTTGATTATTTTCAATTCTTTCAAGAGCAAAAGTGAGGCTTCACATCAGCATGAATTTTAAGGTGTCTTTTTAAGTTTGATGCCACAACAAATGTTTTCCCACACTGATCACAGCTGAATGGTCTCCCTCCAGAGTGACAGCGCAGATGATTGTTGAGAACTCTTTTGTAACCAAAACTCTTTCCACACTGAGAGTATGTGAACGGCTTCTCTCCGGTGTGAATCCTCATGTGTCTCTTAAGGTGTTCTTTACGTGTGAAACTCGTTCCACACTGAGAGCAGGTGAAAGATCTTTTGACTCCAGTTTTTTGAGCTTGTTTTTGTGTGATTTTTTTTTCGGTCTTTGAAGCGACTGCATGTCCATCTTCATCTGTGAAATTATGGAGGTTTTTGCTGTTTGTCTTCATTCACTTCCACCGGGTCTAAAATCAACACATTAAAGGGTTAGTTTCGTTTACAAAAATTAAAATTAGTGTTTATGACATTCTTCTTTCAGACAAATAAAATTCGTTATATTAAAAAAGTCCTGGCTCTTCCAAGCTTTATAATGGCAGTGACTTGAAAGTAGATAAAAGTGCATCCATCCATCATATAACTGCACCACACGGCTCCGGGGGGTTAATAAAGACCTTCTGAAGCAAAGTGTAAGAATTTAATTTAATAAAAAAAGAACATTTAACACCATTTCAGTTTGTGTAAGAAAAATAACCATATTTAAAACGTTATAAATGTATAAATATCTTTTAACTGCCATTATAAAGGTTGGAAGAGCCAGACAAATTTTATTTGTCTGAAAGAAGAATGTCGATACAACTAGGATGGGCGTGAGGGTGAGTAAAGCATGGGCTAATTTTCATTTTGGGGTGAACCTTTAAAATTCAATAAAAGGAGGACAAATGAGAAACAAAAAGAAATTGAGTTTACTGAGTCTACAAAATTATCTTTTAAAATGCAGGATCCTGAAAAACACGAGTGACACGAGTACCAATCACTACCTTACTTAGCGTTCTTGGATGGACGGAAGTAAAATCACTACAGCTGATTCATTCAAGAATGAGGCAGTCGTTTATGAATAGTGCTGCGTTCCACTCCACTTTTAGACACACTTGCAAACTTCCCTAAGCACTTCCCCTCGGATTAATCCCTGCTGCCATTTTGAAGTGTGTTTCACATCGTTATGGCATGCACGGAGATGAGATAACTGATATCTCAGGGGGATACGGTGAATAAGATAAAGTCCCAAAAAGTCAGTGTGTTCCTTTAAGACAAACATCAACATGTGAAACTTGTATGTTTTTGACAATAACATTAATGCAATAAGACTGTGACAGCTAGCTTCTGTGCATGAGCTTTAAATGCGTGCGCTCGTAAAACAATTTTAAACTGCCAAGGCGCACAGCCACGTCTCTTAGTTCGGAAGCGGTTGAAATTGCAATAAACAAGTGCAAGTTATGAACAAATAATTTGTAGAGATTTGCCAGATGAAGCAACCATGATAAACAACTGATTTGTACAGAGGCATCTGATGACCAAACTACATTGGAATTTGCAAACAGGAGGAAAAAAAAAAAAAAAAAAAAAGCCCAGAGCGGGTTGTGTTCAGATTGCGTGTTTTTAACGAACCACACCATAAGAGGAGATCGAACTGTACCCAGACCACCCCCCGGGATGTCTCGGTTCGGTTCGCTTTAAAGGGGCCTGAGATTGTTTGAAGTGTTCACATATGGGCCAAAAAAAACAAAAACAACACACAACCCCTGAAAAGGACCAAGCGTGTGACAGGTTAAACTGCTAGCCTTCTTTTCTGACTGCCATTATCAAGCTCTCCATTTTTTATTCTTTTGGAAAGTTGTGAAAACACTATTGTGGAGTTTTACTTTTGCTACAAACCCATTCACATAATTCTCTTTTATTTGTGGTTTTCACATGGATTTTTGATTGGATCAATATCTACAATATTTAACAACAATACTTTTAAATATAGTCACGTTTCAATTCATACATGATGCATAAGATAACATGAATAGAAGTATGAACCCAAATTTAAACGCATTCATTAAATAAATCCCATTAGTTTTGTTACTTTTTATTTCATAGTTTCAAAATGTGAGTTTTCCTGATTGATTTCATGCAAGAAAATTTGAACTGTACATGGCTATATGTGAACTTTGAATTGGAACAGTACTTAGACAGTGACTGATGTTTCACAAGTCCATGAGAACACAAGTACAGACAAGAACACATACTGAGAAACCACCTACCCCCAATCCCTAAGTCCTAGTCAAAACGGCAGGCAAAAGGTCAAACCAAGACGCGCTGCACGCGCATACGCGCGCGCGCGCGCGACGCGCGCGCACGCACGCACGCACGCACGCACGCACGCACGCACGCACGCACGCACGCACGCACCAACCAACCTCATGCAAGAGTGCTCAGAAGTGCAGCATAACAATTGCAAAACCTAGATAAGAACGACTGGTTTAAGTAGGCTGAGACTAACAATGTAATGACCCACAGCTGAATGCAATCATATATGATGAGTCCGGGTAAAGGACTGAGGTTCATGTCTGAGTGGCAATGGTCAGGGAAGGAGTTCCCACTAATGGTCAACCTGGGCACACCAGCTAGTGACTGTGACAAAAAGAAGATAATTTGAGAAATGTCACAGTATTTTATTTGTACATACAATGGAAGTTGATGGCAACTAAGTCAAGTCACCTGTATTTATATAGCACGTTTTACAATACAGATTGCAGCTTTACAGTGACAACAGGAAAATAATGCAACAAAATTTTTTCGGCTGTACAGCCGCTCTGGAGAAAACAGTGATGTCATCATCCAGCTCAGTTTCAATTCTCATACAATGATGTCAATGCAGGCAGATAAGAAATATTGTTGAATATTTAGTGTCCCCAACTAAGCAAGCCAAGAGACAAAGGCAACAGTGGCAAGGAATCAAAACTCCATCAGGAGCCAGAATGGAGAAAAAAACCTTGGGAGAAACCAGACTCTCCTCTATCGAGTAACGAATGAACAGTGTATGATTGTGATTCAGGCAACATTTCAGGTCAGAAATCAGATTGGATCGTAACATCGAGAATATTTGTCAAGTTCCATTTGGTTGAAGATCGGAGTCATCACACTGGAGACGGGTTTGTTCAGGATGTCGTGTCAATGAGGCCTTCACAGGGGAGAGTCTAGTTGACACGCTCTCTGCAGACACTTCAGGGATGTGTTGTGGTCCAGTCTAGCCGCAGGCCCACCATCTGATCTGAATATGGCCCAGATCCGGCTGACTACAGTAAACCACAGGATAAACAGAGAGAGTAAAATTAGCATAGATGCCATTCTTCTTATAACGTAATGAGTACATTGGGTGTTCTAGGAAGTGTTCCCGGTTGTGGCTGACCTAGTTAATGCAGCCTAACAATCATTTAACTGATTAGACAGAGTGTGTCTGCTTCCCGAACAATGCTAGGAAGACTGTTCCAGAGTTTAGGTGCTAAATAAGAAAAGGATCTCGCTCAAGTACTGGGGAGCTAAACCATTTAGTGCTTTGTAAGTAATAAGCAAGATTTTAAAATGTATACAATGTTTAATAGACAGCCAGTGTAGTGTTGACAGAACAGGGCTAATATGATCATACTTCCTGGTTCTAGTAAGAACTTGAGCTGCTGCACTTTGGATCAGCTGGAGTTTGTTTATTAAGCAAGTAGGGCAACCACCCAGTAGAGCATTACAATAATCTAGCCTTGAGGTCATGAACGCGTGAACTAACTGTTCAGCGTTTTGCATTGAGAGCATGTGCCATAATTTAGATATATTTTTAAGATGGAAGAATGCAGTTTTACAGATGCTAGAAACTTGGCTGTCAAATGAAAGATTGGTAACAAAAATCACACCTAGGATCCTAACTGACGACAAAGACTTGATAGAGCAGTCATCAAGTGTTAGACAGTATTCTAGGTTACTATGTGTGGAGGTTTTTTTTTTTTTGTCCAATAATTAAAAACTTATTTTTTCAGATTTAAAACGTAGTAGGAAATTACTAGTCATCCAATTTTTTATATCAGCTATGCATTCTGTTAATTTTGTGAATTGGTTAGTTTTGTCAGGGCGTGAATAAATATAGAGCTGAGTATCATCAGCATAACAGTGAAAACTAACACCATGCTTCCTAATGATATCTCCCAGTGGTAGCATGTACACGGAGAAAAGCAACGGTCCTAGCACTGAGCCTTGCGGTACTCCATACTGAACTTGTGATCGGTGTGACATCTCTTCATTTACTGCTACAAACTGAGAACGGTCAGATAAGTATGATTTAAACCATGTCAGTGCAATTCCACTAATGCCAACATAATTTTCGAGTCTATTCAAAAGAATGTTGTGGTCGATAGTATCGAATGCTGCGCTAAGATAGAGTAACACTAATAGAGAGATACAACCACGATCGGATGATAAGAGTAAATCATTTGTAACTCTGATGAGAGCAGTCTCAGTGCTATGATACGGTCTAAATCCTGACTGGAAATCCTCACAGATACCATTTCGTTCTAAAAGGCAGCATAGTTGTGAGGATGCTGCCTGTTCTAGCATTTTTGACAGAAAGGGTAGATTTGAAGCTGAAAGAATATTGATGAGAGTTGATCGCTGTAATCAGACATTGATTAAACGTGTGAATGTGTGCAAATTACAGACAACGATCGCAAATCAGAGATGAAGATTTAACGAAAAACTCCAGTTCTTTTCAAGCTAGTTTAATGCATGTAGGATATAAGTTGTCAGATTTAGATTTCTCCCAATAGAAATAAAATAAATGTACTCACAGTCGGATGAGCAGCAGGTTTACAGTCATGAACCACGATGGCGTCACAAGTTCACGTGGTTGGAACGGATGCAAATGGCGGCATCTAGAGGAACATCTGTGGCACTGCAGAACTCCCGCCACTGAAGTGAGGGACGGAGCTACATTTTTTTTTAAATGTATGCACATTTATAACAATATACTTTGTATAATATTACCTTTTTATTATTATTATTTTTTAAACTAGTTACGGCTGCTGTGAGGGTATTTCTAATACAGCGGCTGTGGGAGTGACAGTGCCATCTTTCTCTCTTCTGACTACCGTTATCTCTCTGTTTTTTTTTTTTTACTCCTTTTGGAAGTTGATTAAAACACTGTTGTGGAGTCTTTCTTTTGCTACAATCCTATTCACATAATTTTCTTTTAAATGAACTGTTTTGATTGGATCGATATCTAGAATAACAATAATACTTTTAAATAAGGTCACTTTATTGGATATAAGATTGCATGAATAAAAAGTATGGAGTTTAAATAGATTAATTTTCTCAACTTTTTCATTTTTAAGTTAACAACTGACTTCAAAATCAATATCGTTACACCCCTTAAATGTTTTAGTAAATCTGGGCAGTCGTATTATTAAAAATATGACATCGGTCCAAATGATGAACAGTCCTTTAATACAGTGATTATACAAGATCAGTGTCTCTGAGCAAAGAACAAACAGATAAAACTGAACAAATGACACTTTTTTTTGTTGAGTCTGCACTTAAACACTTGGTCAATGTTGAGTACAATGTTTATCCTTACATAAAAAAACACATGAATTTTACATTTTCAACATGCGATCACATGGGTTTCACACATTTATACCATGAAAATACTCCAAAACCATGTTTTACATATTTCAGATGTGATTATGTGATTGCACACATGAAATTATTGTGGATCCTTTTATTTCTCTTAGTCTCAAAATGTACAGAGCATTTCAGGAAAGCATTTTCAATATGTTCTCAACGCATCCTTTCTATTTGTGCTCATGTGCACAAGTAATGAAAATAATTCATTTGTTTATTCTCTTCATAAATCACAACTAAGTTGCTCTTAAAATCACTATAGAAACCAGTTCCAGCTTTTGCTGAATCTGAATGTCAAAATGATTTACTTATAAGTGTATTATTTGTCATTATATGTCATATATGTCATATCATTATATGTCTATAGCTTCTCCTGGAGTAATTCCCCTGAATTTGCTTATTTCGACACCTTTGAGCAACGATTTTTCTTATGTTTCTTTAGACCAAATGATCGGGTGAAACTCTTCCCACAGTGTGAGCACTTGTATGGTTTCTCTCCAGTGTGAACTCTCTGGTGTTGTTTTAATGTGCCTGATGTAGTGAAGGTCTTCCCACAGTCAAAGCATATATAAGGTTTCACACCGGTATGGATACGCTCATGCTCTTTTAAATACTTCAGTAGTGAAAAACTCTTTCCACAAAAAGTACAAACATGACACTTCACACCAGTATGAACTTCAAGGTGTGCTCTTAAGTTTGATTCAAAAACAAATGTTTTCTTACACTGATCACAGCTGAATGATCTCACTCCAGAATGACAGCGCAGATGCTCTTTGAGAGAGCTTTTGTGAGTGAAACTCTTTCCACATTCAGAGCATGTGAACGGTTTCTCTCCGGTGTGAATCCTCATGTGTGTCTTAAGGTTTGATTTAAGTCTGAAACTCTTTCCACACTCGGAGCAGGTGAAAGATCCTTTGACTTCAGATGCTCCAGCTTGTTCTTGTGTGAAATCCTCTTCAGTCTTTGAAACGACTGCATCTTCATCTTCATTTTTGTAACGGTGAGGTTTTTGAAACTGATGCTGTTTGTCTTCATTTTTATATGTCAGTTCTTTATCTTCATTTGTGAAATGTTGGTGTTCATCTTCATTTACTTTCATCAAGTCTAAAATCAACATATTAAATTAAATTAAAAGATTAAAAAAGGACAAATGAGAAACATAAAGTTCATTATTAATTTAGCACAAATCTAGTTTACTACTGAGTCTACTAGTGTCTAGTTTTAGATGTATTGTTATATGTCAGTTTCCATCTTAATGTTCCTCATTAAAGAGAATGAAGGAAAACACCAACCTATCTGTTCCTCTGTCTCTTCATCTTTTATTCTGCAGGGTTCTTCCTCAAACTCCATCTTTACAATAGTATGTCTGTAGTTTCTCCTGGAGTAACTCCTCCTGCTTGCTGCTTCTTCTCCTGTGGGAAAATGGGAATATTCCCAGCATTTAAACTCTCATGAACGGCTGTGGGAGCGGCTTCACTGATTGAAGGTGTGAATTGTGGTCGCTGTTGCTCATTTAGCAGATGATCATCACACTTACAATCACTCTCAATGATCCAGGTGTGAATGTTTTGCTCAAATAGTCGTTTAGAAACAATTCCCTTTGGGCTGTCCCACTAAGGCTGTAAGTCCTGGTGTCTCTACAGAAGACATGCATGAAATCAATGCCCTGTTTCGTAACAGAAAGTCATATTCTGATTTGAAACCCCATACCCCATATTTTTGAAATGTTGAATTTATGGTAACAAACTATTATCATATTTCCATAAGAGTGCTTAATTTGATCAGTCATTTTTAAGGACCAAGGAGAAGTTGTTGTCATTGTGAAACCTCCAAACATTTGGTATCTCTGAAAAGCCCTGAATGTGCTCTTTACAGGACATCCAGACCAAACTGTGACATGCATGTTGTCAGAGAAATTCACTAAAATATAATGTCTACTACAGAGGACAAAAGTTTCTTCCTGGGTCCCAGGGGGATATAGAAACTTGTGTGATTTATTCTGAGCCACACAAAAACACACAAATTCTGCTTAAAGTATGATAGATGTGATGGGAGTTAAGTATAATAATGGCTATTGAGAGGAATGCATTTTTGATATATATTTTAATGTTATATTGTTGTTTTACTGATCAAGTGTTGTGTATTGCCATGCTTGTTTTCCTATAACACATCTGTTGACAGACTAATCAGTGATCCAGCGTGATAGGCTGGTTTGGAAAAAGGTGGAGACTGTTTAAGACCGTGCTTGAGAGACCGAGAGGTGTGTCGTTTGTGACTGTGTCAGTCACGTGGAGTTCGACGTCCTGTAGTCCTGTAGTGCGGTGGTGCGCAGGCACTGGCGTCTGAGAAGGAACACAGAGTGGCAGTGACAACAGAACATTGTACAGCCGTGCGGCGATGAGTGAGTCGAAGTGTGGTGAAGACAGCAACGCAGAATAATCACGTTTACAGCTGTTTTGAGACGAGCGAGTCAGCGAGTGCTGTTCGGAGACGGGTGAGTCAGCGGGTGGTGAGCACGACGGCGACGCAGAGTATTCACAATGCTCTAAATTTACTAGACTGGGTAGTGAGAATTGCTACCCGGTCATATTGTGAGTTCAACCCCAGTAACTGATATTTGAAGATCGTCTAATGGATATTGTTGTGATCATTTTGCATCTAATTCATAACTAGTAGAGACTAAGAACTAATTGCCAGTGCACTAGCCATAGCTCTTGGTTTTTCTTTGTAGTGCTGTGATTTATTTGGGTTGTGGTGTGTATTGGTCGGTGTGGGTATTTGTGTGCACGAGTGAGATTTGTGTTCATTCATCGACCATACAGACATCATGCCGGACTGTGCTAAGGACTGCATCTCTTTTTGATAACTTGTCTTGTTTTAATATCTAGGTTTTAATAGTTAGGTACTGGTATTTTGTAATTAAATATACTGTTTGAGTGTCAATAGTGTCCAGCCCTCAGTGAGAATAATTGAAGTGGGTAAAATTGAGTCCTGGGTGGCGTAGTCGGCTACATTATTATTTGGGTTTAATACCAACAGTATTGCTGGTTTCTGTCATAGAAAGAAGTATTAGAAAACCCTATTCCGTTTGCCGCCTCCCATTCACGCCACATACAGACAATAAAATAATAGTAATTTGGAAGCTTAATGGTGGTGACATTCATCTATAGTCCATGTTTAACCTTTCACATCTTCCGGTTGTACTTTGAAATTCATAAAAGTTGTTAATTTAAGATTATTATGATGAACAAACACTATAAGAATCATAAACTTTTGTTGGTCACAGAGTTTATTGTCAGAATCAAAAACAAAACAGCAGACACAACAAGAGTTTGAGGGAGAGGAGGTGAGAAGTCCAAACAAGGCACAATGACAGGCAAGCTGAGGGAATGGCCACTGAGACCAGCCCAGGGTGTGAATAGGCTGGTGTGCTGTGGTAGAAGTGAAGCACCTGGGCGATGAATGCTGCGAGAGTCAGAGAGGATCACACAACACACGTGGATAGACTCACAGGGTACGATCAGGCATAGCACCGGTCTTGCTGGACTGGAACAAACAGGAGACCCAACAAACACAAGACAAGGCAGATAGCAGAAACAAATGCTTGGCAGTAACTAGAGAAACTACTACTAGCAAACAAACTGTAACAGCACAATGAATAACGAACTGGCAAAACAAGAGGGAGAGAGCACACATTATAAAGGGAGCATTGAACATGAGGAACGGGTGAACGCACTCAGATAAAGATGAGCATTGAACATGAAGAACGGGTGAACGCACTCAGACAAACGAGGAGCAGAGAACATGAGGAACGGGTGAACGCACTCAGATAAAGATGAGCATTGAACATGAAGAACGGGTGAACGCACTCAGACAAACGAGGAGCAGAGAACATGAGGAACAGGTGAACACACTCAGACAAAGAGGAGCATTGAACATGAAATGAACATTGAACATGAGGAATGGGTGAACGCACTCAGACAAACGAGGAGCAGAACAGGTGAACACACTCAGACAAGGAACGCGGAGAACATGAGGAACGGGTGAACAGACAAACGAGGAGCGGAGAACATGAGGAACAGGTGAGAGACAAACGAGGAGGAACAGGTGAACACACTCACAAATGAGGAGCATTGAACATGAGGAATGGGTGAGGAACTCAGGTGAACGGAGAACATGAGGAACAGACAAACGAGGAGCATTGAACATGAGGAACAGGTGAACACACTCAGACAAGCGAGGAGCAGAGAACATGAACATGAGGAACGGGTGAACGCACTGAACGCACTCAGACAAACGAGGAGCATTGAACATGAGGAACAGGTGAACGCACTCAGACAAACGAGGAGCAGAGAACATGAGGAACAGGTGAACACACTCAGACAAACGAGGAGCGGAACATGAGGAACAGGTGAACGCACTCAGACAAACGAGGAGCATTGAACATGAGGAACGGGTGAACGCACTCAGACAAACGAGGAGCATTGAACATGAGGAACGGTGAACGCACTCAGACAAACGAGGAGCATTGAACATGAGGAACGGGTGACACGAGGACTCAGACAAACGAACATGAGGGGTGAGCGCATTCAGAAAGCATGAGGAAGGCGGGTGAACGCACTCAGACAAACGAGGAGCATTGAACATGAGGAACGGGTGAGCGCACTCAGACAAACGAGGAGCATTGAACATGAGGAACGGGTGAACACACTCAGACAAACGAGGAGCGGAGAACATGAGGAACAGGTGAACACACTCAGACAAACGAGGAGCGGAGAACATGAGGAACAGGTGAACACACTCAGACAAACGAGGAGCGGAGAACATGAGGAACAGGTGAACACACTCAGACAAATGAGGAGCATTGAACATGAGGAACGGGTGAACGCACTCAGACAAATGAGGAGCGGAGAACATGAGGAACAGGTGAACGCACTCAGACAAACGAGGAGCAGAGAACATGAGGAACGGGTGAACGCACTCAGACAAACGAGGAGCATTGAACATGAGGAACAGGTGAACACACTCAGACAAACGAGGAGCATTGAACATGAGGAACGGGTGAACACACTCAGACAAACGAGGAGCGGAGAACATGAGGAACGGGTGAACACACTCAGACAAACGAGGAGCGGAGAACATGAGGAACGGGTGAACACACTCAGACAAACGAGGAGCATTGAACATGAGGAACGGGTGAACGCACTCAGACAAACGAGGAGCATTGAACATGAGGAACGGGTGAACGCACTCAGACAAACGAGGAGCATTGAACATGAGGAACGGGTGAACGCACTCAGACAAACGAGGAGCATTGAACATGAGGAACGGGTGAACGCACTCAGACAAACGAGGAGCATTGAACATGAGGAACGGGTGAACGCACTCAGACAAACGAGGAGCATTGAACATGAGGAACGGGTGAGCGCACTCAGACAAACGAGGAGCGGAGAACATGAGGAAGAGGTGAACACACTCAGACAAACGAGAAGCACATGAGGAACGGGTGAACGCACTCAGACAAACGAGGAGCGGAGAACATGAGGAACGGTGTGAACACACTCAGACAAACGAGGAGCATTGAACATGAGGAATGGGTGAACGCACTCAGACAAATGAGGAGCGGAGAACATGAGGAACGGGTGAACGCACTCAGACAAACGAGGAGCATTGAACATGAGGAATGGGTGAACGCACTCAGACAAATGAGGAGCGGAGAACATGAGGAACGGGTGAACACACTCAGACAAACGAGGAGCATTGAACATGAGGAATGGGTGAACGCACTCAGACAAATGAGGAGCGGAGAACATGAGGAACGGGTGAACGCACTCAGACAAACGAGGAGCATTGAACATGAGGAACGGGTGAACGCACTCAGACAAACGAGGAGCATTGAACATGAGGAACGGGTGAACGCACTCAGACAAACGAGGAGCGGAGAACATGAGGAACAGGTGAACACACTCAGACAAACGAGGAGCGGAGAACATGAGGAACAGGTGAACACACTCAGACAAACGAGGAGCGGAGAACATGAGGAACGGGTGAACGCACTCAGACAAACGAGAAGCACATGAGGAACGGGTGAACGCACTCAGACAAACGAGGAGCATTGAACATGAGGAACGGGTGAACGCACTCAGACAAACGAGGAGCGGAGAACATGAGGAACGGGTGAACGCACTCAGACAAACGAGGAGCGGAGAACATGAGGAATGGGTGAACACACTCAGACAAACGAGGAGCATTGAACATGAGGAATGGGTGAACGCACTCAGACAAACGAGGAGCGGAGAACATGAGGAACGGGTGAACGCACTCAGACAAACGAGGAGCGGAGAACATGAGGAATGGGTGAACGCACTCAGACAAACGAAGCAGCACATGAGGAACGGGTGAACGCACTCAGACAAACGAGGAGCATTGAACATGAGGAATGGGTGAACGCACTCAGACAAATGAGGAGCGGAGAACATGACGAACGGTTGAACGCACTCAGACAAACGAGGAGCATTGAACATGAGGAACGGGTGAACGCACTCAGACAAACGAGGAGCATTGAACATGAGGAACGGGTGAACGCACTCAGACAAACGAGGAGCGGAGAACATGAGGAACAGGTGAACACACTCAGACAAACGAGGATCGGAGAACATGAGGAACGGGTGAACGCACTCAGACAAACGAGAAGCACATGAGGAACGGGTGAACGCACTCAGACAAACGAGGAGCATTGAACATGAGGAACGGGTGAACGCACTCAGACAAACGAGGAGCGGAGAACATGAGGAACGGGTGAACGCACTCAGACAAACGAGGAGCGGAGAACATGAGGAATGGGTGAACACACTCAGACAAACGAGGAGCATTGAACATGAGGAATGGGTGAACGCACTCAGACAAACGAGAAGCACATGAGGAACGGGTGAACGCACTCAGACAAACGAGGAGCATTGAACATGAGGAACGGGTGAACACACTCAGACAAACGAGGAGCGGAGAACATGAGGAACGGGTGAACGCACTCAGACAAACGAGGAGCGGAGAACATGAGGAATGGGTGAACACACTCAGACAAACGAGGAGCATTGAACATGAGGAATGGGTGAACGCACTCAGACAAACGAGAAGCACATGAGGAACGGGTGAACGCACTCAGACAAACGAGGAGCATTGAACATGAGGAACGGGTGAACGCACTCAGACAAACGAGGAGCGGAGAACATGAGGAACGGGTGAACGCACTCAGACAAACGAAAAGCACATGAGGAACGGGTGAACGCACTCAGACAAACGAGAAGCACATGAGGAACGGGTGAACACACTCAGACAAACGAGGAGCGGAGAACATGAGGAACAGGTGAACACACTCAGACAAACAAGGAGCGGAGAACATGAGGAATGGGTGAACACACTCAGACAAACGAGGAGCATTGAACATGAGGAATGGGTGAACGCACTCAGACAAACGAGAAGCACATGAGGAACAGGTGAACACACTCAGACAAACGAGAAGCACATGAGGAACGGGTGAACGCACTCAGACAAACGAGAAGCACATGAGGAACGGGTGAGCGCACTCAGACAAACGAGAAGCACATGAGGAACGGGTGAACGCACTCAGACAAACGAGGAGCATTGAACATGAGGAACGGGTGAACGCACTCAGACAAACGAGGAGCATTGAACATGAGGAACGGGTGAACGCACTCAGACAAACGAGGAGCGGAGAACATGAGGAACGGGTGAACGCACTCAGACAAACGAGAAGCACATGAGGAACGGGTGAACGCACTCAGACAAACGAGAAGCACATGAGGAACGGGTGAACGCACTCAGACAAACGAGGAGCATTGAACATGAGGAACGGGTGAACACACTCAGACAAACGAGGAGCGGAGAACATGAGGAACAGGTGAACACACTCAGACAAACGAGGAGCGGAGAACATGAGGAATGGGTGAACACACTCAGACAAACGAGGAGCGGAGAACATGAGGAACGGGTGAACGCACTCAGACAAACGAGAAGCACATGAGGAACGGGTGAACGCACTCAGACAAACGAGAAGCACATGAGGAACGGGTGAACGCACTCAGACAAACGAGAAGCACATGAGGAACGGGTGAACGCACTCAGACAAACGAGGAGCATTGAACATGAGGAATGGGTGAACGCACTCAGACAAACGAGGAGCGGAGAACATGAGGAACGGGTGAACGCAAAAAAAACAAGTAAAGTGAAATAGGAATAGTATTTTGTGCTAACAAATGCTTATAGTATAGTTCACTTACACAAGTGTTCTAATAACTAAAAAAATAACTGAGAGTACTTGATCGTTTACTTTAGGTTTTCTCTTGACTTAGTATAGCTACCATAGATGTTACCATTTTTGTGTTTTGCACGCTGAATGCTGAAGTCTGTGTGTGACTCAAGCATGGTCAACTGCAAGATATTGTTACAAATATATGGATTATATCAACCCAGTTAAAAGTTTCACAGGTGTTTATGATGTAGGGGAGAGCAGGGCACAACCTAACGCTTACTTTTTAAACTTTCTCAGTTGGGGTTCAGAGCATTTATTTGTTTCCCACATTCATTTCACATGTCAAGTACAATTAGGTTGTTTTTTTTTCATTCATACAGTGTATACTTTTTTTTTTTTTTTTTTTTTTACCCCAAAAGAATGGAAGTGAAATGTGACAACATGCCCCATAGGTGGGGTACATTGTAACATGAGCAATTGACAGCTTAAAATGTTATCTGATATAATAAAAAAAATATCCAAGACAAACTAAAATATTTAGTCAATACAATTTTTTAATCATTAAAGAGTTTGACAACAAACACACCTCAAAACACAGCTATACAGTATATTTCAAAAAATAATAAAGCATTTCTGAACATTGACTCTCAGTCATTATTCACCCTTTTCTCATGGTTTCTCAATAGAATTCATAAAAGTATAGAATATAATAATGTAGTTCTAATAGGGGCTCATTGTAAGGCAGTGTGACAACATGCCCCGCCTGAGCAACTGGGATTTAACCCGTGTCTTCTGCTGTTAGATCAGCATTAAAGAACATCTCAACTGTTAAATAACAGATACAAGATTACAATAATATCAGAGTTGTCTTATTTTAAATAAACACACACAAAAAAACAGATGAAAAATAGCTTTTACTTAAAAATAGTTTACTACTTTTACTTAAATAAATGTTCAGTGATATCTTCCAAAGATTTTTTAATTTTGATGCATTTTTTTCTCTAAATAATGTTGATTTGGCAAATAGTAAATACACTAAGTTTCGCCATCCTGGCATGTGTGGAACGTGCTAAACCATGCGTGTTACAACTAACCCAGCGATAGATTGTGCCCCGCTCTCACCTAAGTGTTAGCAATGAACTTGTAAATGATCATTATATGACATCTAGGGAAATATTACATCTTGAGATTGATACAATATTGATCTTAATTTCTGACTAAATCATTAACTATAGTTACTTATTCATCAGAAGATAGGTCCACCTTTAAAAGCAACCTATTTATTACTTCTCTTTCTTTGAAGCCAAATGATTGATTTCTTGTTGCATTGCTGCGTCAGAAAGAGAGTTATAATAATATTTATATGTTCCAAGTGCAAAGGGAACACTAATCACCAAAATGGTGAGGTTTTTTTTTTTGCTTGATAAAATGGCACTCAAATTAATTCATCTTAACTTGGCTTTTCTGAGTAAACAATGAATGGTATGTGAAGTAAATGATGATTAAGTAAAATTAACTAATAAGTGTTATTTAGAATCATTGTTGGATTTTACAGTGTTTGTCGAGGGAACCAGAGAGATGCTAACTTACACTTTAGCCTAAAATACATGATCACTCCAGCACTTTATATGGACCTTCAGGACAGATTTGATGCATTACAGCTCAATACAACACTGTAGGGCTGTTTTATGATTATTTATTTTAGTTATGGAGCTGATGACATCACCTACTGCAAAATCTGACCAACACACGAGCAAACTGAACTCATGTTGATGATTTGGGAGAACAGATGAACTAGTGTCTATTTAGCTTTTACCTGATCTCAGATCAGTTTTATAAAGTTGTAGACATTTGTAATGACATATATAGATAAAAAGAAGTGTATATTTAATTACTATATTATGGATGTAAGCTATGGATCAGAACATGAACTTTGATCACTTAGACCCCTTCGGGCAATGCTTTTTCTTATGTCTCAGTAGACTAGAGGAGTGGGTGAAACTCCTCCCACATGAAGAGCACTGGTACGGCTTCTCTCCAGTGTGAACTCTCTCGTGATCTTTCAGGCTTCCTGACTGAGAGAAACTCTTCCCACAGTGCGAGCACTTGTACGGTTTCTCTCCAGTGTGAACTCTCTGGTGTTGATTTAATGTGCCTGATGTAGTGAAGGACTTCCCACAGTCAAAGCACATATACGGTCTCACACCAGTATGAATACGCTCATGCTCTTTTAAATACTTCAGTAGTGAGAAACTCTTTCCACAAAAAGAGCAAATGTGAGGCTTCACACCAGTATGAGCTTTAAGGTGTCTTCTTAAGTTTGATTCCACAACAAATGTTTTCCCACACTGATCACAGCTGAATGATCTCACTCCAGAGTGACAGCGCAGATGATCGTTGAGAGAGTTTTTGAATGTGAAACTCTTTTCACACTGAGAGCATGTGAATGGTTTTTCTCCAGTGTGAATCCTCATGTGCTCATTTAGGTTTTGTTTGCAAATGAAACTATTTCCACACTGAGTGCATGTATAAGGCTTTTCTCCGGTGTGAATTCTCATGTGTCTGTTAAGTAGTGATTTATATACGTAACTCTTCCCACAGTGAGAGCAGGTGAAAGATCCGCTGACTCCAGATTTTCCAGCTGTTTTTTGTGTGAAATTCTCTTCAATCTTTGAAACGACTGCATCTCCATATTCATTTGTGAAATTAGGTTTTTGAAACGGATGCTGTTTGTCTTCATTCCCTTCCATCAGGTCTAAAATGAACATATTAAATTCCCATAAGTCAATAGAAAGATACATGAGAAATTAAACGAAATACTGTTCAAAATCTCAATTTCACTCAAATCTATATTAATATTAGTATAGTTTTAGATGTATTGTTATATGTCAGTTTTCAAGGAAAACACCAACCTATCTGTTCCTCTGTCTCTTCATCTTTTATTCTGCAGGGTTCTTCCTTAAACTCCATCTTTACAATAGTATGTCTGTAGTTTCTCCTGGAATAACTCCTCCTGCTTGCTGCTTCTTCTCCTGTGGGAAGGTGGGAATATTCCCAGCATTTAAACTCTCATGAACGGCTGTGGGAGCGGCTTCACTGACTGAAGGTGTGAATTGTGGTCGCTGTTGCTCATTTAGCAGATAGTCATCACACTTACAATCACTCTCAATTATTGAGGTGTGAATGTTTTGCTCAAATAGTCATTTAGAAACAATTCTCTTTGGGCTGTCTCACTGGGCTGTCCCCCTACCTGATAAACATGCAGTAACGCTTTAGATTACAGCCCGAAAGTAAAACAATTTACAGTGTACCTTTAGGTAATTATAGTGTAATTATAAAGTTTGTATGTGTCGGATAAATGGAACAATATGTAATATTTGGGGAATAAAGGGGAACTACCAGGAAATGTAACAAATTTATACTGTAAGTATTTTTTAATTAAGGGGTAATTATCCGTGTAGTTACAGTGTAAGTACAATATAAAAAAACAAAACAAAAATGCACAATCTGATATTTCTTGGAAACTTTTATTTGAAAAACAACTTTCAAACCAGATGGGCTGTAATCTAAACAGAGAAATCCTATTAGCTTTTTGTAGAGGGAACCAGATTGATGCTAACTTACACTTTTGCCTAAAATACATGATCACTCCAGCACTTTATATGGACCTTCAGAACAGATTTGATGCATTACAGCTCAATACAACACTGTAGGGATGTTTTATGATTATTTATTTTAGTTATTGAGGTGATGACATCACCTACTGCAAAATCTGACCAACACATGAGCAAACTGAACTCATGTTGATGATTTGGGAGAACAGACAACAACCAATAAACTATTATGTCTATTTAACTTTTACCTGATCTCAGATCAGTTTTATAAAGTTGTAGACATTTGTATAATTAAAAGTAGAGTATATTTAATTAACTCTTGGCCTGAGTAGGCACGTTCTCCTCAAATTTATTTTTTGGTAAACTGTTACTTTAATGTAAATGGACATTTGCACCTTGAATTTGTAACAAATATAAAAGATTCAGGCCAGCTTCTGCAATAAAAAACACTCTGCTTATATGACACATTTATTTAGGAATAGGGAAACAAATAGTTTTCATATATACTTGTTGTGATTCATCAGACTCAGTCAGATCCATTTGCAACAGTTTATTAATCAAAGTCAACAGAAGTCAACATATCTTTGGCATTGACCCATGACAAGACGATAGGATACTGGGGTGATCTGCTGGAAAATTTTAAATGGGCTCACATACCTCGGGCTGAGCTTCTTGCAGGGAAGCCGGAGGCAGAGGTCTCGAGTAGAGAGCCACACCCACTGGCCAGGTTGGTACTCTGGGTTGGGTCGGTGGTGTCGGTCGGCCTGTCTCTTGCAGCGATTTATAGCCTGTTGGAGGTGAGTGTGTGCAAGGTTCCATGTCTCTTCACTGCGCCTTAACCAATCATCCACGGAGGGGACGTTAATGGGTTCACCAAACCACGGGAACAGGGGTGGTTGAAAACCGAGGATACATTGGAAGGGGGTCAGACCCATGGAGTGTTTTTGGATTGAGTTCTGGGCATACTCAGCCCACATTAGATACCAACTCCAATCCTCTTGATGAAGGTGGCAGTAGGACCGAAGGAACCGGATGATTTCTTGGTTGAGGCACTCGGCTTGTCCGTTGGCCTGGGGATGGTACCCGGATGTAAGGCTCACGTTAATCTGGAGCATCTGGAAGAAGGCTGCCCAGACTCGAGAGGTGAATTGGGAACCCCTATCGGACACGATATCTTCAGGCAGCCCGTAAAACCGGAACACCAGGTTGCAGAGGTGTTCAGCCGTCTGCAGGGCAGTGGGGAGTTTGGCGAGCGGAATGAGGCGACAGGCTTTAGAAAAATGGTCTACCACTGTGAGGATGGTGGTGTGACCATCGGAGGGGGGTAAGTCAGTAATAAAGTTGATAGCAATATGTGACCAGGGGCGTTGTGGGACTGTAAGAGGGTGGAGTAGACTAGCGGGCAGAAGTTGGGACGCTTTCCTGAGTGTTACAGTTCTGGCACTGTTGGATGAACTTGGTAGCGCCGCGGCCTAACGCGGGCCACCAGTAGTGGTTCTGGAGGAGTTGAATGGTGGCCGTGATACCTGGGTGCCCAGAGCTGGGAAGAGCATGTACGTGTTCCAGGACCCTCTTTCGGAGTGCTTCGGGGACATTAACTCTATTGGGAGGACAGTCTGGGGGAACTTCTATCTGGGCGTTGGCCTGACTGAGCTCGGTTTCAGTATCCCACTGGATCAGGCCATGGACGAGGTCGGGGTTCAGGACTGTTCCAGGAGTCTGGGAGGTCAGGTCCGAGTCATATTGACGAGACATAGCATCAGCCTTAATATTTTTAGAACCGGGACAGTAAGTGACTGTGAATTGGAACCGAGTGAAGAACAGAGACCATCTGGCTTGTCTAGGATTCAACCTCTTGGCTGTGCGGAGGTACTCTAGATTCTTGTGGTCCATGAGTACAGTGAAGGAGTGTGAGGCTCCCTCCAGCCAGTGCCACCACTCCTCGAAAGTGGCTTTCATTGCCACTTCACGATCACCTACATTGTAGTTCCGCTCTGCCGCGTTTAGCTTCCTGGAGTAGTAGGCACAGGAGTATAACTTGGGTGGAGATCCCTGTCTCTGGGACAGAATGGTGCCTAGGCCAGTGTTAGAAGCATCCACTTCCACTACAAAAGGCAACTCTGGGTTGGGATGGTGCAGGATAGGGGCCGTGGTGAACCGTTGCTTGAGTTGGTTGAAGGCGTGGGTGGGGTGCTTTTCCGCACCAGAGAGGTAAGAGGACCTGCCACCGTGCTGAAGTCCCTAATGAAGCGGCGGTAAAAGTTTGCAAACCCAAGGAAGCATTGCAACGCCTTCAGGGAGGTGGGTTGAGGCCAGTCCAAAACTGCCTTGACCTTACTCTTGTCCATTGCCATGCCTTCTGGACTGATGACATAACCCAGGAATGCTGTAGTGGTCTGGTGGAAATCACACTTCTCGATCTTAGCGTAGAGTTGGTGCTGGATGAGTCTTTGAAGGACTGCCTGGATGTGCTGGATGTGGTCCTTTAAGGTGTCTGAATAAATCAGGATGTCGTCAATGTAAATGATGACAGCTCGGTGGAGCATATCTCGGAACACCTCATTGATAAAAGACTGGAAGACGGCTGGCCGAACGGCATAACCAGATATTCATAGTGCCCCGTGCAGGTGGAAAAGGCGGTTTTCCACTCGTCCCCCTTGCGGATGCGGATCAGGTTATAGGCACACCACAGATCCAGTTTAGTGTAGAATCTGGCCGTGCGCAAGAGTTCCAAGGCGGCGGGCACTAGGGGCAACAGATAGCGGAACTTGACTGTGCAGTCATTGAGAGCTCTATAATCGATACAGGGTCGGAGACTGCTGTCTTTCTTCTGCACAAAGAAAATCAGCGTAATCTTGTGGTGGATGGCATAATCTCGGGACATGAAGTTTCCGGCAGCTCCGGAATCTATTAAGGCGGGCGTGGAGACTACTTGGCCATTAATGATGAACTCAAGGGGTTCAGACACACAGAAGTTGGGATTGAGAGAATCGATGGTTAGACTCCCGGTGCCACATCTCTCAGAGGGGGTTGTGAAAAAATTCTGTGACCTTCGTCACTCCTTCTCCTCCTGGGTCAGCCGGGAAGTGTTTATTTGCATGGGCTCACCAGTCTCCATTGATGCTGGGCCGGAGGCTCGAGGAGTGGATAGGTAGCGGGAGGTAGACACAGGACGTTGGCGGGGCGTCGAGATCGCATCAAATTATCTATTTGGATGGACAGGTGGATGAACTGATCAAGATCATCTCCCCTCATTGCGACAGGCTAGCTCCGCTTACAGCTCGCGGGTTAAGCCTTGCTGGAAGACCACCCTCAGTGCATTATCAGTCCAGTTCGTCTGAGCCGCGAGGGTGCGGAATTTGAGTGCATACTCAGCGGCGGTGGACCTGCCCTGCATGAGTTCAAGGAGACGATCCTCCACTCCCTTACCCTCCTTGGAGTGATCGAAGACTGCCTGGAACCGCTGAAGAAATTCGGCGAACGTGAAAAAGGCGGTACCATCTGATCTTCATACCGCTGTGATCCAGTCCAGAGCGTGACCGGTGAGCAGTGAGCAAACGGATCTGGGGCAGAGGTTTGCAGCGCTTGGACCGCTTGTATCAATTCTTCGGTTAGTGAAGTCAGGCGGGTTAGTTGGTGATGATGAGCAGCGAGCTGGTTGGCTTGGGTGGAGAAAGCGACGGACAAGGCAGACATCGTTTCTGGACCTTCTTCTGGTGAACTCTTCTGTTGTGATTCATCAGACTCAGTCAGAGCCATTTGCAACAGTTTATTAATCAACGTCAACAGGCAAGGGTCCAATACCAGTGAAGATAGTGTAGCAGGGCAGGCAAGGCGTAGAAGGGAGACAGGCAAGAGGTCAGGGGCAGGTAGCAGACGACACAAAATCCAGGAAACAGGCAGAAGGTCAATGGGCAGGCAGCAGACAATCAAAGAAATAATTACAGCAGAGGTCGTAAACACAGGCATGATAACTTTCTGGAAACCTCTCAGAAATGCACACAACGGTGAAACAAGACTTAAGTGTGCTGTGAGTGTGGTTTATATAGGGCTGGGAATGAGTAACAGCTGTGTGTGTGATCATTACTCACAGGTGCAATTGGAATGCTTGAGTGAGTAATTGTGGGATTTGGAGTTTGGGAGACAGTCAGTATTCAGGCGAGGGCGCCCGTTGATTGTTACTGAGGGAGATTGCGGGACTGGTAGTCGTGACACTTGTCCAGACTTGGAAATCACTCAAATCAAAATTCAATATTGTCCATATTGAATAGAAACCATGACAAAATCAAACTATATTATGGATGAAAGTTATGGCTCAGAACATGAACTTTGCTCACTTAGACGCCTTCGGGCAATGCTTTTTCTCATGAGTCTGTAGACTACATAATTGGGTGAAACTCTTCCCACATGAAGAGCACTGATGCGGCTTCTCTCCAGTATGAACTCTCTCATGTGTTTTCAGGTTTCCTGACTGAGAGAATCTCTTCCCACAGTGTGAGCACTGGTGCGGCTTCTCTCCAGTGTGAACTCTCTGGTGTTGATTTAATGCTCCTGATGTAGTGAAGGTCTTCTCACAGTCAAAGCACATGTAAAGTTTCATACCAGTATGAATACTCTCATGCACTTTTAAAGAGTTAAATCGTGAAAAACTCTTTCCACAAAAAGTACAAAAGTGAGGCTTCACATCAGCATGAACTTTAAGGTGTGCTCTTAAGTTTGATGCCACAACAAATTTTTTCCCACACTGATCACAGCTGAATGATCTCACTCCAGAGTGACAGCGCAGATGATCTTTGAGAGTGGTTTTCAGAGTGTAACTCTTTCCGAGAGTATGTGAACGGTTTCTCTCCAGTGTGAATCCTCATGTGTCTCTTAAGGTTTCCTTTATGTCTGAAACTCTTTCCACACTGAGAGCAGGTGAAAGATCCTTTGACTCCAGATTTTCCAGCTTGTACTTGTGTGAAATCCTCTTCAGTCTTTGAAACGACTGCATCTTCATTTTTGAAACAGATGTTTGTTTTCATTTTTATATGTCAGTTCTTTATCTTTATTTGTGAAATGTTGGTGTTCATCTTCATTTACTTCCATCAAGTCTAAAATTAACAAATTAAATTAAAATATTTAAAAAGGACAAATGAGAAACAGAGAAACAGTTCACATAGAGTTCTTCATTTAGCACAAATCTTATTTTTCTACTAGTGTCTAGTGTTCGATGTATTGATCTATGTCAGTTTTCATCTTAATGTCCCTCATTAAAGAGAATGAAGGAAAACACCAACCTATCTGTTCCTCTGTCTCTTCATCTTTTATTCTGCAGGGTTCTTCCTCAAACTCCATCTTTACAATAGTATGTCTGTAGTTTCTCCTGGAGTAATTCCTCCTGCTTGCTGCTTCTTCTCCTGTGGGAAGATGGGAATATTCCCAGCATTTAAACTCTCATGAACGGCTGTGGGAGCGGCTTCACTGACTGAAGGTGTGAATTGTGGTCGCTGTTGCTCATTTAGCAGATGATCATCACACTTACAATCACTCTCAATTATTCAGGTGCAAATGTTTTGCTGAAATAATGGGTCATTTACAAACTATTCATGTTTTAAATTCAACTTCCAACTCACCTGGTTGATTTTTGAGTTTCTCTATCATGAGTTAAATGGGGGCTCGTCCATCATCCCAGCATTTCCGTTTCCAAACCGTATTTACGCAGCATAGACTTTAACGTCTGATGCCAACGCTCCAGTGCACCCTGACTCTCAGGGTGATAGGCACTAGAGACTCTGTGCTGAATACCCAATGCCTCTAAAACTAGTTTGAACACCTTCTAAAGAAAGTTCAAACCCTGATCACTCTGGAGGATTTTGGGGAGACCAAATGTTGAAAATATTGGTCAATGCTTTTACCACTGAAGTAGTAGTGATTTTTCGTAAGGGAATGGCCTCTGGGAATCTAGTAGTAACACACATTACTGTCAGCAGGAACTGATTACCATATTTGGTCCTGGGCAAAGGGCGCACACAATCAACCATAACATGCTCAAATGACTCTCCCACAACAGGAATTGGACAAAGAGGAGGTGGAGGGACTTTTGGTTTGGCTTGACTGAAGGAACTACCACTTGATAAGCAGCACTCCAGTCTAAATCTCCACACCAAGAGGGGTCCACCTACGCATTAGTACCTTATCCTCGAGGTAGTCCACTGCCTAGCTATCATTCATAGTGTCAGAAGGAACAGCTAAGGAAAAATACTTGACCAAAGATGGATCAGATTGTTGAGCTGCAATCAACTGATCATGTGAAACAGAGAACTGAAGAGGATCAAACTTTACAGACAACTTTGAGGAAATTGCCTTACTCCTCACTTCAGAGTCTGAAGGGGAAGACACTTTTGGGTTGTCATGGGCCAGATCCTTCAACATTGGGCCTAGAAAAGAATCAGACAGGTCAACATGTTCTAATTTCTGTGCCTGTGCACAAGTAATGACACAACTAGGAAAAACATTTGGGAAGTTGTGAAACAGTGATCTATTCAATCTACTACCTCAAGCATTGATATTACCTTCCCATGAGCTATATCATTCCCCATGATAAAAGTCAATCCCTTTTACAGGCAGAGTGGGCTGCACCCCAACTCTAAAGAAACCAGTGACCAAGTCTGATTTTATATGTACAGTGTGTAAAGGTACTGGTACAAATCCCATCTCGATACCCTGCACTAAAACAGAACTTTCAAATGAATGTGATTATTTTATTGAGTGATAGGCAGTACGTTTAATCAGTGACATTATTGCTATTATTGAAGTATTTAAAAGTGCATGAGAGTATTCATACTGGTGTGAGACCTAAACTGTAGCAAGATGGCGCAGCCGTGTTCGGTCGCCGTTCAGGTTTTTATTTATTATTTTACTTTCTTTTGCTCTCAATTTTTACAAATTTATCATCTGCATTGATCTGCTATGACAGCAAAACTCTTTTGGACATCGGTTACCTCTACACTGGACTGTTTCAGGACACTTTCATCGATCCTCTGTGGCCGGAATGTCGAGTTGAACAATGGCCAGAGTCGACGGCGAAGAAACAAGAAACACCGCGGGAAACGTGCTGGGATTCGCAACAGACTGAGAAAAAGGGGATTCAGCCCACCTCTCCCGAGCATTCTGCTCACAAATGTCCAATCCTTGGAGAATAAGATGGATGATCTTAGAGCCAGGATAAGTTTTCAACGGGACATGAGAGACTGTAACATCTATTGTTTGTCCGAAACGCCCGCGGTCCCAGACACAGCTGTGACGCCGTCGGAGAACTTCTCTGTTTTTCGGATGGACAGAACAGCCGAGGCCGGTAAATCCAAAGGCGGTGGAGTGTGTTTCATGATCAACAAGAAATGGTGCTACCCCAGGAACATCACCATTCTTTCACGATCCTGCTCGCCTCATCTGGAACATTTAACAATCACTTGCTGCCCATTCTATCTGCCGAGGGAGTTTTCCTCTGTCATCGCCACTGCCATTTACATGCCACCACAGGCAGACACAGGGCTGGCTTTATCTGGCCTTCATGATGTTACCAGCGGCTTCACAAACAAACACCCCGATGCTGCGCTCATCGTCGCGGGCGATTTTAACAAAGCAAACCTAAAGAAAGTCTTGCCAAACTTTCACCAGCACGTCTCCTGTCCTACACAAGGAGCAAACACACTGGATCATTGCTACTCTCCGTTTAAGAATGCCTATAAAGCTCGCTCACTTCAAGCTTTTGGCAAATCCAATCATGCCGCCATTTTCCTCACACCAGAATACAGACAAAGGCTCGTTCAGGAACCCCCGGTGAGGCGGGAAGTTAAACGCTGGTCACCCCATTCAGAGACCGCGCTACAGGCAGCTCTTGATGACGTTGACTGGGACATGTTCTGGGCAAGTTCATCTGACGTCAGCGAGTTCACAGATGTGGTGCTGTGTTTCATCAACACGCTTACAGAGCAAGCCACACAAACAATAACAATAACGTCCTTCTCAAATCAGAAACCGTGGGTGGACAATTCAATCCGCGCTGCAGTGAACACACGCACTGCCACATACAACGCCAGCCTCCTAACGGTGAGTATGAATGACTACAGATTGTCCTGCTATGCTCTCCGACGCGCAGTTAAAGCCGCAAAGTCTCATTTCCATGCGCATGTGACAGGGACTGAGGTCCATCTGTTCTTTTGGATCTAAATCCTCCGCAGAGGTGCGAGCTGATCCGTTGCTTGTGAACGAGTTAAGCTCTTTCTACGCTCGCTTTGATTGTAATCGCGGCAGCGCGACTCCGCCAAGTGACGCGTCAGAGGGAATCACTCAGAGCAGCAACAACCACGTGATCTCTGTCTCGGAAGATGAAGTTCGGAGGGCACTCAAGCGTATGGATGTCAGGAAAGCTGCCGGGCCGGATGGTATTTCAGGTCGTGTTCTGCGGTCCTGTGCTGATCAGCTCACCGGGTTGTTTACATCCATCTTTAATGAGTCCCTCGCTACATCTGTGGTCCCCACCTCTTTCAAAAAATCCACTATCATCCCTGTCCCTAAGAACAGTAAACCCTCTTGCCTAAATGACTATCGTCCAGTGGCTCTCACATCTATAGTCATGAAGGTCTTTGAGAGACTCATTAAAAACACCATTTGCTCCTTCATTCCTGACACTTTGGACCCTCTTCAGTTTGCCTATCGTCCCAATAGATCAACTGAAGATGCCATCTCTCATGTCCTCCACTCCTCCCTCACTCACATCGACAGCAAAAGTGGGAACTACGTAAGGCTGCTATTTATTGACTATAGCTCAGCCTTTAACACCATAGTTCCCATTAAGCTAACCGCCAAACTCCTGGATCAAAGTCAAAGTCAGCTTTATTGTCAATTCTGCCATACGTACAGTACATACATACAGAGAATTGAAATTCTATGACTCTCAGACCCTAGGTGCCTAACAACAACAAAACAATAACAATAACAACAAAAGTTTAACAGTAACAACAACAGAAGAAAGATTAAAAAAAGATAGATAAAGTGAATTATAGAGGTAAAGTGGCGATGGCAAATAGTGCAAACAATAGTAACAATAGTGCAATTTCAGATTTAAGTCAGTGCAGGTATAAAATAGATTATAAGAGTGTGTGCAAAAAAAAGAGTCTGTAAGAGGGGAGACTGCTTGGAGACTGCGTAGCCTCCTCCCTGATGGCAGCAGACTGATGAGGCTGTGCGATGGGTGGGTGGGGTCTCTCGCAATGATGAGGGCTTTGCGGGAGAGGCGGGAGTTATAAATGTCCTGGAGGTGTGTATTTTTCAGGTGTGTGAGTGCTGAATGGACGGTAGTGGCGATGGCGTCATCGGTCGAGCGTTTAGACCGATATGCAAATTGGTAGGGGTCCAGGGAGGGGGGAAGGACAAACTTAATGTGGTGCATGACTAGCCGCTCAAAGCACTTCATAAGGATGGGGGTAAGTGTGACTGGACGGTAGTCGTTGAAGCAGGATGGAGATGATTTCTTAGGGACTGGAATGATGGTGGTTGCTTTGAAGCATGTGGGGATGACAGCTTGACTGAACAAACCTGAATAAACTTGACTTGAGATGTTGAAGATGTCTGTGAAGACATCAGTGAGTTCCTCTGCACAGTCTCTCAATACACGTCCAGGAATGTTGTCAGGACCTGGAGCTTTGCGTGCGTTGACCCTGCTGAGGGATCTTCTCACGCTGTCCCTGGGCAGTGACAACATCAGGTCATCGGGAGGAGGTGGTGACTTCTGTGCAGTGGTGCTGTTGTGTGCTTCAAAGTGAGCAAAGAAAGTGTTCAGCTCATTCAGCAGGGGGGTGGAGCTGTCACATGTCCGTGCAGGGGGCTTATAGTCTGTGATGGTCTGAATACCCTGCCACAGGCTCCTTGTGTCTCTGCTGTCGCTGAAACGATGGGCTATCCTCCTGGAGTACTGTCTCTTAGCCTTCCTGATGCCGCGTGACAGGTTGGCCCTTGCTGTCCTCAGGCCCACCTCATCTCCAGCTCTGAAGGCAGCATTACGCGTCTTCAGAAGTCTGTAGACATTTCCTGTCAGCCACGGTTTCGGTCTTTGTGACTGTTACATCCTCCATGCACTTGGTGATATAAGAAGTAACAGTCTCAGAGTATTCCTGGAGGTCTGTGGTGTTGTGGTAGGTTGCAGCCTGTTTAAACATGTCCCAGTCAGTGGTGTCGACGCAGTCTTGAAGAGCCTCTGATGACCCTTCAGGCCAGACTTGAATCTGCTTCTGGACTGGTTTGGTGGCTTTCACAAGTAGTCTATGCTGGTATTAACATAACAGTGATGTGATCTGAAGCACCAAGGTGGGGGAGGGGAAGGGCTTTGTAAGCTCCTCTCTGTGTAGTGTACACAAAGTCCAGAGTGTTGTTTCCACGTGTTGGGAAGTCAATGTGTTGATGAATTTTTGGAAGCACACTTTTTAAGTCTGCATGGTTGAAATCTCCAGACAAGATGAGAAAAGCATCTGGGTGGGCTGTCTGCTGATCACTGATGTGTTTATAAATATTATTTAGTGCCTCACTCCTGTTGTTGTTGGAGCTGGGGGGGATGTATACAGCAACAAGTATAATAGCTGAATATTCCCGCGGTAGATAAAACGGCCGACATTTAATAATCATAAACTCCACCAGGGGTGAGCAGTGTTTGCAGACCACAACAGCATCGTGGCACCACGCATCATTGGTGTAAACACAGAGTCCGCCGCCGCGGGGTTTACCTCCCTCGACGAGCGCTCTGTCTTGGCCTGAATTCTGCTCTCTGCCACTGGATTGAAGACTTCCTCACTGGCAGGCCTCAGGTGGTGAGAATAGGCCAGTTCACCTCCACCTCCATCACCCTGAGTGTGGGAGCTCCACAGGGCTGTGTCCTGAGTCCCCTGCTCTACTCTCTCTACACACGACTGTTTGTCCACACACAGCTCCACCTCTATCATAAAATTTGCTGATGATACTGTTGTCCTCTGCCTCATTTCCAACAACAATGAGATGGCATACTTGGACAAGGTGGAGCAACTAACATCATGGTGCCAGGACAACTGTTTCTCTCTGAATGTTGGCAAGACCAAAGAACTGATTGTGGACTTCAGGAAGAGACAGCAACGGACATGCTCCCCCCTCATGATCAGCGGGTCACCAGTAGAGAGTGAGCAGCTTCAAGTACCTGGGTGTAAACATCTCCGAGGACCTGACCTGGACTGCACACATTCAGACACAGGTGAAAAAAGCCAGGCAAAGACTGTACCACCTGCGCCAGCTGAGGAAATTCAGGGTTTCACCAGCTATCCTGAAAACTTTCTATTTAGGGGCGATAGAAAGTGTATTAACTCATCACAGCGTGGTATGGGAACAGCACCAGTCATGACTGCAAAGCCCTGCAAAGAGTTGTGCGCTTATCCGAGCATATCTCAGGGTCAGCTCTCCTGTCTCTGCAGGACGTCTACACCAAACGCTGCAAAGGTAGAGCTACTAAGATCATCAAGGACTCTAATCACCCTGCAAACCCTCATTTCACGCTGCTGCCATCTGATAAGCGCTTCCGTAGCCTGATGGCCAAAACCGAGAGACTCAGGAGGAGCTTCTTCCCCCAGGCCATCAGACTCCTGAACTCAGTCACTTAACATCACGTGACTTCACTTCAGGATAAACATCGATACACTGACATTGCACTGCACTTTCTGTTCTGGTATAAACCTGTTTGCACATTATACTCTTTATACATTTGTTAACCACATATTACACAGTTATGCACAGTTTACTTCACTTATTTTATTCCACTTCTTTATTTTTATTTTTTTACTTTTTTTCTTCTACTTGACATATATATATATATAGTACTTTTTTATTCTATTTCTATTTTAATTTCCCCCTTGTGTTTTTAACTGTGAATTTGCACTGTCCATGGAGTGTTTTTTATTGTATCAGCCAATACTGAGCTGGCCTGAATCTTTTATATTTGTTACAAATTCAAGGTGCAAATGTCCATTTACATTAAAGTAACAGTTTCCCAAAAATTTAAATTCAGGAGAACATGTCTAGTCAGGCCAAGAGTTAATTAAATATACTCTACTTTTAATTATACGAATATGTCATTACAAATGTCTACAACTTTATAAAACTGATCTGAGATCAGGTAAAAGCTAAATAGACACTAGTTCACGTGTTCTCTGAGATCATCGCCCCCTAATGGCGAACTATTAATATTTCAACACTTCAAAATTATGACAGAATGAAGCCTCATTTACTGAAGTCATGTGACTTTGTCAGTTTGATACATGCTCTGAAACACTGATTCGAATCATTGGTTGTTGTCTGTTCTCCCAAATCATCAACATGAGTTTGCTCAAGTGTTGATCAGATTTTGCAGTAGGTGATATCATCAGCCCACAAATTAAAATAAATTTTCATAAAATGTATTAAGCTGTATTAAGCTGTAATACAGCAAATCTGTTCTGAAGGTCCATATAAAGTGCTGGACTATCATATATTTTTAGGCTAAAGCGTAAATTAGTACAAGTCGTACAAGTCGTATAAGTTTCTATATTTCTATATTTATTCTTCTGGCCCCACAAATGAAACAAACGAGCAGAGGATGTCTCCCGAGTGGCACCCGGTCAACCAATGGGTGATAGGCCAAAAGCACGGCCACATAAACCCAGAGAGTGGCAGGACATGTGCCTGTTGACAACTTTTCCTGCAGGAAGTCCAGAACTGAAGCAATCTGACAATTGACTGGATCTGTATTATGTGTCTTACACCACCTTTCAAAGACACCCCATTTACTGGCACAACTTTTTCTAGTGGAGGGAGCCCTAGCACTTAGAATGGTCTCAATAACGTCAGGTGAAAGCCCAGTGGCCCTCAGTTGGTACCCATCAGGGGCCAAACACGAAGGTTCCACAGGTCGGGCCTGGGATGGTATAACAGATGGTCCCTCCTCTCCGGAATCGCCCATGGCGAGTCGTTGAGGAAAGATATTATCTCAGAGAACCATACTCTGTTCGGCTAACGTGGCGCTATCAGTAAGGCGCAAGACCGTTATTGGCGAACTCTGGCCAGAAATTAAAAGTTCAGGGCCAGAAATACAGCTATCAACTTGAGGCAGTTGATGTGCCAATCGAGCTGACGACCCTCCCATTCCCCTTGAGCAGGACAACCACTTAAGACTGCACCCCAGTCCGTCAGGGAGGCGTCTGTCATTAACAATCTGCGACAACAAGGCGCCCCTAGAGTGGGACCCATGGCGAGAAACCGGGGTCTGAGCCACATAGTTAGTGTACGAAGCCCGCGGAGCGTCACTTTTATTTGCCTTTGAGGATTGGCCCTTGGATGAAATCCTCTGGCTTTGGGCAGGAGAAAGAACACTTTTCTTGGTGTTGAGTCTCAAGAGAAACTAGATGAGCTAACATGATGTCTCTGTGTTCAAGAGCCATCTCTCACATTTGTGCTAGTATTAACCAATCATCTATGTAATTCAAAATGTGAATGCCCCAGAGTTCTAATGGAGCCAGTGCTGCATACTTGTATACATGTGGGGTGACAAGGCTAGGCCGAATGGAATAACCCGAAATTGGTAAGCTTCGCCCCTGAAAGCAAACCTCAGGAACCTCCTCTGTTGTGGCAATATATCTATATGAAATTATGCTTCCTTCAGATCGATTGTGACAGTTAACATCTCAAACTTGAGCGCTTCGACTGTATGGTTTAAGCCTCGAAGAGCTAAGACGCAACCCCCCATCCTTCTTGGGAACCAGGAAGTATCTGCTGTAATAGCCCGACTACCTCTCTGGGAGAGGGACATGTTCTATAGCCTCTTTGCTCAGCAGAGTTTGTAGCTCTTGTTACAGTGCATGTGCCAGCTCCGGCTTCATGCCATTGAAATGCGGAGGACGATGAATAAATTGGATTCTGTATCCTATTTGTACTGTGCTTGACACCCACGCAGAAATGCCTGGCAGAATTTTCCATGAGTTCTCATCCAGTGTAGTGTAATAATGGAAGCTGTTTATAATGTTTGATAATGCCCCATTTTGTTATATACAAGTGACACATTGTGTTCATGTTTGAGGGAAGCCAGTAGCTTATTAATGCCATTTATGTTGTTGTTGTTATGAGTGTAATCGTGATAAGAAGCATTGTTTGTTAGATCCTTTATTTGTTGGTTACAGATCACAGACATACACTTCTATGGACATAAAGCAACAGACAATACCATTCTGTCAGAACAAATAAACCATGACAAATGAAAACAAACTGAAAGTCCAATAACAAAAATAAGCAGGATAGTGACAACAGTTCTGTTATTTCTTTATGATAATTTAGTCTTTATCTTCTCAGAAGTGGTGTTATTATCAGAAATTAGCTCTATATTTCCAGCACTGTTAAACTACAATTCTTCGGTTCTCACAGCAGTTCAGAGAGAAGCTGAAAGAATATTGATGAGGGTTGATCGCTGTAATCAGACATTGATTAAACGTGTGAATGTGTGCAACTTAGAGACAAAGTCATTTGCAAATCAGGGGCCGTATTCACAAAACATTTTATCTTGAACCACAAAGAGTTCTCCTAAATAGCAGCAAAAGTTCTTAGTTAAGAGTTTTCTCTTAAAACCTATTCACAAAGCTACTGAGATCAACTTTTACTAAGGAATAGAGAGAAGTCTTAAGCTAAGAATAACTGTGCGCTCTCACACCACCGGCGGCGAGAGCGTCAAAGTGGCCGGAAGTCATTCATTTTCAATGGGAGCCGGTGGCGAACTCCAGCGAGAGTGGCGCGCATATCTTGGGCGATTTGGGCGTCAAGGAGAGTTGAAATCAGGTCAACTTTATGGTAATGAGCTATGACGCGGTTTGGCAGTAACCAATCAGAATGTAGAAGTGCTCCGCTTGAGAGGATTCCAGAGAACGCAGTCCTGTAAATTTTGGTTCCGAGCACATTAGTTCCCAAGCAAAATAGAGGAGAGGTTGATCATTGCTGTGACGGTTTTGATAAGAAGGCGCACAACACTATTTATAGGCAACATTTTTGCGCTAGAATGCTTGTTTTTGAGCGGGAATGCAACTATTTTGCTCAAAACAACACCGATTTGACCAGTTGCATTAATGCTGCACTTCACCAGGACAGTTATTGTAATGTAGGTTGCACAGTAATTAATGTTAATGTTAATTAAAGACCACAGCTAGTAAATGTCTCCTATGTGTAACCTCTTATAAACTTAACCATGAACACAAAAGCCACACCACACATACGGCTTTTAATAGGTTTATTTTGTTAGCAAACATGCAACTATAATTGTTAAGTTCTTTCCATCGATCACTTTCTTACTTTCACATTTAAAAGATGTGGCCGCAGGGCGGCCAGAGCGAATTTTTACGCTCTCACCAGCGGCGGTGAGAACCCCTCGATAAGTGAAGTTCCTAAACGTAATTTAGGGAGTATCGAGCCCATTAGATCTTCCGATCAACAGCCAGCAGCCAGAGTATATAAGCAGCTGGTTACCTCTCCTAAGTCTCAGCTGTACCAGCATCCCACCACCTCCCCAAACCATAGGTACCTTTCCCTACATAACCATATCAACATACATATCATACAAAATCATACATATCATACAAAATGGCGCCGCTGTGTTTGGTCGCCGTTCAGGTCGCTCCGCGAAGACTGTGCTTTTATTTACTATTTTACTTTCTTTTACTCTCAGTTTTTACAAACTTATCATCTGCATTGATCTACTACGACAGCAAAACTCTTTTGGACATTGGTTACCTCTACACTGGACTGTTTCAGGACACTTTCGCCGATCCTCTGTGGCCATCTGAGATTCTTCGAACGCCGAGTTGAACAATGGACAGAGCCAGCGGCGTTAGAACAAAGAAACACCGTGGGAAACGTGCTGGTATCCGTAACAGACTGAGGAAAAGGGCATTCAGACCTCCTCTCCCGAGCATTCTTCTAGCAAATGTTCAATCCTTGGATAATAAGATGGACGATCTTAGAGCCAGGATAAGTTTTCAACGGGACATGAGAGACTGTAATATCTATTGTTTGTCTGAAACATGGCTCACGCCCGCGGTCCCGGACACAGCTGTGACGCCGTCGGAGAACTTCTCTGTTTTTCGGATGGACAGAACAGCCGAGGCCGGTAAATCCAAAGGCGGTGGAGTGTGTTTCATGATCAACAAGAAATGGTGCGATCCCAGGAACATCACCATTCTCTCGCGGTCCTGCTCACCTCATCTGGAACATTTAACAATCATCTGCCGCCCATTCTATCTGCCGAGGAGTTTTCTGCGGTTGTCGCGACCGCCGTTTACATCCCACCGCAGGCAGACACAGCGCTGGCTTTATCTGGCCTTCATGATGTTGCCAGCGGCGCCATAAACCAACATCCCGACGCTGCATTCATTGTCGCGGGCGATTTTAACAAAGCAAACCTAAAGAAAGTCCTGCCAAACTTTCACCAGCACGCCTCCTGCCCCACACGAGGAGCAAACACACTGGATCACTGCTACTCCGTTTAAGAACGCCTATAAAGCGCGGTCACTTCCAGCGTTTGGCAAATCGGATCATGCCGCCATTTTCCTCACTCCCGAATACAAACAAAAGCTCCTCCAGGAACCCCCGGTGAGGCGGGAAGTTAAGCGTTGGTCGCCCCACTCAGAGACCGCGCTTCAGGCAGCTCTTGATGACGTTGACTGGGACATGTTCCGAGCGAGTTCAGCTGACGTAAGCGAGTTCACAGACGTGGCGCTTTGCTTCATCGACACGCTTACAGAGCAAGCCACGCAAACAATAACAATAACGTCCTTCTCAAATCAGAAACCGTGGGTGGACAATTCAATCCAGCGCGGCAGTGAACGCGACGCACTGCTGCTTACAACGCCGGTCTCCATTCAGGGAATATGAATGAATACAGATCGTCCTGTTATGCTCTCAGACGAGCAGTTAAAGCCGCAAAACTCCGTTATAAAGACCGAGTGGAGTCTCATTTCCAACTCAACGACTCGCGGCGCATGTGGCAAGGTCTGAGGTCCATCTGCTCCTTTGGATCTAAATCCTCTGCAGAGGCAAGCGTTGATCCGTTGCTCGTGAACGAGTTAAACTCTTTCTATGCTCGCTTTGACTGTAACCGCGGCAACGCCGACTCCGCCAAGTGGCGCGTTAGAGGAAATTACTCAGAGCAGCAACAATCACGTGATCTCTGTCTCGGAGGATGAAGTTCGGAGAGCACTCAAAGCGTGTGGACGCCAGGAAAGCTGCTGGGCGGATGGTATTTCAGGTCGTGTTCTGCGGTCCTGTGCTGATCAGCTCACCGGGTTGTTTACATCTATCTTTAATGAGTCCTCGCTACATCTGTGGTCCCCACCTCCTTCAAAAAATCCACCATCATCCCTGTCCCTAAGAACAGTAAACCCTCTTGCCTAAATGACTATCGTCCAGTGGCTCTCACGTCTATAGTCATGAAGGTCTTTGAGAGACTCATTAAAAACACCATTTGCGCCTTCATTCCTGACACTTTGGACCCTCTTCAGTTTGCCTATCGTCCCAATAGATCGACTGAAGATGCCATCTCTCATGTCCTCCACTCCTCCCTCACTCACATCGACAGCAAAAGTGGGAACTACGTAAGACTGCTATTTATTGACTATAGCTCAGCCTTTAACACCATAGTTCCCACCAAGCTAACCTCCAAACTCCTGGATCTCGGCCTGAATCCTTCTCTCTGCCACTGGATTGAGGACTTCCTCACTGGCAGGCCTCAGGTGGTGAGAATAGGCCAGTCCACCTCCACCTCCATCACCCTGAGTGTGGGAGCTCCACAGGGCTGTGTCCTGAGCCCCCTGCTCTACTCTCTCTACACGCATGACTGTTTGTCCACACACAGCTCCACCTCTATCATCAAATTTGCTGATGATACTGTTGTCCTGGGCCTCATTTCCAACAACAATGAGACGGCATACTTGGACGAGGTGGAGCATCTAACAGCATGGTGCCAGGACAACTGTCTCTCTCTGAATGTTGGCAAGACCAAAGAAATGATTGTGGACTTCAGGAAGAGACAGCAACGGACATACTCCCCTCATGATCAGCGGGTCACCAGTAGAGAGAGTGAGCAGCTTCAAGTACCTGGGAGTAAACATCTCCGAGGACCTGACCTGGACTGCTCACATTCAGACACAGGTGAAAAAGCCAGGCAAAGACTGTACCACCTGCGCCAGCTGAGGAAATTCAGGCTTTCACCAGCTATCCTGAAAACTTTCTATTTAGGGGCGATAGAAAGTGTATTAACTCAGTGCATCACAGCGTGGTATGGGAACAGCACCAGTCATGACCGCAAAGCCCTGCAAAGAGTAGTGCGCTTATCCGAGCGTATCTCAGGGTCAGCTCTCCCGTCTCTGCAGGACGTCTACACCAAACGCTGCAAAGGTAGAGCTACCAAGATCATCAAGGACTCTAATCACCCTGCAAACCCTCATTTCACGCTGCTACCATCTGGTAGCGCTTCCGAAGCCTGATGGCCAAAACTGAGAGACTCAGGAGGAGCTTCTTCCCCAGGCCATCAGACTCCTGAACTCAGTCACTTAACATCACGTGACTTCACGTCCAGGATAAACATCGATACACTGACATTGCACTGCACTTTCTGTTCTCGTTGTTACTGTGTAACAACCTGTCATAAACCTGTTTGCACATTATACTCTTTATACATTTGTTAACCACATATTTATAAGTCTACAGTTTACTCACTGCAAAGTCTACTTCAATTATTTTATTCCACTTTATCCTTATTTGTTACCTTTTTTTCTCTTGACTTGATTATTTATAATTCTACAGATATATATATATATAGATAGTACTTTTTTTATATCCTATTTCTATTATAATTTCTTCCTTGTGTTTTTAACTGTGAATTTGCACTGTCCATGGAGCGGACCTGTTTACATTTCACTGCCGGTTGTATATTCTGTATATAACTGTGTATGTGACAAATAAAACTCTTGAATCTTGAATCTTGAATCATATCCTACAGTATATTTAGTCACCGTGGGGGTATATCAGAGCTTGAGTTGAAGCTGCTTCATCGAGCCCCTCATCAGTAGACAGCAAGCCAAATACATTTAACCTAAGATCTTATGATTATATGGGAAAACAAACTTTTTAAAATGAGTACAAAAACAAGTTGTTGGGGAAACAAAAACAACACCTATCTGTGTTGCTTTACTGCTCAGTTCACCTTGTATAGAGGTAACACTCAGTGTTTACTACAAACCCGATTCCAAAAAAGTTGGGACACTGTACAAATTGTGAATAAAAAAAAAACTGCAACAATTTACAAATCTCATAAACTTATATTTTATTGACAATAGAATATAGATAACATATCAAATGTTGAAAGTGAGACATTTTGAAATGTCATGCCAAATATCGGCTCATTTTGGATTTCATGAGATCTACACATTCCAAAAAAGTTGGGACAGGTAGCAATAAGAGGCTGGAAAAGTTAAATGTACATATAAGGAACAGCTGGAGGACCAATTTGCAACTTATTAGGTCAATTGGCAACATGATTGGTAAAAAAAAAAAAGAGCCTCTCAGAGTGGCAGTGTCTCTCAGAAGTCAAGATGAGCAGAGGATCACCAATTCCCCCAATGCTGCGGCCAAACATACTGGAGCAATATCAGAAAGGAGTTTCTCAGAGAAAAACTGCAAAGAGTTTGAAGTTATCATCATCTACAGTGCATAATATCATCCAACGATTCAGAGAATCTGGAACAATCTCTGTGCGTAAGGGTCAAGGCCGGAAAACCATACTGGATGCCCGTGATCTTCGGCCCTTAGACGGCACTGCATCACATACAGGAATGCTACTGTAATGGAAATCACAACATGGGCTCAGGAATACTTCCAGAAAACATTGTCGGTGAACACAATCCACCGTGCCATTCGCCGCTGCCGGCTAAAACTCTATAGGTCAAAAAAAAGCCATATCTAAACATGATCCAGAAGCGCAGGCATTTTCTCTGGGCCAAGGCTCATTTAAAATGGACTGTGGCAAAGTGGAAAACTGTTCTGTGGTCAGACCAATCAACATTTGAAGTTCTTTTTGGAAAACTGGGACGCCATGTCATAAAGAGGACAAGGACAACCCAAGTTGTTCTCAGCGCTCAGTTCAGAAGCCTGCATCTCTGATGGGATGGGGTTCATGAGTGCGTGTGGCATGGGCAGCTTACACATCTGAAAAGGCACCATCAATGCTGAAAGGGATATCCAAGTTCTAGAACAACATATGCTCCTATCCAGACGTCGTCTCTTTCAGGGAAGACCTTGCATTTTCCAACATGACAATGCCAGACCACACTCTGCATCAATTACAACATCATGGCTGCGTAGAAGAAGGATCCGGGGACTGAAATGGCCAGCCTGCAGTCCAGATCTTTCACCCATAGAAAACATTTGGCGCATTATAAAGAGGAAGATGCCACAAAGAAGACCTAAGACAGTTGAGCAACTAGAAGCCTGTATTAGACAAGAATGGGACAACATTCCTATTCCTAAACTTGAGCAACTTGTCTCCTCAGTCCCCAGACGTTTGCAGACTGTTAGAAAAAGAAGAGGGGATGCCACACAGTGGGAAACATGGCCTTGTCCCAACTTTTTTGAGATGTGTTGATGCCATGAAATTTAAAATCTTATCAAAATCAACTTATTTTTCCCTTAAAATGATAAATTATTTCAGTTTAAAAATTTTATGTCATCTATGTTGTATTCTGAATAAAATATTGAAATTTGAAACTTCCACATCATTGCATTCTGTTTTTATTCACAATTATTCACAAGTTGTATCCCAACTTTTTTGGAATCGGGTTTGTATAATAAAAATAAGAGTATATTTAATGTGTTAGACACGTTCTCCTGGATTTTAATTTTTAGGGAAACTGTTACTTTAATGTAAATGGACATTTGCTCCTTGAATTTGTAACAAATATAAAAGATTCAGGCCAGCTCAGACCTTTTGGCTTCTGCAATAAAAAACACTCTGCTTATATGACACATTTATTTAGGAATAGAGGAAAACAGAATAGGGAAACAAATAGTTTTCAAATATTGTCCAAAAAAATATGGACGATGCAACTTCATTTGCTTCCGCTGAAGTAAGTGAAGCCTCCAGAGGTTTGAATATGGCGCTGATGTCCTGCACATCTCCTTTCGAAAATCCCGAAATAAGTCAGTTGGTGCCTCAACGAAGCCGTCAATCTCAGCTGTCAATCATGATGCCACACCCCCATTTTTATAGGATCAAATAACTAACTAAAATTAAACTTGAAATGAAATCATCGTGATAAAAAATACCTAAAATGATAGAAACCAACTTTGGGGAAAAATTATATGAAGTGTAATTTGATTGTTTATCTCGTGTCTATTAGAATCCATGGAGGACCTACACTGAGACTAACCACCTGGGGGCGATCGAGGTGCGCTTCACCTCAGTGTAGCTCCAACCCACATTAAAGCTTCGTTTGGGCTACGGAAGCCTTCGGCGGCGTTGTCATTTTATTTTTAGACCCTGAAATGATCAATGTCACTAAAGAAGTATTTCTGGTTGTGAGGGAAAGAAAGATTGTTCAGCTTCCCAAATAACCCAGCGTTAAGGAAACCGGAGCAGCAACAGAGTTCTGCAAGTGTGTTTGTTTGTTCCCGGTCAGGAGTCGAAACCGCAGATTGTGTTGTGTTGTGTGAGAATGTTAGCCATAACTTCAGATGTTTTCGAGTTCAGTTCTATGGTTTGTCCTTGAAGGGAGATAAGGCAGTGCACAGGGAAAGATAGCAGACCAAGCTGTCAGGCTGACCTCCCAACCGAGAGATAGGGACAAGTGAGGTGCGGTGGGGTAGTTGAATTAGGTCAGGCAAATACAATTTTTTTTAATCCATTTGATGATCTTCGGTAATTTGTCCGGATCATAAACAATCAATCAGATCTGGTCCTCAGCATTCGCGTCCGGTCTGTGCAGTTTCCCTAGACATTACGTCCAGCCTCATGGCCAGACCGGTTACAGTCCGTAAAAGTTCACCGGTCTGACCCCCGATGGAGCCCACTCTTCTCTGCGTATCCGCAGTCCGGACTGTGTTGTTATGGTTCAGTTCCTCAATTCCTATCACTCTCTGATCTAATTCCTTCAAACGGTCACACACAGCCCGAAGCATTCCTTAATTTCCACAGACAGCGGCTGGGTGAATTTGCTTGCAGCTGTCTTACCAATCTTCCGATAGGTCAGGGCAATCCCAAAGCCAAAGAATAGGAACCCCGCCATCAATAATCCAATCATGTATAAATCTTCTGCATCCTCCACGGACAGAGCCTCCAGGCACAGGACTTGCCAGTTGTTCCATGCGTCCCTCACATACCCTGCAGCAAAGGTCCCGTCCGGGCAGGTGGGTTCTCCTGGGGCACCCTTCCTTTGTGAGAAAATCCTATCGATCGCGCTGATGACCAGTTAATCAATTCCATTTCAGTATTTTCAGGAGTCCAGCAAGCAGCGGGTCAGCGAGAAAAAGAAGGACAAAAAAACAAAGCGCCAGAGCACAGCGGGAGCAGAGTGAAAACACGTCTGCACTCAATGAAGGACAGAGTCAAGAGGAAACACAAAAGTGCTATACAAGTTATTCAAGAAACATCAATAGACATTTCATAATAACATGACCAGATTGAATTGGGTTGGAATTGGGCATTGAGTAAACAGGCCCGAGTCCGACAGACGGAATTTGAGGTCATGATGGAGTCAGATTTAAGTTTAACTGGAATAAAGGTTTCACTTTATTTTGATGGTCCTTTAACACATTCTGTTGACTATAAGTAACGTTGCAACCACATGTCTAAAACTCAGAGTGTTAGTAAAGTATTAGTAGACTGGTAGAGTTAGGGATAGAATAAGCTGACATGTACTTGCAAAGTTACTTATAGCCAGCAGAATGTTGTTACAAACAGAGGGACACAGAGAACAGGAGATGGTAATAATGACAGTTTATTGAGTGACCAGAGTGCCAAGCAGATCAGGTGAGCGCAGATAACTGGATGATGATACTCAATGTCTTTTGTAGGAGACCAAGGAGGACGGAACACTGGAGCCGGGGAGACAGGAGACGAGGACACACTGGAGACAGGGAAGCAGGTATGTAGCACGGGAGAGTCCTTGAGATAAGCCAACAGGTAAATGTTGTGCAAACGAGACCGAACACTGACTGTGTGTGTGCGCGTGGGGCTAAAGTGCAGGCAGCGATGAGGTAATGATGAGGTGCAGGTGTGCGTGATCTGTACTCTTGGAGAAGCTGTGCGTGATGCTTGGGAGTGGGTGGAGCCTGGCGTGCTTGTGACAAATGTCTGTTGGGGGACCATCACAATAAAGAGTTAGCAGATATTAAGCAGACGTCTACTAATATTCTAATGAGAGTTAGTTGACACGTAGTTGTAGTTACTTATAGTCAACAAAATGTTCAAAAGAGACCATCAAAATGAAGTGTTACTGCATTGAAAATACAGAATGCGCAGGAACCCGCCGTTAGGCCAATTGGGTGGGCCTTACACTAGTTTTAGATTTAAACTAGTAGTTTTAATCTAAACTGTAGTTTTACTGTAGTTCTTTGTGGCTTATTGGAAAAACTAAAGAATATTTCTTACCACATATTTCTTCTCATTTTGTCTTTTGTTAAAGGTTGTAGTAACTTTAGAGAGAAGCGTAGGGGGAGAGTGCCTTTTTCTTTTACTACTATTTCCTCCCTGTTTTTGGGCAGTTAAGGGAAGTTTCATGTTTATTTCTTCATTTTATTTTGGGTAATTGAGGCAAGTTAGCTGTTCCAAAATTTAGTTAGCTGATCGTTTTGTTTGTTATTTTAGGCCTTGCTCTCCCCTGAGCCATTGCTTCCAGATTACATTCCGTTTTACTTTCTGTTCCTTACTGTAAATAAATCTTTACTTTTGTCTTGCAACCAATCAGACTGGTGTCCATTCCTTCACTCTGGGACAGAGGATTGAAGTGTGTTGCTATTAAAAATTTGTTATTGATTCCTTTTTTCCTTTGTTACTTCCCCTGACTAACCCCTAGACAAATGGGGTAGTAACAAGTGGGGGCTCGTCCGGGATCTGAACCCGGGACCCCTCGCACCTTTTACTTGTTCTCTCTAAAGTTACTACAATCTTTAACAAAAGACAAAATGAGAAGAAATATGTGGTAAGAAATATTCTTTCGTTTTTCCAATAAGCCACAAAGAACTACACCCTTCACACGGAGTTTATCACGACAGCACACTTAGCCACTTGCTAATTTTGTCTTGCAACCAATCGGACTGGTGTCCATTCCTTCACTCTGGGACAGAGGATTGAAGTGTGTTGCTATTAAAAATTTGTTATTGATTCCTTTTTTCCCTTTGTTACTTCCCCTGACTAACCCCTAGACAAATGGGGTAGTAACAAGTGGGGGTTCGTCCATCAGTTTAAAAAAACAAACAAAAAACGACTACGTTGATTTGGGGAGTACAATTTCTCTTTTCTCTTTCAAAAACGTCTGTTTTTGCTGGTTTTGCTTTAGGTGAAGGGGAGAGTCTCTGTGGTAGTAGAAATGGAGTTTGATTTATTGGCATTTACTCTTTCGCCTACCACAGAGGTCTTCCAGAAGTGTAGGAAGAAGGATCTGCTTTTGATTGCAGATTTCTTTAATGTAGATGTCCCAAAGGGAGAAAGAAAGCAGCTAATTAAGGATTTCGTGTTTGAGCAGCTCGTGCACAATGGTATTTTACCAGAGGTTGAAGAACAACCTGCAGTTATGAAAAAAGCCATGACTGAAGAGGTTGTTTCTGGTTTTGATACCATTTTAAGTATTAACTTTGATCCGGCCGTAGCCATCCGTCTTAAAGAATTAGATCTCGACATAAAGCAACAGGAAAATGAGAATTTAGGTTTAAAACTCAGAGTGGTAGAGGCAGAAGGTGATAGAGAGGTTAAACTCCGCACCTTGACATTGAGATCTGAGGAGATGAGACGAAAGCCTATTCCTCCTCCGCGCTTTAGACCTCCCTCTACTTCTGGTTCTTCCCCTACGTCTACTCCTGCTATGCCTGCTACCTCAAATGTAGAAAGAGATGCTCAAGGGTTTGATGTTAGCAGGGGACAAGTGTGTCCTCCTCGCAGCACACCTCTGACTGTCATTATAAGCTGCACTCTCAGCATCAAATACGCTGGCCTAATGAGCTACAGGTGCTTGTGACTCTGCCTGTGAGGAGCAGAGAGAGAGAGAGAGAGAGAGAGAGAGAGAGAGAGAGAGAGAGAGAGAGAGAGAGAGAGAGAGAGAGAGAGAGAGAGAGAGAGAGTGAGAGACTCGGACACAAAGCATAACACAGATATCAGGCATATCACCACGCCCACACAGGTCATTATACAAAGTAATAAAAGCAATTTAAGAACACCAATGAAAGATACGTCCAAGGACAACAATTTTAGCGTATCAATTCATGCGATTTCAATAAACGAGGCTTCATTCTGTCATAACTACTTTTATTATGACGGATTTATTATTATGAAAAAATTCGCTATTCATTTTTGTGAAACGGTTACTTTAATGTAAATGAACATTTGCTCCTTGAATTTGTGACAAATATAAAAGATTCAGGCCAGCTCAGACCTTTTGGCAGATGCAATAAAAAACACTCTGCTTATATGACACTTTTATTTAGGAATAGGGAAACAAATATTTTTCATATTTACTTGTTCAAATTTGGAAATAACTAAAATCAAATTCAATATTGTCCATATTGAGTAGAAACCATTAGAAAATCAAACTAGATTATGGATGAAAGTTATGGATCAGGGGGCATATTACAGAAACATCTTAACTTTAGAATCCAATCTTATCTGTTTGGTAACCATGGCAATTTCATTTAGGACTGCATTTAGGACAAAACCTACTACAGAATGGCATCTTATCTTAACTATGGCTAGGAAACGGGTATTACAGAAGCATCCTAACTTAACTACAAAACTTTTTGAAATCCAACAGTAAAAATCACTACAAAAAGCCTTTTTCAAGAATGGCGTTCCATTTATTAATTATACAAAACGAAGACCAGCGACATTTAATGGTGGAGAGACTTTTGGAGGACCCAGAGGATGTGTTGCGCTTTGATGATAAAACACTTGTAAATAATTACAGACTCCCACGACACGATTCTGAAGTTAGTTGACAAAATGTGACCAACATTACAAAGGTCAACGAGCCGTCACGGAGCAATACCGGATACTCTTCAAGTGACTAACGCCTTGCGCTTTTTCTTTTTTTTTTTGTTGCAAAGGGCGATTTATAAAACAGGTTTTAACTTTTTAATGGAGCTTAAAAAAATGTCAGTCTCTGCCGCACTGAAATTAAAAGCATGCCGTTGTTTCTCCATTTTGATTTTAGGTTTACCTCAGAAGCAGTTTGAGCATTGTTGGTTGCTTAGTAACAGACCTGACAGTTGATTTCAGATTTCCTAACTACAGATAAAATGAGATTTTGAAAGATAGGATAAGAATCCTAAATCAAGTTAAGATTTGCTTCTGTAATACGAAATTGTGAAAATCCTAAATTAGCTTATCATATCTTAAGTTAAGACCTGAGACAGAAAGTTTCTGTAATATGCCCCCAGGACATGAACTTTGATCACTTAGACGCCTTCGGGCAATGCTTTTTCTCATGAGTCCGTAGATTAGAGGAGCAGGTGAAACTCTTCCCACATGAAGAGCACTGGTACGGCTTCTCTCCAGTGTGAATTCTCTCATGTTTCTTCAGGCTTCCTGACAGAGTGAAACTCTTCCCACAGTGTGAGCACTTGTATGGTTTCTCTCCAGTGTGAACTCTCTGGTGTTTATTTAATGTGCCTGATGTACTGAAGGTCTTCTCACAGTCAAAGCACATATAAGGTCTCACACCAGTATGAATACGCTCATGTGCTTTTAAAGAGTTCAGTCGTAAAAAACACTTTCCACATAATGAACAAATGTGAGGCTTCACACCAGCATGAACTTCAAGGTGTGCTCTTAAGTTTGATTTAAAAACAAATGTTTTCCCACACTGATCGCAGCTGAATGATCTCACTCCAGAGTGACAGCGCAGATGAACATTGAGATGGCTTTTCTGAATGAAACTCTTTCCACACTGAGAGCATGAGAACGGTTTTTCTCCAGTGTGAATCATCATGTGTTTCTTAAGGTTTGATTTACGGATGAAACTCTTTCCACACTGAGAGCAGGTGAAAGGTCCTTTGACTCCAGATTTTCCAGCTCGCGTTTGTGTGAAATTCTCCTCAGTCTTTGAAACGACTGCATCTCCAGCTTCATTTTTGAAATTATGAAACAGATGTTTGTCTTCATTCACTTCCATCAGGTCTAAAATCAACATATTAGGACAAATGAGAAACATAAAGAAATAAAGTCCATTCTTTAGTTTTCATCTTAATGTTCCTCATTAAAGAGAATGAAGGAAAACACCAACCTATTTGCTCCTCTGTCTCTTCATCTCTTATTCTGCAGGGTTCTTCCTCAAGCTCCATCTTTACAATAGTATGTCTGTAGTTTCTCCTTCTTCTTCTCCTTCTCCTGTGGGAAGATGGGAATATTCCCAGCATTTAAACTCTCATGAACGGCTGTGGGAGCGGCTTCACTGACTGAAGCTGTGAATTGTGGTCGCTGTTGCTCATTTAGCAGATGATCATCACACTTACAATCACTCTCAATTATTCAGGTGCAGATGTTTGCTCAAGTAGTCGTTCAAAAACTATTAATGATTTAAGTTCTATCTTTCAGCTCACCTGGTTTATTTTTGCGTTTCTTTATCATGAGTTATGGTTTGTCATAGACTGATTAAAACCCATCATGAGCTAAGCTGATCCATAGATGGCAATTTTCTCTATGATCAGCTAAAGCTCATGAAGGTTTTGGGAAACACAGCCCTGGTCAGTGTAGCTCCAACCCACATTAAACACACCTCTGCTGAAAAATCTGTATAAACTGGCATGGATTCCAGGCTGGTTTATGATGGTCCAGCTGGTTCACCATCATGATGTTGCTGGGTTGAGTGTCAGTAGGCCAGCTGTCTGTATAAAAGCAGTGTTTTGGGGGACAAGCATTGTTTTTGCAAATGTCTATATGTAGCATATTATTGATGTACATTAATATATAGTTAAACATATGAGGGGGCGGGGGGTCATGCCCGAGGTCATGCTTCCAGAGGTCATAGATCCTCTTAATATCATTAATTCATCCTTGTCACTAGGATATGTCCCGAAAACTTTTAAGTTGGCTATTATTAAACCTCATGCACAATGTAAAAAACACAAACATAATCTAAAGTTATCCAGGGAGAATGCCATGATGTATTGTATGTGTGTGTCAAAGGTGTGTGTGTGCTTGTGAGTGACTCTTTAGCTCCGTCCACTGCACGCCTTCATGAGTTTGGCTATTTTCGTAAAGAATCGGTACAGCATATCTGTCTTTTATAAATATGATAAAATGAAAGACTCTTCGGAGATATGAAGGATGCAGTACTACTCTACAGTTACTCAAGATGAACATGAGACTGGCAGAAACCGTGTGTGTTATCCCCCTTTAATCAGTGTCATTGGTTTTTAGAGTTTGACATTAAACACACCCCAAAACTTGACTCTGTTTACTCTGTGACTTACTATTTTAAAACATTATTCACCATGTTAAATTGTAACTTTCATTTTATGTTGTACAGACTGTTTTAATGGGTTCCAAACACTTATCCATTTGAATTTAATTCTGGTTTTACATGGTGTCAGTAACGGTTAATGATCGGTTTATTGGCCTCTGTTAACAGCCCTGAAAAAATGGTAGAACAAATCTTAATTTACGTATTAAAATATGCAAATTTAAGTATAAAGAAAACAAAAGTACAAGTTTTGGACAATTTACAGCACATCAGTTGATCTGCACAAAGACAAAAGAGCAATGTTAATGTTTTACAATGAAAATGTGAATAGGAATGATATTGTTTGAGGTGTTAATGGGATATTGCCAGCCATGAACTGCTGAGTACTGATCTTTCTTCTGGCTCTTCAAGTGTAAAAAAAGGGTGCTTGTGCTCAAGAGATTATTATGTGTATTTCTGGGGTTTCCTTAAATGTATTTATGCATTATATTGATTTTAACAAAGATAAACATTGTTTGTGCGTCCTTCTTTTTGAAAGACCATGACAAGATCGTTGAAGTTGCCAAGCTCAGCACAGAAGAGGCCATTCTACATAAAATCCCACTCATTCACTACTAAACCCGTTAAATCATCTAAATCAACAACATGTATGCTAGACCCTATACCGACTAAGCTATTAAAGAGAGACGCTTCCAGAGGTCATAGATCCTCTTAATATCATTCATTCACCCATGTCATTAGGATATGTACCGAAAACTTTTAAGTTGGCTATTATTAAACCTCTTATAAAAAAAAAAACGCAACTTGATCCTACAGAATTAGTCAATTACAGGCCAATCACAAATAAAAATTACTAGAAAAGGCAGTGTCCTCACAACTATGCTCCTTTTTAGAAAGAAATGGTATCTGTGAGTATCTGAAGTATTTAAAAGAGCATGAGCGTATTCATACTGGTGTGAAACCTTATATATGCTTTGACTGTGGGAAGAGCTTCACTACATCAGGCACATTAAAACAACACCAGAGAGTTCACACTGGAGAGAAACCGTACAAGTGCTCACACTGTGGGAAGAGTTTCACCCGATCATTTGGTCTAAAGAAACATAAGAAAAATCGTTGCTCAAAGGTATAAGTAAATAATTTTGACATTCAGATTCAGCAAAAGCTGGAACTGGCTTTTTAGTCAGACAGAGACTGCTCTCATCAGAGTTACAAATTATTTACTCTTATCATCTGATCGTGGTTGTATCTCTCTATTAGTGTTTCTTGATCTTAGCGCTGCATTCGATACTATCGACCACAACATTATTTTGAATAGACTCAAAAATTATGTTGCCATTAGTGGAATTGCATTGGCATGGTTTAAATCATACTTATCTGATCGAGACGTCACACTGATCACAAGTTCAGTATGGAGTACCGCAAGGCTCAGTGCTAGGACCGTTGCTTTTCACTATGTACATGCTACCACTGGGAGATATCATTAGGAAGCATGGCGTTAGTTTTCATTGTTATGCTGATGATACTCAGCTCTATATTTCTTCACGCTCTGACGAAACTTATCAATTCACAAGTTTAACGGAATGCATAGCTGATATAAAACATTGGATAACGGTGGTGTCGGAAGACTCTGAAAGTGATTCTGAGAATTTTCATTTTGGGTGAACTTTCTTATATGTAAATGATACATCTACTGCACTGATACATTATAACCTGCAAGTTTTGCCATGGCATTATTTTAATGCTGTTGTTGTTTTTTCCTCATTTATCCGATCAGGGTAAATAAAAGAAACAACCGCCACAGACTATGAGCCCTGAGAACTCCATCCAGACACACAGATGGTATTGCAAGTCCTAACACCTCTAGGACTAATTTATGTACCAGTGCAGTTGGAGATGGAGACAGAACATGTTGCAGTTCGTCATGTGTTTGTAAGTATACACAACTTCATCATCATCTTTTTAAAGGCATAATTCAACTAGGGAGTAAAGAGTAACTATACAATTAAGTTTTTTTTCCTTTTTTCTTTGGGTGGTTGTCCAGTAGGTACATTTTACGATTTAACTGACTAAATATCCTACCAAACACTATACAAAAAACAAGCTTCAAGTTCATGAATGCTCATTTATTATTTTTGTTTTTTGCAGCCCTGCTGACTGAAGTTTTAAAAGCACAAGAGGTCATCAAGCAAGAACTTACCGTCATTCTCAAGAATCAGCAGAAACAGAGAGTGATGAACTTCCATACATCAGCACATTCAACCTTCCTTTGTCAGATTTATCTGATCTGGAAAGGCTTGGAAACAAATTAAGAAGTTGATAAGTTAAAGCCCTTGCATTTATCACACAATTTGTCTTGTAATGTATTATAATTTTATTGATACTCAGTTATTGTTGTATTGTTATTTTGGCTGTATTGATTGTTCATTTTGTGTGTTTTTTTTGTTTGTTTTTTTAATGAGTAACATATTTTGGAATTATTGGTGGGTTTTCCACTAAAGAAGCTGTGTGGCGTATCCTAGGAAGCTTTTGGAAAACTCCTTGGCTAAAATAATTAACTGGAGTGGTGCAAACCACAAAGTGTTAATGGTGTATTTATTTTTAATTTTTTTGCTAAGCTTTTAAAGTAATATTGTCTTTTCTGTTCTGTTTACAAACACACAAAAAAATATGTAGGTTGCACTTTTGATAATCACAATTTTTTTATTAGCATCTGTACATTGTTGCACAACAAAGCTAACTGTATAACCTGTACTATACGTATAATCTGTTTTTGAATATTGTTTGCCATTTACAGATGCAGTGAGGACAAATGCCCATACCAAGAGCTCCACTGATAAAAGTTGAAAAGTGTATAACAAGATGGCTACAACTTGCTCCTCACAGGGATGGAGGAAGGAAAGAGTGAAGTCTAACCACGTGTTTAATGTTTAAATTAATTTGCGCAATCTTTTTCTTTTTCATTTGTAATCACAGGTAAAAATGGGTGTTTAAGATGTTTCTTCACACTTCACACAATTTTTATTTATTCTTATATTAAAGTTTTTTTCTTTGTCTTCAAAACGACTGCATCTTCATTTTTGTAATGGTGAGGTTTTTGAAACTGATGCTGTTTGTCTTCATTTTTATATGTCAGTTCTTTATCTTCATTTGTGAAATGTTGGTGTTCATCTTCATTTACTTTCATCAAGTCTAAAATCAACATATTAAATTCAATTTAAAAAGGACAAATGAGAAACAAAGAAATAAAGTTAATTCAAGATTCAAGATTCAAGATTCAAGAGTTTTATTTGTCACATACACAGTTATATACAGAATATACAACCGGCAGTGAAATGTAAACAGGTCCGCTCCATGGACAGTGCAAATTCATAGTTAAAAACGCAAGGAAGAAATTATAATAGAAATAGGATATAAAAAAAAGTACTATCTATATATATATATATATATATATATGTCTATATCTGTAGAATTATAAATAATCAAGTCAAGAGAAAAAAAGGTAACAAATAAGGATAAAGTGGAATAAAATAATTGAAGTAGACTTTGCAGTGAGTAAACTGTAGACTTATAAATATGTGGTTAACAAATGTATAAAGAGTATAATGTGCAAACAGGTTTATAACAGGTTGTTACACAGTAACAACGAGAACAGAAAGTGCAGTGCAATGTCAGTGTATCGATGTTTATCCTGGCGTGAAGTCACGTGATGTTAAGTGACTGAGTTCAGGAGTCTGATGGCCTGGGGAAGAAGCTCCTCCTGAGTCTCTCAGTTTTGGCCATCAGGCTTGAAGCACTTACCAGATGGTAGCAGCGTGAAATGAGGGTTTGCAGGGTGATTAGAGTCCTTGATGATCTTGGTAGCTCTACCTTTGCAGCGTTTGGTGTAGACGTCCTGCAGAGACGGAGAGCTGACCCTGAGATACGCTCGGATAAGCGCACTACTCTTTGCAGGGCTTTGCGGTCATGACTGGTGCTGTTCCCATACCACGCTGTGATGCACTGAGTTAAAACACTTTCTATCGCCCCTAAATAGAAAGTTTTCAGGATAGCTGGTGAAACCCTGAATTTCCTCAGCTGGCGCAGGTGGTACAGTCTTTGCCTGGCTTTTTCACCTGTGTCTGAATGTGAGCAGTCCAGGTCAGGTCCTCGGAGATGTTTACTCCCAGGTACTTGAAGCTGCTCACTCTCTCTACTGGTGACCCGCTGATCATGAGGGGAGTATGTCCGTTGCTGTCTCTTCCTGAAGTCCACAATCATTTCTTTGGTCTTGCCAACATTCAGAGAGAGACAGTTGTCCTGGCACCATGATGTTAGATGCTCCACCTCGTCCAAGTATGCCGTCTCATTGTTGTTGGAAATGAGGCCCAGGACAACAGTATCATCAGCAAATTTGATGATAGAGGTGGAGCTGTGTGTGGACAAACAGTCATGCGTGTAGAGAGAGTAGAGCAGGGGGCTCAGGACACAGCCCTGTGGAGCTCCCACACTCAGGGTGATGGAGGTGGAGGTGGACTGGCCTATTCTCACCACCTGAGGCCTGCCAGTGAGGAAGTCCTCAATCCAGTGGCAGAGAGAAGGATTCAGGCCGAGATCCAGGAGTTTGGAGGTTAGCTTGGTGGGAACTATGGTGTTAAAGGCTGAGCTATAGTCAATAAATAGCAGTCTTACGTAGTTCCCACTTTTGCTGTCGATGTGAGTGAGGAGGAGTGGAGGACATGAGAGATGGCATCTTCAGTCGATCTATTGGGACGATAGGCAAACTGAAGAGGGTCCAAAGTGTCAGGAATGAAGGCGCAAATGGTGTTTTTAATGAGTCTCTCAAAGACCTTCATGACTATAGACGTGAGAGCCACTGGACGATAGTCATTTAGGCAAGAGGGTTTACTGTTCTTAGGGACAGGGATGATGGTGGATTTTTGAAGGAGGTGGGGACCACAGATGTAGCGAGGACTCATTAAAGATAGATGTAAACAACCCGGCGAGCTGATCAGCACAGGACCGCAGAACACGACCTGAGATACCATCTGGCCCGGCAGCTTTCCTGACGTCCACACGCTTGAGTGCTCTCGAACTTCATCCTCTGAGACAGAGATCACGTGATTGTTGCTGCTCTGAGTAATTCCCTCTGACGCGCCACTTGGCGGAGTCGCGTTGCCGCGATTACAATCAAAGCGAGCATAGAAAGAGTTTAACTCGTTCACGAGCAACGGATCAGCGCTTGCCTCTGCAGAGGATTTAGATCCAAAAGAGCAGATGGACCTCAGACCTTGCCACATGCGCGCCATGAGTCGTTGAGTTGGAAATGAGACTCCACTCGGTCTTTATAACGGAGTTTTGCGGCTTTAACTGCTCGTCTGAGAGCATAGCAGGACGATCTGTATTCATTCATATTCCCTGAATGGAGACTGGCGTTGTAAGCAGCAGTGCGTGCGTTCACTGCCGCGCGGATTGAATTGTCCACCCACGGTTTCTGATTTGAGAAGGGCGTTATTGTTATTGTTTGCGTGGCTTGCTCTGTAAGCGTGTTGATGAAGCAAAGCGCCACGTCTGTGAACTCGCTTACGTCAGCTGAACTCGCTCGGAACATGTCCCAATCCACATCGCCCAGAGCTGCCTGTAGCGCGGTCTCTGAGTGGGGTGACCAACGCTTAACTTCCCGCCTCACCGGGGGTTCCTGGAGGAGCTTTTGTTTGTATTCGGGAGTGAGGAAAATGGCGGCATGATCCGATTTGCCAAACGCTGGAAGTGACCGCTTTATAGGCGTTCTTAAACGGAGAGTAGCAGTGATCCAGTGTGTTTGCTCCTCGTGTGGGGCAGGAGACGTGCTGGTGAAAGTTTGGCAGGACTTTCTTTAGGTTTGCTTTGTTAAAATCGCCCGCGACAATGAATGCCGCGTCGGGATGTTGGTTTATGGCGCTGGCTGGCAACATCATGAAGGCCAGATAAAGCCAGCGCTGTGTCTGCCTGCGGTGGGATGTAAACGGCGGTCGCGACAACCGCAGAAAACTCCTAGGCAGATAGAATGGGCGGCAGATGATTGTTAAATGTTCCAGATGAGGCGAGCAGGACCGCGAGAGAATGGTGATGTTCCTGGGATCGCACCATTTCTTGTTGATCATGAAACACACTCCACGCCTTTGGATTTACCGGCCTCGGCTGTTCTGTCCATCCGAAAAACAGAAGTTCTCCGACGGCGTCACAGCTGTGTCCGGGACCGCGGGCGTGAGCCATGTTTCAGACAAACAATAGATATTACAGTCTCTCATGTCCCGTTGAAAACTTATCCTGGCTCTAAGATCGTCCATCTTATTATCCAAGGATTGAACATTTGCTAGAAGAATGCTCGGGAGAGGAGGTCTGAATGCCCTTTTCCTCAGTCTGTTACGGATACCAGCACGTTTCCCACGGTGTTTCTTTGTTCTACGCCGCTGGCTCTGTCCATTGTTCAACTCGCCGTTGGCAAGAATCTCAGATGGCCACAGAGGATCGGCGAAAGTGTCCTGAAACAGTCCAGTGTAGAGGTAACCAATGTCCAAAAGAGTTTTGCTGTCGTAGTAGATCAATGCAGATGATAAGTTTGTAAAAATTGAGAGTAAAAGAAAGTAAAATAGTAAATAAAAGCACAGTCTTCGCGGAGTGACCTGAACGGCGACCGAACACGGCGGCGCCATTTGAGAATTCTTAATTTAGCACAAATCGAGTTTACTACCGAGTCTACTAGTGTCTAGTTTTAGATGTATTGTTATATGTCAGTTTTAATCTTAATGTTCCTCATTAAAGAGAATGAAGGAAAACCCCATTCTGCAGGGCTCTTCCTCAAGCTCCATCTTTACAATAGTATGTCTGTAGTTTCTCCTGGAGTAACTCCTCCTGCTTGCTGCTGCTTCTCCTGTGGGAAGATGGGAATATTCCCAGCATTTAAACTCTCATGAACGGCTGTGGGAGCGGCTTCACTGACTGAAGCTGTGAATTGTGGTCGCTGTTGCTCATTTAGCAGATGATCATCACATTTACAATCACTGTCAATTATTCAGCTGCTCAAATTGTGGTTTAGAAACAATTGATTTTTGTTTATTGATAAAGCAGGACACAATCTATGAAAAAAAATAAATCACATCTATTAAGTTTAAATGAAACTTAGATAAAAAATAAAAAACAATTCAAAACTAATAATAACAAATGTACAGATATTTAAATCCACAAGCAAATGCATATACAAATGACAGAAATAAGCTCAGTTAGAACAGAAAATAGACTGTGACTACACTCGCCTGTCAGGATTATTAGGAACACCATACTAATACTGTGTCTTTCGCCTTCAGAACTGCCTTAATTCTACGTGGCATTGATTCAACAAGGTGCTGAAAGCATTCTTTAGAAATGTTGGCCCATATTGATATGATAGCATCTTGCAGTTGATGGAGATTTGTGGGATGCACATCCAGGGCACGAAGCTCCGTTCCACCACATCCCAAAGATGCTCTATTGGGTTGAGATCTGGTGACTGTGGGGCCATTTTAGTACAGTGAACTCATTGTCATGTTCAAGAAACCAATTTGAAATGATTCGAGCTTTGTGACATGGTGCATTATCCTGCTGGAAGTAGCCATCAGAGAGTGGGTACATGGTGGTCATAAAGGGATGGACATGGTCAGAAACAATGCTCAGGTAGGCCGTGGCATTTAAACGATGCCCAAATGGCACTAAGGGGCCTAAAGTGTGCCAAGAAAACATCCCCCACACCATTACACCACCACCTCCAGCCTACACAGTGGTAACAAGGCATGATGGATCCATGTTCTCATTCTGTTTACGCCAAATTCTGACTCTACCATCTGAATGTCTCAACAGAAATCGAGACTCATCAGACCAGGCAACATTTTTCCAGTCTTCAACTGTCCAATTTTGGTGAGCTCGTGCAAATTGTAGCCTCTTTTTCCTATTTGTAGTGGAGATGAGTGGTACCCGGTGGGGTCTTCTGCTGTTGTAGCCCATCCGCCTCAAGGTTGTGCGTGTTGTGGCTTCACAAATGCTTTGCTGCATACCTCGGTTGTAACGAGTGGTTATTTCAGTCAAAGTTGTTCTTCTATCAGCTTGAATCAGTCGGCCCATTCTCCTCTGACCTCTAGCATCAACAAGGCATTTTCGCCCACAGGACTGCCGCATACTGGATGTTTTTCCCTTTTCACACCATTCTTTGTAAACCCTAGAAATGGTTGTGCGTGAAAATCCCAGTAACTGAGCAGATTGTGAAATACAACAACCATGCCACGGTGAGTGTATATTGTATTTCAATAGAAAGTAAATTTTCACATTTAATCAAAACTAGTTTGCACAGTTTATAGTATAACATATGTTATACTATAAATGTTAAAACTATACAATGTTAACTGAGTGCTCTTGAAATTGTTACAAACTAAAACTTGTAATAAATAGTAATAATAACATAGTAATAAAGTAAACATATGTGTTGCTAAAAATAATACCAAAGTTATTTACAAGATGTAAAATAAGTCTCTGTCCCCAGAGTATGTGAAGTTTTAGCACAAAATATCCCACAGATTATATTCTATAGTATGTATGAGCAAAACATGCCGTTTCAGTTTGTGTCCCTTTAAATGAAAATTGTAGCAAATATCGAGCCCCAGGGGAAATGGTGCGGGATTTATGCATGCGTTTAATCGTGTTATGATCAAATATGCATAAATCAGCACAGAGGAGAATTTGGATATTAACAGTTGATTATAACGGATTATAACAATTATTAATATCTAGGGCTTGATTCAACTTTTAGAAATTTCTTTGATTCTAGAATTGAGTTCAAAGGATGGATAATTGTCCACCAAATATCTCCCTTTTAATAACTCTTAAACAACGTTTCTCTGGCCAGGAGAAATATCTTTCTTTTAATTTGTAACAGGGTCGGTTCAACGTAAAAGGGACCTATGTATGAGCAAACCAAGCACGTGTGAATATATATATTTTAATAAATCAACAAACAATAAACAAACATACACAAATTAACTGAAAGAAGGAAAGAGAGAGAGGGAGAGAGAGGGAGAGAGAGAGAGAGAGAGAGAGAGAGACAAGGAAACTGTGTTATTACAGACACAACCTATTGAGCACCAGCAAGAAATCAGTCCAACTTATTGGTATAAGCTCAAGACTTTATAACGACAGCTTAAGGGATACTTGCATATGTTTCCTTGGTCGCGAGTTCGTGCGTTTAGGGGAAGTCCGCGATCCGGTCCGTGTTTCAGTCTTGCAGGGTGTGTCCTTGGAGTCCGCGGGAAGTTCAACTTTGGTTCCTTTGTGTGATGAGATCCATTGGAAGATGGCGAAGAAGAAGAGGAAGGAGAAAAGCCGGCAGAAGAGCAAAAAGAAGAGGCCGAAGAAGCGTTTGTAGCCCGTCTTAAAGGGGCCTGAGGGGGCACGCCTCTTTTGTCAGAACAGCCAATCAGAGCGAAGGAACTCAGAAGCAGGAAATCTCCCTTTGTCTTGGGTCTCGCCTCATTAACATGTTTTATGGCTCTCTTAGATAGGCAGACTTGGGGGTTTTGGTACGCAGACTTTGGGGTTTTGGCATGAAAGAAAGAGTTTGATGCATCATAGTACCACACAACGCACCTAGCTGGCCTACAAATTGCGAGACAAACATTTCGAGACCAAGCATGGGGAGTTTAGTTGAAGTTGAAGTTGAAGTTTATTTGTCATTACACATGTACAAGTACAGTATAACGAAATGAAGTTTGGAGCAAGCCTCCGGGCCGCAGCCGATTATTCAGGCGCCGCCCTACGCTCTCCAGAAATACAAGAATGCAATTTAGCAAGCATTACATAGCAAACACAACAAAACATAAACATAAACATAAACATGACACAGTACACGTGGTCACGTGGTGGGATTTTTTGTATGGAGTGGGAGAGGAGATAGATAACAGACAGGCAGACGGATGGGGCGGGGAGGGAATAAGGTCGGGTATGTATGGTGCGAGTGAGTCTGAACAGGGGAAGATAGCAGACAGCTGCCCGGCTGACCTCCCAACCGAGAGATAGGGACCAAGTGAGGTTCGTTGGGCTAGTTGATTAGGTCAGGCAAATACAATTTATTATTTTTTAATCCATTTGATGATCTTCGGTAATTTGTCCGGATCATAATCAATCAATCAGATCTGGTCCTCAGCATTCGCGTCCGGTCTGTGCAGTTTCCCTAGACATTACGTCCAGCCTCATGGCCAGACCGGTTACAGTCCGTAAAGTTCACCGATCTGACCCCGATAGAGCCCACTCTACCCTGCGTATCCGCAGTCCGGACTGCGTTATTACGGTTCAGTTCCTCAATTCCTATCACTTTCTGATCTAATTCCTTCAGACGGTCACACACAACCCGAAGCATTCTTTAATTTCCACAGACAGCGGCTGGGTGAATTTGCTTGCAGCTGTCTTACCAATCTTCCGATAGGTCAGGGCAATCCCAAAGCCAAAGAATAGGAACCCGCCATCAAGAATCCAATCATGTATAAATCTTCCGCATCCTCCACGGACAGAGCCTCCAGGCACAGGACTTGCCAGTTGTTCCATGCGTCCCTCACGTACCCTGCAGCAAAGGTCCCGTCCGGGCAGGTGGGTTCTCCCGGGGCACCCTTCCTTAGTGAGAAAATCTTGTCGATCGCGCTGATTGACCAGTTAATCAATTCCATTTCAGTATTTTCAGGAGTCCAGCAAAGCAGCAGTCAGAGAAGAGAAGAGACGAAACACTAGACAAAACAAAACAGCGCGAGAGCCAGCAGGGAGCAGAGAGAAAACACGTCTGCACGGATTGAAGGACAGAAAGGAAGAGAAAGTTTAACTTAAGAGTTAAAGGAACGGCGAGGATTGACATCATTCTTCTTAAGCATTCACTGGCTATAAGTTTCTAACCTATCAAACACATCTAAAATGGTTATAACAAAAAGCATGCATACATACAGGGAACAGCACACCTAAAATGAAAAATAACTAAGTTAAAAGTCATATAATCTATTCGGATGTCCTTTGGTATGTGTGAGGGAGGGGCTGTTGTTTATGAGGTGCCTGTGGACTGCAGAGGCCTGGTTTGTGTCCTTTTAGCACCGTTAACCTGTCAGTCTGTAGACTTCATGGCGCCGGTCTTGCTTGAGTCATTATAAATAATCAAAGTATTGGTCCGTTGATCATTTATGAGCACCGTCCATACGCTACAAAATGAAAGAAGAGGGTGGAGCTTAAAGGGCTCAGGACAATCTCACACACTAAAAATGTCAAAAACTACACTAATGGTGTTCAGTTTGAACTGGAGTCGAACAATAATGCCTACAGAGCCAGAGAATATATTCTGTATGGAGACAGAACAGGCATAGTTGAATTACTGTTATAACTTATGCGGTCATCTTGTTTTTATCCACTATTAGTATAAGCCTATTGTAGAGGATCTGTCCGAATGATAACCAAAACTTTACTGAAGCATTTTATGACATTTATTGTAAGAATATTATTAAGAGTTCGTACAGATCCATCCTTCAACTTTTTTGCAAAACCTGCTTAGTATTGACCCTCAATCACAAAGCAGTCTGTCATAAAATGATTTGCGCAAAAGGTAGATTAGGGGGCGCATTCCCTTCAAAAATAAAAGTAATCAATTGTGTCTTCAGAGGCTCTGATTTCTGCAGTAAATGAAGACTGCTATGTCCATTTTTACATCCCACAACAGAACACCTCAATCGTATAGACTTTGTACAGAATATGGATGGAGATAACTAGTTTCAGTATAATTACTCCCCAACAAAATAAAAATTTCCAACTAAAATTGGAGCATTTTGACCTCCCCCCCAATTTCCATCAATCCTCACCATGCCTCTGTGTAATTTAAACAAATTTCTCTCTCAGATGATGTCGCTATTTTGCAAGAAATCTTTTGCTTTATCAGAATAACAAACAATGTACATGAAAGTGCTGGATCTGAACATGAACTTTTGTTTATTTAGGAAACTTCGGGCAACCCTTTTTCTTATGATACTGTAGACTAGATGATTGGATGAAACTCTTCCCACATGAAGAGCACTGGTGCGGCTTCTCTCCAGTGTGAACTCTCTCATGATCTTTCAATATTCCTGACCGAGCGAAACTCTTCCCACAGTGTGAGCACTTGTACGGTTTCTCTCCAGTGTGAACTCTCTGGTGTGTTTTTAAGGCACTGGATGTACTAAAACTCTTCCCACAGTCAAAGCACACATAAGGTCTCACACCAGTATGAATACTCTCATGATCTTTTAAATACTTCAGTAGTGAAAAACTCTTTCCACAAACAGAACAAAAGTGAGGCTTCAGACCAGTATGAACTTTAAGGTGGTCTCTTAAGCTTGAGTCAAAAACAAATGTTTTCTCACACTGATCGCAGCTGAACGACTTCACTCCAGAGTGACGGCGCAGATGATCATTGAGAATACTTTTATATGCAAAACTCTTTCCACATTGAGAGCATGTGAACGGTTTCTCTCCAGTGTGAATCCTCATGTGTCTGTTAAGTTTTGATTTATCTGTGAAACCCTTCCCACACTGAGAGCAGGTGAAAGATCCTTTGACTTCAGATTTTCCAGTAGTTTTCTCTTCAGTCTCTGAAATGACGTTTCCATCTTCATTTGTGAAATGAGGTCTTGGAAACTCATGTTTCAACACATTCACATCCATAGGATCTAAAATTAAATTCCCATAATTCAATTGAAGTAGGATAAGTTAGAAACAAAATGAAATATGATAACATTTTAGTAGCAATGAAATTAGTTAATGTTTAATGCTATTAATTATTATATACACCGATCAGATCTCTTATCTCTTCATCACAGCTCCTGTTAGTGGGTGGGATATATTAGGCAGCAAGTGAACATTTTCTCCTCAAAGTTGATGTGTTAGAAGCAGGAAAAATGGGCAAGCGTAAGGATTTGAGTGAGTTTGACAAGGGCCAAATTGTGATGGCTAGACGACTGGGTCAGAGCATCTCCAAAACTGCAGCTCTTGTGGGGTGTTCCCGGTCTGCAGTGGTCAGGATCTATCAAAAGTGCTCCAAGGAAGGAACAGTGGTGGACCCGCCACAGGGTCATGGGCGGCCAATGCTCACTGATGCACGTGGGGAGCGAAGGCTGCCCGTGCGGTCCGATCAAACAGACAAGCTACTGGAGCTCAAAGTTAATGCTGGTTCTGATAGAACGATGTCAGAACACACAATGCATCACAGTTTGTTGAGTATGGGGCTGCATAGCCACAGATCAGTCAGGGTTCCCATGTTCTGCTGGGAAACCTTTGGTCCTGCCATCCATTACTTTGACACGTACCACCTACCTAAGCATTGTTGCAGACCATGTACACCCTTTCATGGAAAGGGTATTCCCTGGTGGCTGTGGCTCTTCCAGCAGGATAATGCTCCTGACACAAAGCAAAAATGGTTCAGGAATGGTTTGAGGAGCACAACAGCGAGTTTGAGGTGTCGACTTGGCCTCCAAATTCCCTAGATCTCAATCCAATCGAGCATCTGTGGGATGTGCTGAACAAACAAGAGCAATCCATGGAGGCCCTGCCTCACAATTTACAGGACTTAAAGGATCTGCTGCTAACATCTTGGTGCTAGATACCACAGCACACCTTCAGGGGTCTAGTGGAGTCCATGCCTCGATGTGTCAAGGCTGTTTTGGCAGCAAAAGGAGGACCAAAACAATATTAGGAATGTAATAGGAATATAGTGTTATGCCTGATCGGTGTATAATTAATACATTAAAACAGTAGCATGTATCAAATATTAAAGAAAACAAAGGAAAACACCAACCTATCTGCTCCTCTGTCTCTTCATCTTTTATTCTGCAGGGTTCTTCCTCAAGCTCCATCTTTACAATAGTATGTCTGTAGTTTCTCCTGCAGTAAATCGTCCTGCTAGCTTCTCCTGTGGGAAAATGGGAATATATTTATATAATAATAATAATAATAATAATAATAATAACAACAATAATGTGTAAATGTTTGACCCTAACAGTAGAACAATGTGGAGTTACCTTTAAATTATAACATTTTATAAATAAGTTTAGCATGTGCAGGATGATGATGCATCAGACAATTGGTTATTATAGGAAATAAACAGAAACACTTTTTCATTTAGCTGAGGGGTAGTTAAAAGAGGGGTAAATTGGTCCCTACTGGGGTAAGAAGCCCACAGATCAACTTTTACAGAATTAACAAATTATAGTACAACTCATTTATTTCCGTTTTTGTATATTTTCAATGTGCTGTAGTCAAGTCAAGTCATCTTTATTTATACAGCGCTTTTTACAAGTCCTTTGTTTCAAAGCAGCTTCACAGTGTTAACAGGAAAATAATGCAACATAATTTGATTCGGCTGTACAGCCGCTCTGGTGAAACGGTGATGTTATCCGGCTCATTTCAATTATCATATAGTGTCAATGCAGGCAGATCGGTAATATAGATGAGATTTAGGTGAGTAAGGAGCGGTTTTACTGCTAAGACAAAAGCTGAGATCCAACGCCCTGACCAAAACCTTCTCCCCCTCTCTCCCTCATCCCCTCCCTTTCCCCCCTTCCCCCTGATTCAAGTCCCAGAATGCAGATATACTACATATGATTTATCTTGTGAATCTATTGTTTTATCCCTTTCATGTCTGGTGTCTTTTTAAAGGTCATAGTGCGATTGGTAAAATGGTCTCAACATCACTGAAGTCACTGGTAGGGTTAGAAAGATTGAAACATATGAGAATTGTGTTCTCCTTTTTTGAGTGGTCTCTCCAAAGATATCTGATCTTCTCCCCCAAACTAGGTGTTGGTGTTACAAATATTTACAACCCTTTGTTCTGGTCTGGGTATTTAAGGAAGGGTAGCAGGGCTGCCATTGGGGAACATTCTGTAGACAGTACCCCCATCCAGTCCTAAGAGGCACTCGCACACACTGTATGTATTGTGCCAGATATGACTCTTTGAAACTATTTTCATATCACTTAATTGTATTTTATATTTTTATGCTAAAAGTTGTGAACCACGGATTCATGTTTAATTATGATGTTTAAGTTCTGTCTGGCCAAAATAAATGTTAATCTTGATTTATTCTGTATCTTTTTGAATTATTTATTTCAGTAGTGTCGCATGAGGAGTTTGTAGGAGTTTCCGTAAATCTTTCTGTCAGGGCAGATTTATACGGAGGACCCCATGACCGGAGCATGGCGCTAAGCATGAGGGGCAATCTGATTTTTGGCTGTCACTGTTATTAACAAGTTGCAGCTCTCGTGACTATTGCTAAAATTACACTTTCTGTTATGAGTAAGCATGTGCGACTCACTTAAAGGTAAAATAGTTCACTCTGCAATCCTCTGTAATATCAGAACTGACTAATTTGTGTCCGAAAAGGCTTACATGCAGAAGTCCTTCGACCAGGCCGTTAGATGGACCTTACAGGTATCCCCAACTGAGCAAGCCAAAAGCCAGAGGCAACGGTGGCAAGGAACCAAAACTCCTTCAGGGCCAGAATGGAGAAAAAAACTTTGGGAGAAACCAGGCTCAGTCGGGGTGCCAGTTCTCCTCTGGCCGATGAACAAACAGTGTATGATTATGATTCTGGCAACATTACAGATCAGAAGTCATATAAGCTAAATAGATATTTGTAAGATTATTCGAAAGATTGGAGTCGTCACGCCGGAGACGAGTTTAATGAGGATGTCGCATCGATGTGGCATTTACAGGGGGAGTTTAATTGACACGCTCTCTGCAGATGTTTCAGGTCATATCCAGGCGCAAGTCCACCATCTGATCTGGATACGGCCCGGATCCTTCGGGATAAACAGAGAGACTAACATTAGCATAGATGCCGTTCTTCTTATGATGTAACGAGTACATCAGGTGTTATGGGAAGTGTTCCCGGTTCCGGCTGACCTAGTTAATGCAGCCTAACAATCATTTACTGATTTGAATAATAGAGATTGATAATGTTCTATGTGTAAGCCATAGTAAAGAGATCCGTTTTTAGTCTAGATTTAAACTGATAGAGTGTGTCTGCTTCCCGAACAATGCTAGGAAGACTGTTCCAGAGTTTAGGTGCTAAATAGGAAAAGGATCGACCGCCTGCAATTGATTTTAATATTCTAGGTATTATCAACTGGCCGGAGTTTTGATACCGCAATAGACGTGATGGAGTATAATGCGTTAAGAGCTCCCTCAAGTACTGGGGAGCTAAACCATTTAGTGCTTTATAAATAATAAGCAAGATTTTAAAATGTATTTAAATGTTTAATAGCGAGCCAGTGCAGTGTTGACAGAACCGGGCTAATATGATTATACTTCCTGGTTCTAGTAAGAGCTCGAGCTGCTGCGTTTTGAACCAGCTGGAGTTTGTTTATTAAGCAAGTAGGGCAACCACCCAGTAGAGCATTACAATAATCTAGCCTTGAGGTCATGAACGCATGAACTAACTATTCAGCATTTTGCATTGAAAGCATGTGCCGTAATTTAGATATATTTTTAAGATGGTAGAATGCAGTTTTACAGATGCTAGAAACGTGTCTTTCAAATGAAAGATTGGTATCAAAGAGCACACCCAGGTTCCTCACTGACGACGAGGACTTGACAGAGCAGCCATCGAGTGTTAGACAGTATTCTAGGTTACTACTTGTGGAGCTTTTTTGTCCAATAATTAAAAATTCTTTTTTTTCTGAATTAAGTTGCAAGAAATTACTAGACATCCAATGTTTTATATCAGCTATGCATTCCGTTAATCTTGTGAACTGGTAAATTTCGTCAGGGGCGTGAATAAATATAGAGCTGAGTATCATCAACATAACAATGAAAACTAACGCCATGCTTCCGAATGATATCTCCCAGTGGTAGCATGTACAGGGTGAAAAACAACGGTCTTAGCCTTGCGGTACTCCATACGTAATCGGTGTGACATCTCTTCATTTACTGCTACAAACTGATAACGGTCAAATAAGTATGATTTAAACCATGTCAGTGCAATTCCACTAATGCCAACATAATTTTCGAGTCTATTCAAAAGAATGTTGTGGTCGATACTTTTGAATGCAGTGCTAAGATCAAGTAACACTAATAGAGAGATACAACCACGATCGGATGATAAGAGTAAATAATTTGTAACTGATGAGAGCAGTCTCAGTGCTATGATACGGTCTAAATCCTGACTGGAAATCCTCACAGATATCATTTCTTTCTAAAAAGGAACATAATTGTGAAGACACTGCGTTTTCCAGGATTTTTGACAGAAAGGGTAGATTTGAGATCGGCCTGTAATTGACTAATTCTGTAGGATCAAGTTGCGTTTTTTTTAATGAGTGGTTTGATAATAGCCAACTTAAAATTTTCGGTATATATCCTACTGACAAGGATGAATGAATGATATTAAGAAGAGGATCTATGACCTCTGGAAGCATCTCTTTTAATAGCTTAGTCGGTGTAGGGTCTAGCATATGTTGTTGATTTTGATGATTTAATGAGTTTAGCCTATTCTTCTTCTCCTATAGCGGTGAACGAGTGTAATTGTTCTTCAGTGACACTGCAATGCACTGTCTGATGTGATACTGTAGTAGTAGCATGCGACTAAAGTAGCACTAAAGTAGCATGGTTATAATTTTCTTCCTAATATTATCAATCTTACACGTAACGAAGTTCATAAAGTCATTACTGCTGTGCTGTTTACAAACATCAGAATTTGAAGCTTTATTTTTGGCACTGTATCGAATAAATACCTAGGGTTGTGTTTGTTTTCTTCTAAGAGAGTCGAGAAATGCGTAGATCTAGCAGTTTTTACGGCCTTTCTGTATGCATTCATGCTCTCTCTCCACGAATTGCGAAACACCTCTAGTTTTGTTTTCTTCCAGCTGCGCTCCATTTTTCTGGCTGCTGTTTTAATGGCCAGGTGTGCTCGTTGTACCATGGCGTTGGACTATTTTCTTTAATCTTCGTTAAGAATGAAGTTTTAAATCCAACCCGAGCCAATCCGAGAAGCGTCTAGTAAACAAACAACATTATGTCAGTGCTCATCTAAACTAGAAACAGCGATGCTGAAGTGTGTGAGAACTGATGAATGCAAACCTTTATTTATTTGTATTAAATATTTTTATCACTATGCTGCCATTTTTCATCAATCATTTTATTGTATGTACTTTACACATATTAAAAATTAATTAAGAAATGTAAACTCAACAGGTATGAAATATGATAAGTAAGAGAGAAACACTGGTAATGAGAAGACAAGCACTGGACTGCTGCAGGTTAGTGGGGAAATATACTTATTTACAATGCACAGTTGGATATATTTGGATATAAAATATATTTATAGGAACATTTTAGCAGGTTAATTCATGTTAACGCAGAGAACATGATACATTGTTGTAATGAATTTACAGCCGTAAAGCTGGCTTTAGGTCTGGCTTCCTCAGTCCACCATATAGCCCATAGAATTGATATCAACTCAGTAGTGAGAACATATTACATTACATTTTACATTTATGCATTTGGCAGAACCCATGACCTTGGCGTTGCTAGCGCCACGCTCTTATTGTTTGAGCTACAGGAAAGCCATTAGAAATATGTCGGCAAACCCTAGCTGCTCCACATACATCCCAAATCCAGCTCTCCCACTAACTGGATCTCTAGATCCATCTGTAAAAACAATCATAGTCTACTGTGCTAGTCTACTCTGCATAGTCTACAAACATACTCTCACTGATTGAATTAAGATATTCTACTATTCTTGGTGTCATCTCCTCCTTATCTTAGCACAATATTCAGTTTAGGCAGCACCCAATAGGGTATAGGTATCTATTTTTTTATGCTGTACAATACTTCCCTGTTCCATGCCCATCTTCCTAGACCACTGATTTACAATGTCATGGTTTTTCCTGGGTCAAAAATGTTTTTTGGTGGTGGCTGACAGACATGGTCATCCACACACACAGTAAAAAGTACCCTACCCACGTGATCTGCGAGTGCAATACTGACAATATATGTAAAATAAATGCAAAGGATCAGTTTGTAATTTTTGGCTTATCTTATTTTGATATCTCATGTATGATCTCTTACCTTGATGTTTGTTTCTTTTGTTCTTCATTTTTACACTATTTACTGATAATTGTTTTGGTATAATCATATCAATATTAAAAAGTAGCATTTAACTAATTTAAATAATTTTATACTATTTAATAAAATTATCAGCTAACAACAACTTTGTTCTGGTTTGACCTAACTCCAGTCTACACTAAATGAGTTTATATATTTTACTACACATTGTCAATATAAATAACCTGAAAATACTGTGGATTATTAAGACTAATTCTTGCTAAATGGGGTGAGCACACTTGTGCTCTCATTTCAGAAATGATTAAACAGATCAGTTATTTTAACCAGTCATTAAAATGATTCGGTTCAAAGGAGTCATTCGGTCGCGAATTGGACATTAGCAGACGCGTTGTGTGCAAAGTGTGCTCCACTTCTCATGTTTATGTCCCTTCCCTCGCTCACTTCTCTTCTTCTCTAGACTCGGATGTGTGTCGTTGCTCGAGCGCCTCCACTCTTTATATTTAGATAACAGGCAATGCGTTGCGGTAAAGGGAAGTTGTTCATTCAAAGTGAAGAGCATCAAGTAGACATTACAAACAGTAGCTTTAGAAAGACACAAACTTTCAGGCTATAACGACCATGATTTATCTTCAGAAGCTGCATCCTAATTGGTATTTAGACACATTTACACAGCGTTTATTGCAGCTCAGAGGCGGCAGGAATGCAATTACAATTACATAAATAATGCCATTAGATGAATGGGTTTATAATGAGTATTAAAGTGAGTCATTATTTACTCTCCCTTATGTCGTTTCAAACCGGTATGACTGTCTGTGCAACATAAAAGATGATAATTTAATAAATGTTTTAGTATTTTGTTTGTTCATACAATGGAAGTCGATGCCCAGCAAATGTAACTGGTCTGTTTGCGTTGTGTTTTGTGTGTTAGGAAGAGCAGGACAGCATTCGGCAGTTTCACTGATCTTTTATTCCTGATAAAGAACAAATAAAAGCAGTCTCTTTGTGAACGAGAGTCACCCTTGTTTCCTAAAATGAATATGATGTACACCTGTCACCATGTGCTTCATTTCCACTTATAAGACAAAAGAGTAAAATGACACAAGTAAAATAATTTTAATATTAGCAGACGCGTTGTGTGCGAATCCCGTCCCGAATCGCGAAAGATGTCAACACAGAAAACACTTAATAACTGAATATAATTTGTTTCCCGTTTACTGAAAGTATGCTTCATGTCAGCTGGTCAGAGAAGAGTCAGCGTTTTTTGAGCGCAGTTCACACCCAGCTGTAATTCAAGGAAAAAAATTGTACGAATGCACTACGTGCAACATGGATTCGGTCTTCCAATTCGCCTACTTATACTACGACCTAAAAGTATGTACTCTTTTTGTTAAGAAAAAGTACATACTTTTGAGTGTGTAGCAGAAGAGTATGGAAGCTTTGGGATGTACTACTTCGTCCGTCATGTTTGTAGTTTTTTAACACTTTTTATCCACGTTTGTAGTTCTAATCGAATCCTCGTCCAACATATCTCTATATATTGCAACAACAACAAAAAAGCACCCAATCAACATACAGCAGCTGCTGGTTAGAGGAGCAATCGTGTAGTGATTATTGTCACCAGCAGATGGTGCTGTGAGATACGCCGACTCTACTTGGTTGCGCAGCTACTTTATGAAGAACGTAACCGAGAGCAAAGAAACACAGAAGAAAGTCAAGTAGCAAAAGAAACAGTTTTTGTGCGGGACTTTTGTCCCCAAAAGTTCCGCAGTCACAAAGCAGTGATTACCACACATCTGAACGTTAACTATAAAAAAACCTAAACAATTGACCCTTTGCTAAGCCCCGCCCTCCTTAGTTACGTTGCTACGAAAATAATTAAATAGTAAAAAATTGAAGCTAAAGCCCACAGGTCCCAGCGCAAGCAGCAGCCGCCTCATACGCTGACCATTCAAATGGGAAACACACAAATTGAGGAACAGCTATGTTCATGTACAGCAGGGTAAGTGAAATTAGAAAATAATCTAATAATTATAAATCAAACAGTTTATCCATAAGTCTTGTGGAATAAACATTAGCCGGACCACTTTGCAATGATATCATTCTCCCGCTTATATTTTTTGCGTGCCAGGCTACTGCTCACATGTCACAAACTTTTAGGATACCGGGTATCAGATCTGCCCAATCCGTACGCACAACGCTCCGGCATGTTTCCCTCGCTCGAAAGCTTGACAGACCTTCCGCGCCTAGTTACGGTTGCTAAGCCATGATTGGCCTGTTGCGGTTTTCGGGCGTGGCTTAGCGAAGGGTCAATTACACTTGCAACAAATACATGTGCAGAATACACATACTTTATGCTTAAAATAAGCCTAAAATGCAAACTAACAAGACCAATTAAGGATAGTAAGCACCAACGTAACAAAACATTTGAAGTAAAAAAAGTAATTTATATAGTATAAACTTATAAAAATAAAATATGTAATACAATTATAAAAATGTTAAAATATTTGTTAGTTTAATTTATCATATTTATGTTGTATTATTTTCGTGTTGTATATTGTTTTGAACTGCTTATTTACAATGGTTACTATTAACTGTTTTCATGGTTTGTTTGTTTTTTTAATTGTATTAAACCCATACCAAAAATCCTAATAATCAATCTAAATCATAATAGGCTAATTATTAATGTTAATAATAATATAGGAGCCCACAAAAAAAAAAAAAAAAAAAAAATATATATATATATATATATATATATATATATATATATATATATATATATATATATATATATATATATATATATATATATATTCAAAAATGTATTGTCCCTGTTTTTTAATTAAAAGATAACAAATGAGATTTTAATGATATTTTGACCACTCAAATAGGAAGTGTCCCCGGTTTCCATTTCAGAAATGTGGTCACCTTATAGTAAAGGGGTTGTGGTTTTACAGAGGGGATGGTTTGTCATTTATAAATAAGGAGGAAAAAATGAGCCCTGCTTACATTAGATATGATTTATCACTAAAAACTATGGTTTACCAGATTTCATTTGATCATTACATAAAACACAACTCGCAAGCTTTAAAAATGATGTGAAAACCAGTGAACATCATTCGGTTCATTTCTGAGTGATTCACTAAATGAGCCGACTCGTTTGCGTTTATATGTCTCCTAATAACTGATAAATGAATGTACTCACAGTGTGAAAGCATCAGATTTAGAGCAGAATGAACGGCTGTGCTCCACTTCTCATGTTTATGTCCCTTCCCTCGCTCACTTCTCTTCTTCTCTAGACTCGGATGTGTGTCGTTGCTCGAGCGCCTCCACTCTTTATATTTAGATAACAGGCAATGCATTGCGGTAAAGGGAAGTTGTTCATTCAAAGTGAAGAGCATCAAGTAGACATTACAAACAGTAGCTTTAGAAAGACACAAACTTTCAGGCTATAACGACCATGATTTATCTTCAGAAGCTGCATCCTAATTGGTATTTAGACACATTTACACAGCGTTTATTGCAGCTCAGAGGCGGCAGGAATGCAATTACAATTACATAAATAATGCCATTAGATGAATGGGTTTATAATGAGTATTAAAGTGAGTCATTATTTACTCTCCCTATGTCGTTTCAAACCGGTATGACTGTCTGTGCAACATAAAAGATGATAATTTAATAAATGTTTTAGTATTTTGTTTGTTCATACAATGGAAGTCGATGCCCAGCAAATGTAACTGGTCTGTTTGCGTTGTGTTTTGTGTGTTAGGAAGAGCAGGACAGCATTCGGCAGTTTCACTGATCTTTTATTCCTGATAAAGAACAAATAAAAGCAGTCTCTCTGTGAACGAGAGTCACCCTTGTTTCCTAAAATGAATATGATGTACACCTGTCACCATGTGCTTCATTTCCACTTATAAGACAAAAGAGTAAAATGACACAAGTAAAATAATTTTATATACATAAATTGGAGTGAAAATATAGACATAATAGCAACAATTGAATAAGATTAACAAGGGCCCAAAATAACCTCACCTCTCTAGTGCATCGCCAATGCCAAGAGGAAGAGGAGGGGACAGAACAGGAAGTGATATTGACTCATGATGTCATCACCACAATTAAAGGGGAAAGCACTCACATTTCAATTGACCTATCGGTAAGCCCCTCCCCTCGAACGCAGATGAGCCAATGGCAGTTGAGTATCAGTTGTGCTGGAACCGGAACTCGGACGCCTTTAGGTTTCAGTGCCATAGAGAAACTTCGGAAAATCCGAAGCACTCATCGGTTAGATAGTGTTTATGCTACAAAAATGGTAAAGCAATGTGCACTGTAACACTGATTCCAGGGACCCTGAAAGGATTTTCTGGTTGTCATACGCTCATTAAGTTGCGACTAAAGTTAGCGAGTCCCTGCTAACACACAGTGGACAACTCACGGACGACTGCCGCCTACATACAAAACAAAACGCAACATAAAGTCCAGGCCTGGTCCTCTCTCGTCTTACACTGTCGTCACTCCTTTTATGCTCCCGTCACTCCTCCGTGAGACAAGACCGGTGTGGCGCAAAGCTGACCCTCATTATCATTCACCACACACGTAAATACGGTCTCTCTTCTTCTTCTGTGTGACAAGCAAGCGTCAGAAGCGTAAAGTGCCGCAGCACCACCTTGTGTACCGGGAGCGTCATCTACTGTTTTGCACGTTCACTCTGAGCATCGTCAGTGAAAATCGCTTGGGTGTGAACACTCAAGACGTGCCGCGTTTCGAAAAACGCTGGCGATAAGCGTGCGTGATATTCACCCCGGTGTGTTCAGGCCTTAAAGCTTCTCCTGTTTGCATTGTGATCTGTAAACCATCACTTCCAAATTAATCTCCCGCCATATTTATTTTTAAATCTTTTATATATCCCTTCATGGCACATTTCATGCTCCACAGGTGACGAGAGGTGGTCCTTCTGGGTTACAGACGTTATTGTGATTTATCTTCCAATTTGTTTTTGTTTACATTTTTGATATTTCTGTGAGTTTAGATAGTTAAATGACATTTCTTTTTACAGTCTATTAGATATGTTTACGGTCTGCATTATCTGTCTTACTAAAGGAGGACTCCTATTTTGATGGGTATTACAGTCCACGGGCAGTGAAAGGGAGAGCTAGCAGTTTAACAGAGTTGTTTTGCAGATACAAAGTTTACAGTTTATTAGTACCCCTGAAAAAGGCGGTCTGTATTTGTTTACTGTTAGTCGTATATGAGCGTTTTTGTGTAATTTGCTGTGTATGTTAATGATTAATGCAACGGAGAGAGAGCGTTTGTGAATGAGACGTTAATGCGCACTTATGCTGTTTGTTTAGCTCTCACAGTGATTTTTTTTAGAGTGAAACACGATGTAATAGACTTCACTGGAGTGGTGCAGAGTTGCCATGGAAACGGCACAGCAACACAAATGACAAGCCGCAAAAACGTCCACTCTCACTGTTGTTTTCACTGCATTGAGTGCACACATGTGAGTTTAGTCCAGGGGTTTTATAAAATTCTCCTTCAAATCACAGACGTTTGGGTGACTTAATATATCCAGGAAGCGCATTACAGGCTTGGCAATGTGTCAATCATAGCACCAATGCATTGCCAGCAAAGTTTTAATGGAAAAATTTATTTGAATGAGAAACTACTCTTTACTAGGACTGGGTATCGATTCAGATGTTCCAATTCGATTTGATTTCGATTCAACTCAATGAATATAGATTTAATACAAATACTACAGGTATTTATAAAAAGAACAGTGAACATAAGTTTACAAGTGGGTAATTCAAAAGAAATTAAGAGCCACAACATTATATTAAACTCTGTATATTAAACTCCATTTTAGGTACACTCCCTAAAACAGAACCCATCTCTATATTTCAAATGCATACAATTGTTAAATACAATACCATTTTGCAACTTTATTCTAAGATTTATCTGAGAAGTATTTTATACATTTGTTTTTATTGATATTTTGATATATTTCTTCTAAAACATAAAAAGGATATTGGATGATTTTCAGCAATTTTCAGTACACAAGCTTTTCTTTTCTTTCTTTTTGCGCCCGTCGTGTGTGCAGATACTTTTCATTCACGAGAAGCGCTCATATCCGGACATGAGTAGTTGCCATGGTAACGAACAACAATACCTTAACGTGCTGACTTATGTGGACTAACTTTAATTAGAGGAAATCTGTTTATAAATGTAAGCTATTAGGTTTGAATTAGTGGTCCTGCGCTGTCTATTGACTCAGTTGATTTGAATATGTCTAATGGCTAACGTACGTGCTCAAGTGAATGCTCAAGTTTGATCATAAGGCAAGGCAAGCATTCGCGTGTATGTGATCTATTTTTAGCGTTTGTGTGCTCGGCTGTGGGGGTGTTGCAACGTCTGGGTGATGTCTCATCAAATGCTTCCGCAGATTTGTAGTATTACACAGCATTACAAAAGGCGACAACGCACCAGAAGCCGCCATTTAAGCACTGACAGGCGCGCCTCTCACTCCTTTGTAGCACTGCGCAAGTGATGATCTAGTGGAAAAGTGAAACAATGTGTCTGATTTTTCTCAGTCGTTACAGTCTGCTTCAAAAGACCAGGGAGAATGAAGGCAATAAAATAATTCACCTCTATTTGCACTCATACACAACATTTTCTCATTTAGACAACTTCAGGCAATGTTTTTTCTTATGAGTCTGTAGAGTGGATAACTGGGTGAAACTCTTCCCACAGTGTGAGCACATGTACGGTTTCTCTCCAGTGTGAACTCTCTGGTGTTGATTTAAGTGGCTGGACACTATGAAGGTCTTCCCACAGTCAAAGCACATATAAGGTCTCACACCAGTATGAACTTTAAGGTGTCTTCTTAAACCGGATTCAAAAACAAAAGCTTTCTCACATTGATCACAGCTGAACGACCTCACTCCAGAGTGAGCGCGCAGATGACCTTTGAAATGTTTTTTGTGAGCAAAACTCTTTCCACACTGAGAGCATGTGAACGGTTTTTCTCCAGTGTGAATCCTCATGTGTCTGTTATGGGTTGATATATCTGAGAAACTCTTTCCACACTGACTGCATGTGAATGGTTTTTCTCCAGTGTGAACTCTCATGTGTCTTCTAAGTTTTGATTTTTCTGAGAAACTCTTTCCGCACTGAGTGCATGTGAATAGTTTTTCTCCAGTGTGAATCCTCATGTGTCTGTTAAGGGTTGATATATCTGAGAAACTCTTTCCACACTGACTGCATGTGAATGGTTTTTCTCCAGTGTGAATTCTCATGTGTCTCTTATGGGTTGATATATCTGAGAAACTCTTTCCACACTGAGAGCATGTGAACGGTTTTTCTCCAGTGTGAATTCTCATGTGTGTCTTAAGGGTTGATTTATTTGTGAAACTCTTTCCACACTGAGAGCAGGTGAAAGATCTTTTAACTCCAGCTTTTCGAGTTGTGAAATTCTTTTCAGTCTGTGAAATGTTTCTGTCTTCATTTGTGAAATGCTGTTTGTCTTCAGTCACTTCCATCGGGTCTAAAATCAACATTAAATTCCCATAATTTAATAAAAGGAGGAGGATACATTACAAACAAAATACAGTTTTCTACTGAGTCTAATAATAGCTAGCTTTAGATGTACACTCACCTAAAGGATTATTAGGAACACCTGTTCAATTTCTCATTAATGCAATTATCTGATCAACCAATCACATGGCAGTTGCTTCAATGCATTTAGGGGTGTGGTCCTGGTCAAGACAATCTCCTGAACTCCAAACTGAATGTCAGAATGGGAAAGAAAGGTGATTTAAGCAATTTTGAGCGTGGCATGGTTGTTGGTGCCAGGCGGCCCGGTCTGAGTATTTCACAATCTGCTCAGTTACTGGGATTTTCACGCACAACCATTTCTAGGGTTTACAAAGAATGGTGTGAAAAGGGAAAAACATCCAGTATGCGGCAGTCCTGTGGGCGAAAATGCCTTGTTGATGCTAGAGGTCAGAGGAGAATGGGCCAAATGATTCAAGCTGATAGAAGAGCAACTTTGACTGAAATAACCACTCGTTACAACCGAGGTATGCAGCAAAGCATTTGTGAAGCCACAACACGCACAACCTTGAGGCGATGGGCTCCACCCCCCACCGGGTACCACTCATCTCCACTACAAATAGGAAAAAGAGGCTACAATTTGCACAAGCTCACCAAAATTGGACAGTTGAAGACTGGAAAAATGTTGCCTGGTCTGATGAGTCTCGAATTTCTGTTGAGACATTCAGATGGTAGAGTCAGAATTTGGCGTAAACAGAATGAGAACATGGATCCATCATGCCTTGTTACCACTGTGCAGGCTGGTGAAGGTGGTGTAATGGTGTGGGGGATGTTTTCTTGGCACACTTTAGGCCCCTTAGTGCCAATTGGGCACCATTTAAATGCCACGGCCTACCTGAGCATTGTTTCTGACCATGTCTATCCCTTTATGACCACCATGTACCCATTCTCTGATGGCTACTTCCAGCAGGATAATGCACCATGTCACAAAGCTTGAATCATTTCAAATTGGTTTCTTGAACATGACAATGAGTTCACTGTACTAAAATGGCCCCCACAGTCACCAGATCTCAACCCAATAGAGCATCTTTGGGATGTGGTGGAACGGGAGCTTTGTGCCCTGGATGTGCATCCCACAAATCTCCATCAACTGCAAGATGCTATCCTATCAATATGGCCAACATTTCTAAAGAATGCTTTCAGCACCTTGTTGAATCAATGCCACGTAGAATTAAGGCAGTTCTGAAGGCGAAAGGGGGTCAAACACAGTATTAGTATGGTGTTCCTAATAATCCTTTAGGTGAGTGTATTGTTATATGTCAGTTTTCTTAATATTAATGTTCCTCATCAGTCATTAAACAGAATGAAGGAAAACACCAACCTATTTGTTCCTCTGTCTCTTCATCTTTTATTCTGCAGGGTTCTTCCTCAAACTCCATCTTTACAATAGTATGTCTGTAGTTTCTCCTGGAGTAACTCCTCCTGCTTGCTGCTGCTTCTCCTGTGGGAAGATGGGAATATTCCCAGCATTTAAACTCATGAACAGCTGTGGGAGCAGCTTCACTGACTGAAGGTGTGAATTGTGGTCGCTGTTAATCATCACACTAAAGCCTTGTTTATACTTTCGCCTGGCTCCGCAGCACGAGCCTCCACTGACTGTGCGTGCTCCTCCCCAAACGGACGAGGCGTTTATACTTGACATGCTCGTGGTTGTACTATTCTTAGACACGACAGAAGGCGACTCGGAGTAATTGTTCTATAAACCAACAGGAAACAGCTGTGAGAAGAAGTAATGTAGGCCTACACAGGTAAAGATATTTATTTAACACTTCACCAAAAACCACACTACAAAAGAATCATGTAAAACTAAGTAAACCTTGATATTATAACTTGTGACATGAGAACAAAATGTATGTAGCCTATACATGTATACAATTAAATTAAACTCTTAAATATTTCCTAATTTCACTAAACATTTTGATTTAGTTGTGAATTTATTATTAAACATGGACCTTTATTTTCAATAAATGGCTTATTTGTGATTTTGTAAGCTAATTTCGTAAATAAAAGCAACTAATGTACATGCAAACTGTGTGATGAGACGTCATGCACTGCTAGATTCGCCTAGAACTCGTACATCTTTGGATGCAGAGCAGCGTGAAAAGTAAAAAAAAATGCGTTGCACACCGCCATGCAAAATGGGGTCTTGCGCACTCAACGCGCACAACCGCCCACTCCGTGATTACGTCATTTTTTCCACGCGCACCCTCGCACTCGTGCGGACGCACAAATTTGCTTAATCTTGTGAGTTGAGTTGAAAATCATTGTGAGCGTTAGCTGATCTTAAAGTTCAAAGATGACCATGTTCTCTGTGATTAACTAAGGCTCATGAAGGTTTAGGAAGCTCAGCCCTGGTCAGTTGTAGCTCCAAGCCACATTAAACACACCTGAATCAGGTAACCAAGGTCAGGATTACTACAAATCCAAATTTGCAGGAGCCTGGCCCTCCAGGATGTCAGTGCCAACAATTTCCTGCAACAGAACAGTGTCAATAAATAAGCTAAAGTAAACCTAAAAAAAGTATTGTATTTACTTGGAAACGTGGTTCCCAACAATATGCAGATATAAGACCATAATAAATAAAAATGTACTTGGTAACTGATGTAACCTCGGTTCCCTGAGATAAGGGAACAAGTATTGCATCTATATCTAGACGCTAGGGAAAAATTTCTCTCCAAAATACTTCAGCCTTTTATAAAATAACGCAGTGCTTACTGCACAGCCATAACAGTGCCTACTCACACGCTATTGGCTGGTCAGTGGGAACTGCACGAACCAATGGCAGAGCGACGTAACCGCGTGAACCAAACGGTGTGAAGCCCGCCGAGCTGAGTGCAGAACTCGTCAGAAAGGGCCGGCATCTGCCTATAAAAGACGCTCAAATTGCCATGGAAGTCTATGCAATACTCATTCCCTTATCTCAGGGAGCCGAGGTTATGTCAATAACTGAATACGTTCTCTTTTGAATGGACTGTTTCTAGATGCAAGGGGAACCTAACCAATCACGCCATGCTATGATAACCCAATGCTACCCAAGTTGGGACGCTAGCATGAGGGTCCTAAACTAGAGTTTATTGACATTGCACTAGAGGCAAAGACCCTTAAATGTGAAAGGCCCTGCTCACTGAGGCTAGTCACAATCATAATGAAGGGACTTATGTGCTTGCATTGCAGGGATGTTTGAGTCATAGACCCCAAAGCGCTAACTGCGAAGGGCTGGGCTCGTCGAGGCTCACCTTTTTTTGTCATACAGAAAGGATACGTGCCTGCAGAGCAGGGACTTCCAAACTGTAAAATCTGGCGAGGGTAGACGGCGAAGACCAGCCGGCCGCTCTTGAGATATCACCAATAGATACTCCTTGACCACGCCCAGGAGGAGGCCATGCCTCATGTGGAGTGATCCCTGACACCTATGGAGTACTGCAGCCCCAAAGAAACGTAGGCTTAAGCGATAGCATTCACCAACCATCTAGATAGTCTTTGCTTCGTTACTGGAAGCCCTTTGGTGCAGCCACAGAAGCTTTGAAAAAGCTGCTCCGACTGTCTGTACTGGGCTAAGCGCTCAATGTATGCTCTCAGATACATATAATGATATAGGAAGGTCTTGAGGGCTGGCACTACTGCCAGCATTTCCAGACAGATGATCTGTAACCATGTCTCCATGCTTGACCATGAGCCGAAGGCCGGTTCGCCCTCATACAGAGTGCCCAACCTGTGTTGACCACCATTCGTCTTGAGCTCACCCCTGACTCGACGAGACTGGGTTTTGACACAACCGTTGTTTACTCTGATCAAAAGGCGGGCCAAGTGCCAAGCTTGGGGAGGAACCTGTGGTTTTAGCCAGTACTGCAGCAGGCCCAGTGGGAGTACTGATGAAGCTGATGCCATGAGGCCTATCATTCTCTAAAAGGTTCTGAGGGGTCTGTTGGTCCCCGTTTCGAACAAGCACGTGAGCTGCCAGATAGACTGTGATCACTCGTCTGACAGTCATGCCCTTATTTGGGTTCAGTCTGACCAGACCAGAACGAGCCAGTCGTAGTTCAAGATGCTCATTCCCATTTGTCTCAAAGCAGAAAGTGCTGCATCCATGCACTTTGTAAAAGTTTGAGGGGCCAGGGACAGTCCGAATGGTAGGACTGTATACTGGTTAGCCTTCCCGACGAACGTGAATCTCAAGAACAGTCTGTGACGGGGAATTATCTGGATATGAAAGTAAGCATCTTTCAGATCCACTGAGAAGAACCAATCCATCGGGCGAACCTGTGTGAGGATTTGCTTCAATGTTAAAATTCTGAATATTCATTTGATAAGGGTGTAAGGACCGGTTTTACTGCTAAGACAAAAGCTGAGATCCAACACCCTGCATTAAAACAATAAAACTCAATCTGAAGAGAAGATCTCACAGAGAAACTGTAGGACACCGCCCTGACCAAAACCCTCTCCCCCTCTCTACCTCCCTTTCCCCCTTCCCCCTGATTCAAGTCCCAGAATGCAGATATACTACATATGATTTATCTTGTGAATCTATTGTTTTATCCCTTTCATGTCTGGTGTCTTTTTAAAGGTCATAGTGCGATTGGTAAAATGGTCTCAACATCACTGAATTCACTGATAGGGTTAGAAAGATTGAAACATATGAGACTTGTGTTCTCTTTTTGAGTGGTCTCTCCAAAGATATCTGATCTTCTCCCCCCAAACTAGGTGTTTGTGTTGCAAATAGTTACAACCCTTTGTTCTGGTCTGGGTATTTAAGGAAGGGTAGCAGGGCTGCCATTTGGGAACATTCTGTAGACAGAAGCCCCCATGCAGTGTTGTGTCAGTGTCATAAGAGACACGCACACACACTGTATGTATTGTGCCAGATATGACTCTTTGAAACTATTTTCATATTACTTAATTGTATTTTATGCTGAAAGTTGTGTACCATGGATTCATGTTTAATTATGTTCTTTAAGTTCTGTCTGGCCAAAATAAATGTTAATCTTGATTTATTCTGTATTTTTCATAAATCATTACTCAAGTAGTGTCGCATGAGGAGTTTTGTAGGAGTTTCCGTAAATCTTTCTGTCAGGGCAGATTCATACCGAGGACCCCATGACCGGAGCATGGCGCTAAGCATGAGGGGCAATCTGATTTCTGACTGTCACTGTTATTATCAAGTTACAGCTCTCGTGACTATTGCTAAAATTACACTTTCTGTTATGAGTAAGCATTTGCGACTCACTTAAAGGTAAAATAGTTCACTCTGTAATCCTCTGTAATATCAGAACTGACTAATTTGCGTCCGTGAGGTAATGTAATTATAATCGCGAGCATTATCCTCTGAGCGACTCCGGGTCCCATGGAGGAACGAGTATTTGAAATTAAGAGATACTAAGAGAAATCAAAGATCTAAATTAAATCACAACTAAACTTATGATCAGCTGTTAAGTTACAAATGTAACAAATGTAACAAAGTTACAAAGAATTGGAGTAAGATCAAATTATTCATGGAGTCAGATTTAAAATTCGATGGTCATAAATTAAGTGAATCCAACAGAAGTGCTGAGAAGGCGAACACGCAGAAGTCCTTCGACCAGGCCGTTAGATTCCGTCCTTGGGCTAACGGATGGACCTTACAAGGGCTATGTTCAAATGTCTGAGGTCTAGAATGAGCCTGAGGCCACCATCCTTTTAGGGAACAAGTACAGGCTGTAGAAGCCTGACTTGCTCTCGGCTGGTGGCACCAGCTCTATAGCCCCCTTTTCCAATTAGCTCATCACTTCGGCATGGAGGGAGACACGTTGCTCCTTGCTGAAGTGTGTTATACCCGGGAAGCAGGGTGGGTTGCGAGTGAACTGGAGAGAGTAACCTTGCTCTATTGTGTTTAGAACCCATTGTGACACACCGGGGATAGTTTCCAAGCCTCGGCCCGGTCGGTCAGGGGTTTCATAGTGTCGAGTGGCGGCATGCTGCATTTGAGCAGGGCACGACCCTCGTGTGGTGTGAAAGAGTGCCCTTTTGTTGAGCATTTATCTTTTTTATTGGGTTTACTCTAACAGTGGTCAAGTGTAAGGGGAAATCGCACTTGAGCGGGCTCGCCGCTTACATTCGCAACAACAACATTCTTTCCCTCGGCCGGATCTGAATCGGTCCACTGGGGGGGAAACTCGGACCTGCTCTGCAGATTAGGACTGCTTCCTCTGCTCAGCCCAGTATTATCTTAGGCTGAGGTTCCTGACACTTGGGTGCTAAGTGTTTCATCTGACTGGGGCGCTGCCGCTGCTCAGGTGCTGGTCAGGGATGAGTAGCTGCAGGCGTTGGTTTTGTCTGCTGCCGAGTCTGCGTTTTCTGGCTCACTGTGGACTTCCGGGAAGAATGGTGTGACTCGAGGGGCCTGCTGGCGCCCCGGCAGGAACTACTCATTGCTGCGTGTAGGCTCCTCAGGTGAGGCCCAGTGAAAGTTCGAGAGTTGGAAAGTTCATGTTATTTTAAGTGTTTGTTTTCCAGTAGCTGGCAGGATCGATCTGATGCATGTAACTGTGCACTTTGTTGTGCTTGTGTAGATAGATGCTTTGTGACTATATTTTTGTTGTTACTCAGGGCGAAACATCAGAGAAACATCAACGAAAAACAAAGCCCCACTTTATTTTCACCACTACTCTAGGGATTTATGATGGCCCTTTTAATAACATTTTAATAAGATCATAGACTATATTACATTACCATATGTTCTGCCATTTACTTGCCTCAAACCACTGTATTATTATAATTTTAATTTAATATCATTTTATTATAATTATTGTTTTTATTGTTTTGTTACATTGAATTTATTGCTGCACTTTAATAGGCCTGTGTGAATAATATCATAAAACTAAACACATTTAGGGCCAGATTTACTGAACAGGACAAACTAGTGAAATACTAGATAATTCAGTGACAGAGCGGTCTGAACAAATCCAAATTATTTAATTATGCAAGCATGTTTGGCCAATTCACAGAAAGTACAGTTATTAGGTTTACCTAGTTTAGATGTTTATGTTTCTCATCAAAGAGAATGAAGGAAAACACCAACCTATCTGTTCCTCTGTCTCTTCATCTTTTATTCTGCAGGGCTCTTCCTTAAACTCCATCTTTACAATAGTATGTCTGTAGTTTCTCCTGGAGTAACTCCTCCTGCTTGCTGCTGCTTCTCCTGCGGGAAGATGGGAATATTCCCAGCATTTAAACTCTCATGAGCGGCTGTGGGAGCGGCTTCACTGACTGAAGCTGTGAACTGTGAATTTAGCAGATGATCACACTTACAATCACTCTCAATTATCCAGGTGTTTTGCTCAAACGATTCTACTATTAAATTAAAATTATTTTGGAGACCTACACTTTTCAGGGCTTCACAGCTCTAACAGTGGATCAATAGGGTGATCATTTCTGAATGGAAAGCATGCTGACGATTGATTGAACCATTCTCTGGCATTACAGTTCAGTTCTTACTGATCAATTGCTGTTATTTATACATGTAAAGAATTGTAATATTTAACTTGCATAAATTTTACAAAATAGCTATTCAACAATCTAATGGGGATGGTAAAGGGGTTGTGGTTTTACAGAGGAGTGATTTTTGTCATTTTATCAATAAGGAGAAAAAAACGAGCCCTGCTTACATTAGATATGATTTATTATTAAAAACTTTGTTTACCAGATTTCATGTGATCATCACATAAAATGAAAACACAACTCATAATCGTCACAAACTGTAATGTGAAAAACAGTCAGTAACGATTTACGTTTCTCGAGCATCACGTGATGAACAACATCATTCGGTTCATTTCTGAGTGATTCACTAAATGAACCGACTCGTTTGTGTTTATATGTCTCCTAATAACTGATAAATGAATGTACTCACAGTGTGAAAGCATCAGATTTAGAGCAGAATGAACGGCTGTGCTCCACTTCTCATGTTTATGTCCCTTCCCTCGCTCACTTCTCTTCTTCTCTAGACTCGGATGTGTGTCGTCGCTTCGGTCGCTGGAGCGCCTCCACTGGAGGAACTCTTTATATTTAGATAACAGGCACCAAGTAGACATTACAAACAGTAGCTTTAGAAAGACACAAACTTTCAGGCTATAACGACCATGATTTATCTTCAGAAGCTGCATCCTAATTGGTATTTAGACACATTTACACAGCGTTTATTGCAGCTCAGAGGCGGCAGGAATGCAATTACAATTACATAAATAATGCCATTAGATGAATGGGTTTATAATGAGTATTAAAGTGACAGTCATTATTTACTCTCCCTTATGTCAATGACTTTCTTTCTTTTTCTGTGCAACATAAAAAAATATAATTTAATAAATGCCTTAGTATTTTGTTTGTTGTCGATAGTAACCTTCTGATACATAATTCTTCAAAATAATCTTTTACGTTCCGCAAAACAAAGTAGGTCATACAAGTTTGAAGCGACACAAGGGAGAATAAATTATGACATAGTTAGAATATGTAAATATACAAATATATTTCCCATAGTGACGCTCGCGTGCCGTTTGTGTACTTTATCACAGACGACGTGGATAAGACAAATACACAGATGTTTTCAATAAAGCAACAGAAACACTTTTCATGCACTGCTCAATACAGCGCCATCTGTACAAGAATAAAATTCAACATAAACCTTTACTATTTAAATACTAAAAATGGGGCTATATATTTATATCAGTGTTATTTTGAAAGATGACAATATAACATTGTTACATGAAAACAGTTTTAAAAACACAGATTGGCGAGCATTAGCGGAACTGAAGGTGAAACACACGTCATTGTTGTCATCGGTGAATCCGGCCAATCGTGGAACAGCTGTGACGTCATCAGAGCTCGTGTGAGAAGCTCTTTATTTAAAAGTTAGATCACCTAAAAATGAAAATCAGCCCATGATTTACTCACTCTCAAGTCATCCTAGGTGTAAATGACATTCTTCTTTCAGACGACCACAATTGGAGTTATAATCCCAAGCTTTATAAAAGTGCATCTATCCATCATATAACTGCTCCACACGGCTCCGGGGGTTAATAAAGGCCTTCTGAAGCAAATCGATGCATTTGTTTAAGAAAAATATCCATATTTAAAACTTTAGAAAGTAAACCATCTAGCTTCCGGACGACAGTCTTCCACATTCAACTTACGGAAAAAGTGTAGCACCCGCGCGTCTCGCAGTTCAAAATGCTTACGCTACGTCTGATGAGTGTAAACTGGTGTGCAATGTCGTCAGACGCAGAATAAGCATTTTGAACTGCGAGAGGCGTGGGCGCTATTCATGACATTATTTTTGAAAACAGCATTTTTCAGAAGTGCGAATAACTTAAAAGTTATCATCTAGTAGGTGGGTTAGCAAAGTGAAGATGGGATAAAATAAATGCTTTTGCCAGCTAGTTTGTAAGATTTGTTTTTACTTTTCAGGAGCAATGATCCTCATATACCCACGTACCCAGCTTCTGTGCATTTGTACATTGTACATAACCATAACATCTTTGTTGCGGAGGCAGTAAGGCACAGGGATCACACATGGCCTGACACCTTCTTTAGGTTTCATCACAGCCTCAGTTTCCTGAACCCTTTACGGCAAAATTTGCCTAATCTGAGCACATTAGCACCAGGAAAGAAAGCTAAAGTGGGACATAGAAGCTTCGTTATACATGCTTATTCTAAACAAGTATACACTTTTTATAGACATGCCTCCAAGGCAAGAAACCTGCAATACTAATGTTCAGTACAATTTCAGTGCTCAAGATGATGGTCAGTATAAATGGAGGGTTGGTGCTGTTTTGTTTTCCATTCTTTTTTCTAATGGTGGCATAATGAACAGAAAGTCTCTTGCAACATGGATCCATCATGCCTTGTTACTACCACTGTGCAGGCTGGTGGTGGTGGTGTAATGGTGTGGGGGATGTTTTCTTGGCACACTTTAGGCCCCTTAGTGCCAATTGGGCATCGGTTTAAATGCCACGGACTACCTGAGCATTGTTTCTGACCATGTCCATCCCTTTATGACCATCATGTACCCATTCTCTGATGGCTACTTCCAGCAGGATAATGCACCATGTCACAAAGCTCGAATCATTTCAAATTGGTTTCTTGAACATGACAATGAGTTCACTGTACTAAAATGGCCCCCACAGTCACCAGATCTCAACCCAACAGAGCAACTTTGGGATGTGGTGGAACGGGAGCTTCGTGCCCTGGATGTGCATCCCACAAATCTCCATCAACTGCAAAATGCTATCCTATCAATATGGGCCAACATTTCTAAAGAATGCTTTCAGCACCTTGTTGAATCAATGCCACGTAGAATTAAGGCAGTTCTGAAGGTGAAAGGGGGTCAAACACAGTATTAGTATGGTGTTCCTAATAATCCTTTAGGTGAGTGTATATTCATTTTGTATTTGTGTGTGTAAAGAACAGTGTACATACATCAGCTGGACCGGTCTTCCCCCAGCTCACTTACTCCAGAGGCCTCATACTCAACCAACCCCGTATGCAGAGTAACTCAGAGGGAGGGGAGTTCATGAAGCTTAGAAGATTTAAAGTAATAGTTCACACAAAACTGACTCTTACTTATTTACCCTCAAGCCATCCTATGTTTATCTGACTGTCTTCCTTCAGCCATACACAATTAGAGTTATAAATAATATCCTGGCTCTTCCCAGTTTTGTAATGGCATTGAATAGTGCCTGAGTTCTTGAAGCTCCAAAAAGCACATTCATCCACCATAAAAGTAATCCAAATGACTCCAGTTTACTTCAAATAATGAAGTATATGCATAGGGCAGATTCATTTTGTCTCCTGGTCTAAGTGTTTGTAGCTATTTCATTTTTAGTGGTTGATGCAATTTAATTGTTTTTATTGTTGTCTTATTAATCAGAATCTCCTGTGAGGAGGATGCTTGGACTGCTCTGTGAACTAGCTGAGAACTCCAACTACAGTGATGCCATGACTATGATGTCCAAGCAGCAGCACAACCCGACCCAACAGATCTCTGCATTTTATTGTTTTGGTAAAGGGATGTCGGTGTCAAAATTTGCAGCAGCTTTAAGGCGAGCTGCTAGACGACCAGATCCCATTATTGACTGTCAGCCAACAGCAGTGACCCAAAGATCATCTAAGACTGAGTCTAGGCTGCGTCTGACAGTTGGACATCCCAGAAAAAGTAGTTCTGGTTCAGAGCACGACTACAGTAAAAGGGAAAAAGGGTTGCCAGGGTATGACACAAATTGTCAGAATCTGTGGCAATTAATTATTCATATCAACCTTAAAACGGCCGAAGTTTGTATGTTGTTTGTGTGTGTGTTTTGGGGGTAGGGAGTGAGTGTTTAAAAATGTTAATTAGTAGACAAGTTAATGCAAAGTATTATTCTTGATAATTGGTAATCAATAAGTTATTGCGAACAAATACTTTTGAATTTTAGGCTAGGACTGCAGGTTATTAAGTCATATTGTTTGCAAAGATATATTAAAGAATGAAGAATCGATTAAAGATTTGAAAAAGAATGTTTTGTTGTTGTTGATAAACCTTTTTATTTGTGCTTGTAGATTTTTGTTCCATAGGGTAGTACAAGTATAGTTTCCTCACTGTTAAGTTCCTTTTGTGTGTGTGTGTATGGTTTAAGTTTAAAATCAATTTATTTTGGACACTTGTTAACACTAGCAACTGCACAGAAAAAAGGCACTTCTTTTTATTTATGTAGCTTTATGCAATATTTTTATTCATCTTAGTATTTTTCATCTAAGTTACACAGAATATACAACTTATACGTGTCTGATCACTACAGTCTGCTTCAAAAGACGAGGGAGAATCAAGGTAATAAAATAATTCACCTCTATTTGTACTTGTGCACAACATTTGCTCATTTAGATGCCTTCGGGAAATGTTTTTTCTTATGGTTCTGTAGAGTAGATAATTGGGTGAAACTCTTCCCACATTGTGAGCACTGGTGCGGTTTCTCTCCAGTATGAACTCTTTTTATTTAAGTTGTGTTTATTTAAGTCGTGTTTATTTAAGTCGCTGGATGAAGTGAAGGTCTTCCCACAGTGAAAGCATATGTAAGGTCTCACACCAGTATGAACTTTAAGGTGTGCTCTTAAGCCTGATTCAAAAACAAATGCTTTCTCACATTGATCACAGCTGAACGACCTAACTCCAGAGTGAGCGCGCAGATGACATTTGAAATGTTTTTTGTGAGCAAAACTCTTTCCACACTGAGTGCATGAGAATGGCTTTTCTCCAGTGTGAATCCTCATGTGTCGGTTAAGGGTTGATTCATCTCTGAAACTCTTTCCACACTGAGAGCAGGTGAAAGATCTTTTAACTCCAACTTTTTGAGTTGTGAAGTTTCTGTCTTCATTTGTGAAATGCTGTTTGTTTTCAGTCACTTCCATCGGGCCTAAAGTCAACATTAAATTCCCATAATTTAATTAAAGGATGAAAAATTACAAACAAAATACAGTTTTCTATTGAGTCTAATAATATCTAGTTTTAGATTTATTATTATATATCAGTTTCCATCTTAATGTTCCTCAAAGAGAATGAAGGAAAACACCAACCTATCTGCTCCTCTGTCTCTTCATCTTTTATTCTGCAGGGCTCTTCCTCAAACTCCATCTTTACAATAGTATGTCTGTAGTTTCTCCTGGAGTAATTCCTCCTGCTTGCTGCTTCTTCTCCTGTGGGAAGATGGGAATATTCCCAGCATTTAAACTCTCATGAACGGCTGTGGGAGCGGCTTCACTGACTGAAGGTGTGAATTGTGGTCGCTGTTGCTCATTTAGCAGATGATCATCACACTTACAATCACTCAATTATCCAGGTGCAAATGCTTGCTTAAATAGTAATTTAAAAACTATTCATGATTACTAGAAACGTTTTAATGTCAACCTTCAACTCAGCTGGCTGATTTTTTCATTTGCTCTAGTTTTTAAGCGAGAGTGGCTTTAAATCGGCTGTTTGCAATGGTTTGAATGGGGGCCCTTCCAGAGCTCAAAGGACCAGTGATTGGTCCCTGGAAGGCACCGTAGGGAGCCGTGGGGGGTTAAGCCTTCTGGCTTCCTTTAGGAAGTAGACAATCATGTCAGTGCGTGAAAAGCGGCGTTGGCTGCCACATAGACCTTAAGCATGGATGGAGTATGGCCTGCATCCAACAGCTCTTGTAGAAATGAAAGTATCGGTGATGCTTCACACAAGACTGGGTCCTGGTTCCTGGCTGAGCACCAGTTTGAGAACACAGACCACTTAAGAACATTGAGGCGCCGATTTATGTAGGAAACCACTATCGTGTTGTCCTTACGGACCAGGACGTGGTGACCCAACAGACGTGGTAGGAAGGTCTTGAGGGCTAGCACTACTGCCAGCATTTCCAGGCAGTTGATGTGTTGGTCATGTGTTGGTTGGTCGAACTGGCCAACCCGTGTTGGAGGCATCTGTGGTGACCACCACAGTCTTGTGACTGTTCCCAAGCTCACCCCTGACTCGAAGAGACTGGATTTTGACCAGGAGGCCAGAGCTTTGACACAGCAGTGGTTTACTCTAATCAAAAGGCTGCCAGAGTGCCAAGCTTGGGGAGGAACCTGTGGTTTCAGCCAGTACTGCAGGGGACGCATGTGCAGCATACCCAGTGGGAGTACTGATGAAACTGAGGCCATGAGGCCTAGCATCCTCTGAAAGGTTCCGAGCATGTGAGCCGACGGATAGACCGCAAGCTCTCGTCTGACAGTCACTCCCTCATTTGGACCGAGGGATCCTCTGCCTGGGAAGTAACAAGCTCTTGGCTGTGTTTATTCTGAGACCCAGGCATTCTAGATGGCTGAGGAGCACAGATTTGTGAAAATTTAGTTCCACTTCCGACCGGGCCAGAACAAGCCAGTTGTCGACGTAGTTCAAGATGCGCATTCCCATTTGTCTCAAAGGGGAAAGTGCTTCATCCATGCACTTTGTAAAAGTGCGAGGGGGCAGGGACAGTCTGAATGGTAGGACTATTCACTGGTTAACCTTCCCATCGAATGCGAATCTCAAGAACGGTCTGTGACTTGAAAGTAAGCATCTCTCAGATCTACTGAGAAGAACCAATCCAATCGGGCCAACTTGTGCGAGGATTTGCTTCAGCGTTAACATTCTGAATGTTCATTTGATAAGGGCCATGTTCAGATGTCTGAGGTCTAGAATGGGCCTGAGGCCACCATCTTTTTTGGGAACAAGCAAGTATCGGCTGTAGAAGCCTGATTTGCTTTGGGCTGGTGGCACCACCTCTATAGCCATAAGCTCATCACTTTCAGTGCGGAGTACGTGAGACACGTTGCTCCTTACTGAAGTGTGTTATGCTCGTGAAGCGTGGTGGGTTGCAAGCGAACTGTAGTGTATAACCTTGCTCTATTGTGTTTATAACCCATCGTGACACACCAGGGATGGCTTTCCAAGCCTTGGCCCGGTTGGCCAGGGGTTTCATAGTATCGAGTGGTGGTGCGCTGCGTTTAAACAGGCGCCAACCCTCGTGTGGTGTGGAAAGGAAGAGTGCTCTTTTGTTGAGTATTTATGTTTTTTATAGGGTTCGCTATAACGGTTGATTGTAAGGGGGCACGCACTTGAACGGGCTCGCTGCTTACACTCGCAATAACAACATTCTTTCCCTCTGCTGGAACTGAATTGGGCCACTGGGGGGGAATTCTGAGCATTTTGGAGGGCGGTCTGGCCTCGTGGCCCCTCCTGCTCTGCAGATCAGGACTGCTTCCTCTGCTCAGGGTCCAGCGTTATCTTAGGCCGGGGTCCCTGACGCTTGGGTGCAAAGTGTTTCGTCTGACTGGGACACTGCTGCTGCTCAGGTGCTGGGCAGGGCTGAGTAGCTTCAGGCGCTGGTTTTGTCTGCTGCTGAGTCAGCATTTTCTGGCGACTCGAGGAAGCAGAGCTGGAGCGCTTCGGCAGAAAGTGTCGCATAGCCTGGGACACCTTTTGTGCTGTGAAACGCTCTACAAACCCATCCACCACAGGGCCAAAGAGACCGTGGGGGAGATAGGAGAATCAAGGAAGGCGGTCTTGTCGCCGTCCTTAATCTCCATCAAGTTGAGCCACAGATGTTGCTCCAAAACCACAAGGTCGGCCATGGATCTGCCCATGGCCTGGGTGGTGGGTTTCATAGGGTGCAGGGCCAGGTCTGTGGCGTTATGGAGGTCATGGAAAGCTTCAGTGTCAGATCCAGTCTCGTCCATAGCACAGAGGAGCTTGGCCTGGAAAACCTGGAGGACCGTCATCAAGTGGAGGGCGGAGCCTGCCTGGCCAGAGGACGCGTAGGCCCTACCCACTAAGGCTGAGGCTGTCCTACAGGGCTTAGACGGATGAGAAACATTAGCTTTCCATCCAACCGCAGAGAGCGGGCAGAGGTGTGTAGCCACGGCTTCCTGCAGTGGAGGCAGCTTCTCATATACTGTCAAGGGCCCCCCCGGCCAGTTCTGCCACTGGTTCATGCAGTTCCCACTGACCAGCCAATAGCGTGCGAGTAGGCCTCAGCACTGTTATGGCTTTGCAGTAAGCACTCCATTATTTTATAAAAGGCTTCAGTATTTCGGAGAAAGGACTTTTCCCTTAGTGTCTAGCAATAGACACAATATGACTGACCGTTCAAAAGGGAACTTGATAATTTACAGTACAACTAATTTTCCTTAGAACAAATAGATGAATTATACAAGCTCATAGCTATTGACAAGAATTATTTTATTTATAATTATTATAGGCTTAAAATAAAATATTCTGACAGTGGTAACTTGGTTTGTAACAGTTGTCGAATTGAAATGCTGGATGTTGCAACACTGTTTAATAATGGTGCCCGGGACCGGGAGAAAAGGCAACTCCTTTAAGCTTGCATGGCGTTATCCACTGGGCCATGCTGCGTAGTTCAAAGTAAACTAGTGAAACAACTGGAAACAGCACTATTTGTTCTCTATTTGTTGTTACTGACCGAGAAATTCAGTCACAGAGCGATCCGAACAAATCCAAATTATTTCAGACCATTATGCAAGCATGTCTAGCCAATTCACAGAAAAGAAAGAATCGAGTGAAAAGCTTGATTAATTCACAAATGTTTGATATCACTGGTTCAGTCGACAGAAATAAGGACACATAACTGCTGAAATATTCGCTCTGAAAACGTTTCTCAGGTCAGTCAGAGCGTGCATGGTACGCACAGTCTGTATAGCCGTACATCTGCAGGCGCCACTGTGGCCACGTATGTAGCCAAATTTAGCCGCATCGCCAGGAAAAGGAGGAGGAAGGTTGGATGGAGATGACTGCCGGGTCGGATTTGGCCCACAGGCCACCAATTCAATAGCCCTGGTTTAACCCCTTCAATTTTTTTTTTAATGCAAACTAAAGTACTTTTAATGAATGAGTCATATATATTAGTTTTATTCCTTTTTATTTCTTTGCAATTAGTGCATTACACAAAACATTTAAGAGCTCAGAAAATATCATCATTAATGAACCCAATTAAATTTTTAAACGTGATGTACATATACACTACTCAAACTTTTTAATATATTTTCATACATGTTCTCAATGCATCACCTAATAAAATACAAAGTTGTTTGTGATACGGATGATGATTTAATGGATAATTGTTGCCAGTTTCACAAATGCTCATATGCACAATTCAACATTAACCAAAAAAAGAAAAGAAAAAAATCCCTTGAAAAAAAAACAAGCTTTTTATGGAAACACACTGGTATTCAAAATGACTAGGCTACGTTCACACGCCAAGTCCAACTCCGATTATTTGTGTATCTCGTTGGTATCTGGTCTTAAATTATTGACATCGTGTATCGCAGCTGTTCAGATCAGATTTGTGTGCATGCTGCTTGTTTTCCAGAAGATCTGCATTGGTTTCTATAGCAATGGCGTAGCATTGGTAGTTACAACAGCAACATGGAAGGGTTTGCAATAGAGATGCCATCTTATTTACAAAATGACAATGTGTAGCCAATGCGCTGGACTACTGCATCTTATGAGGCAGCGGCAGAACTGTATGTAACCGTAAATACCTTTATTCTGTGCCGGTTTCAAAACATGTCTCCGTAATATTGTCACTTTCTGCTGGTCCAGCACTTTGCAACAACACAACCTCGTTTCTGAAGTGACTTTCAGCATGTTTCCTATAACAACGTCTGACCTCCACGACCTCCACAAATGGAGGGAAATCACATCGTTAGACTAATTCAAGCTATGGCTTTATCTGAATATCAATTTATTTACCTGAATTTCTGGATTTGAATATAAACTTTGCTCATTTAGATGACTTTGGGCACTGCTTTTTCATATGAGTCCGTAGATTGGATAACTGAGCAAAACTCTTCCCACAGTGTGAGCACTTGTACGGTTTCTCTCCAGTGTGAATTCTCTGGTGTGTTTTTAAGTGGCTCGATGTACTGAAGGTCTTCCCACAGTCAGAGCACACATGAGGTCTCACACCGGTATGAATACTCTCATGCTCTCTTAGATACTTCAGTAGTGAAAAACTCTTTCCACAGAAAGAACAGAAGTGAGGCTTCACAGCAGTATGAGTTTTAATGTGTGCTCTTAAATTTGATGAATAAACAAATGCTTTCTCACACTGATCACAGCTGAATGATCTCACTCCAGAGTGAGAAGACATATGGAGTTTGAGAAAGCTGTTGCACATGAAACTCTTCCCACACTGAGAGCACGTGAACGGTTTTTCTCCAGTGTGAATCCTCATGTGCACATTTAGGTGTCCTTTATGTATGAATCTGTTTCCACACTCAGTACAGGTGAATGGTCTTTTCCCAGTATGAATTATCATGTGTCTCTCAAGGTATGATTTACATATGAAACTCTTCCCACACTCTGAGCAGCTGAAAGACCCTTTGACTCCTGATTTTCCAGCTGTTTTTTGTGTGAAATTCTCTTCAGTCTTTGACACGACTGCATCTCCATCTTCACTTTTGAAATTAGTTTTTTTGAATCTATGTTGTTTATCTTCATTCACTTCCATTAAGTCTAAAATCAATATATTAAATGATCAAAATTAATTTAAAGAATAACAAATGTGAAAGACGTGAAATACATGTAAGCCTCCATTTCATTCAAAGAGAACGAAGGAAAACACCAACCTATCTGTTCCTCTGTCTCTTCATCTTTTATTCTGCAGGGCTCTTCCTCAAACTCCATCTTTACAATAGTATGTCTGTAGTTTCTCCTGGAGTAACTCCTCCTGCTTGCTGCTGCTTCTCCTGTGGGAAGATGGGAATATTCCCAGCATTTAAACTCTCATGAACGGCTGTGGGAGCGGCTTCACTGATTGAAGGTGTGAATTGTGGTCACTGTTGCTCATTTAGCAGATCATCACACTTACAATCACTCTCAATTATTGAGGTGCAAATGTTTTGCTCTGATAGTCTTTTAGAGACAATCAGTACAATCACTGCTATGCTGATAACACACAACTCAACCAGCTCTCATTCCAGCCAAATATTATTGCCTCGTTGTTATAATATGTATTTTGAAGTAATTTTAATGGCTATTATTTGCTTAGGTCTATTTTTATTACCACAAAAAAACAACAACATCCAATTACTTTATTAATCGTCAGAATAATCGCTAGATTACTCAATTACCAAAATATTAGTTAGTGACAGCCCTATAATGCACAGCAATGCACAACTAATAATGACTATTATTCGGATTGTCATATTATATAACATTATAAAGAGATCTAGCCTAGAAATCTGGACGCATCCTAGCGGCAGCAAATCTAATTTGCCGCAAGTGTAGTCTAGCAACTCTCCGTTGGCTTGCGAGCTGGAAAAACCAAACTCTGGTCAGGCCAATCACATCGTGTATAGAGTCAGTGGGCGGGCTTAACATAACGACGAAAGAGTTGCCGTGGTTCCGTGTGCTACTTAAAAACAAAGAAGCTGACGAACAACGGTCTTTCGAATCGGCTTTGGCCGCGACTCTGGAAGACTTGGAGTTAAGCTTTTCTTTGAGAAAAGAACAAAGAACGGCACTGAAGTCATTCTTAAGAAAGGAAGATGCGTTCGGAGTTTTGCCGACCGGATACGGCGAAAGTTTAATCTATCAACTAGCTCCGCTTCACCTTCTTCGTCTGTCCTATTGTGTGCAGAGGGAATTTGAAAGACAACCGTTTATCCCACCCCTCGGATTGAGCCCTGCCAATGGTGTGTTCCCAGACCCAACATCTTGATGTGAGTCTGGCTTGTCAGGCTAAAAGAGATCAATATTGTAATAAATTGTGAATTATCTGGGTTTAGTTGCCGTGTTTCAGTGCGTTGCTCCAGGAAGAGCGTGTCACGCATTCTGAATAGCACATAACTTGGTTCAAGTTCACTTGTACATTTGCGTCATTTTGTGCAGACGTAATTTGTAATATGATGTTAACTGTTGTATAGAGCTGATTAATCTTATATAGCTCAAACAGCACTGCATGACTAATAATAACTATGATTGGGACTGATTGTATTTGGGTGGGACAAGACCCACCCACTTTTTACAACCAATGATATTGGACCCACTCACTTTTATCGTCTCTAATTCATTGCATGTCTGTTTACCAACCCCTAACCGATAATTATTAAACACGTTAGACACTTTATTTCCACTTTTCTAATATTTTCTTCATTTTTATTGAAAATAAATGCTTTTCCGATCTGATATGTGATGGGAAAAGGGAGCAGAGTGAGTTCGGCAAAAGGCGGATTCAAACCGCGGGTCGAATTGCGTCAAAACTTCATGCCATGCATCTTACCCCTACACTATTACCACTTTAAATGAGTCAGTGTTTTCCGTACTTCTGTCTGTCCCAACCAAACGTTAAGTTATCAAGGCAGTATATTTGTACTTAATGTAAATGGCATCTATACCAGTTGAATTTTTTTATGGTAGAGGTTTTTTTTTCCGCTTCTGACGGCCACATTGGGACTGTCATATTACATGACATATCATAAAAATGAATAAAAACACTATTTTAATAAATCCTTGTGAATTCATTGGGTTTTGCCGTGTTTCAGTGCGTTGCTCCAGGAAGAGCGTCCACACATTCTGACCTGCACACATCTAAGGCGGCATTGGTGACGCGTATTAGAGGTTATATTTGATTATTAAATAAATAATTTAATTAAATGATCAATCCTTTATTTAGACTAAAAACCCTTCTCATTCATTTGGTGAGGAACGTGTTTTGAGCAGCTTTTGCACACGCTGTCATAATGTCGGCTATAGATACACAGCAAAAAATGCTTTTCTTACTTACTATTTTTGTCCAAATATCTAAAAATTCTTACATTAAGAAGCATTTACTAGACAAGCAAAAGTTGTCGTCTTCTTTTGGGGGAAAATGACTCATAATTAAGCAAGTTTTTGCTTAAAATAAGCACAAAAATTTGCCAATGGGGTAAGAAAAATAATCTTAATTCAAACAGAAAACAAGATTATTTTGCTTACCCCATTGGCAGATTATTTTGCTTATTTTAAGCAAAAACTTGCTTAATTTTGTTATTTTCCCCCAAATCAAGACAAAAACATTTGCTTGTCTAGTAAATGCTTCTTAATGTAAGAATTTTTAGATGTTTGGAATAGAAACAAGACAAAAATACTAAGTAAAAAAAGCATTTTTTGCAGTGTACAGAGTGACATGCGTCATAATCTGAAAACCACGCCCACCGGGGGGGAAACAAACCAACAGTCTTCATGGACTTTGCATTGCGTGAAGCGCCTCCTTGTCTTTTCTGACTTATAACAAAAAACAGAACAATGTCTAAAAGCTGATATGACAGGGTGTACAGCAAACAAGCTAAAAACACAGAACCAAAAACCCAGAAGTGTTTATAAGCCGTTGACCCAAAAAACGACCGACATAAAAGTGCATACATGCAATTGAGACAGAGCACGACATGTTATATTACACTGAGAACTACGCCCGCTGGAGGGGAACGCAATCAGTGACAGGAAATATAATATATAAAACTCACATTTGGATATTTGACAAAATGTTTACTGCACATGTAAACATACTGAGGCATACTGAATGTCAGGATCCCAAAATTTACCCATTCTTCCTGCTGAAGCTTCATGTCTTATTGCCTTAAATATATCCTTAAACGCTTGTTTTTTTTGGTCGACAGCTTATAAAAACGTAGTTCTGTTTTTTAGCTTGTTTGCTGTACACCCTGTCACATATCAGCTTGTAGACATTGTTCTGTTTTTTGTTATAAGTCAGAAATGACACGGTGTCCGCTTCACGCAATGCAAAGTCAATGGAGAGCGTTGGATTGTTTCCCCCCAGTGTGGGCATGGCCTAAATGCGCTCTGTCTCTATAAGCCACTGATGTAGACACACATATGCAGTATTAAGGCTAACGATTAATCGATGAATTGATCGTTAATTTAAACACAGATCAATCATGGGAATTTGTGTAATCTGACATCCCTAAACTTAATATATTGTTCAATTTAAAAACAAATTTATTATATATTTTATTTAAATAAAAAAGCCATTCTTTAATGTCATTGCTGTTTTGTGACTCGTTAGGTTTAGGCACCGATACCATTTTAAAAGTTCATATCTCATCCCCCTACTGTCACATGTACAATAGGGGTGGGGGAAAATTTTGATTCTTAGATGCATCACGATGTGGACATGGACGATTCTGAATCGATTTAAAAAAACGATTTTCTAAATGTTGATAACGTAATGTTGACGGAACGCATAAGGCGCAACTCTGAAGGGCGACTCATGATGGCTGACCGACACCCTCGGCATTAAAGGCTAGCATATGGTAGCACTTTGGCTTCTATGAAGTTTAAGGGGAAAATGACCTGGACAAGAGCCACACTGTATGCAAGTTGTGTCAAACTAAACTAAAATGTTTTCGAAAACCGTATTACACGTTTCCAACGCTGCCAACCAGAGGACCACAAACTGTACCGCAAATTTGAAGGTCTTTATTAATCTTTATTAATTTACTATATGCATGTATTAATTAAGGATGCTGCTACAGACACTTTTTCCTGTGCTTTGCAATGTTGGGACATATTCTGGCAAATGTAACCTTCCCGTTGACTTGTAAAATCACTTTTATTTGCTTTTGTCACCCCTCCTGTTTGTAACCTCACTCCCATCCGGGTCACGGCACCAATGTAACCCCTCCTGTTCGACCCACCCGCTCCAAGCGGAACTCGAACCCGGGTCCACCGGCATGAGAGTCGGACGCTCTAACAAAGAGGCTAAAGGCTGCAACCCCTAGCGTCAGTCGCTAGAGCGTCTCTTGAGATCAGAGGAGTGAGGTTTACTCGCACAGCAACTACTAGCTGGCCTACGCTACACTCACCCCCCTAAACCTCACTCCCATCCGGGTCACGGCACCAATGTAACCCCTCCTGTTCGACCCGCCCGCTCCAAGCGGGACTCGAACCCGGGTCCGCCAGCATGAGAGTCGGACGCTCTAACAAGGAGGCTGCAACCTCTAGCGTCAGTCGCTAGAGCGTCTCTTGAGATCAGAGGAGTGAGGTTTACTCGCACAGCAACTACTAGCTGGCCTACGCTACACTTTATTAATAAAAGATATTGGAAGTATCATAATCGAATCGCGAGGTGCCTAGAGATTCCCACCCCTAATGTACAGCACGTATCATTTTATTATAAATAACTGGATAGAGCCAGAAACTCCATCAGCTTATGGAGTGCTTATGTCAAGCTATTAGAGTCTTTGTTTGTTAGCTTGAACGGTTTCTGTGCAGATTTAATTAAATAACCAAACATACCTTTAGCTGAAATATGCATGTGTGCATCATCACCTCTGTGATTGTATTCAATTTCAATAATTCAATGCAACTTTGACCACGATCCCTCACTGGATCAACACACTTTAGCTGTTCATTATTCTTTCTAATGTTATGTCAGGGGAATGTCCTCAAACACCAATCAAAGAAATACCATGCCTTCTGTTCTCTTCTTTTTAAATGTCAAAAGATGCACTTGAACCATTACAATATTGAGTTATGATTGGTCATTTGCTTACATTTATAGTTTGTTAATTATCATATGTAGAGAATTTTAATATTTGATAAGTTTAGCAAAGTTATTTATTATTAAAAACTCTGTTTACCAGGTTTCATTTGTTTGTTGAAACGAAAACTCATACTCTTCACAAATTGTGAAAAAAACAATCAGTCGTTTGTGTTTATATGTCTCCTAATAACTGCTAAATGAATGTACTCACAGTGTGAAAGCATCAGATTTAGAGCAGAATGAACGGCTGTGCTCCACTTCTCATGTTTATGTCCCTTCCCTCGCTCACTTCTCTTCTTCTCTAGACTCGGATGTGTGTCGTCGCTTCGGTCGCTGGAGCGCCTCCACTGGAGGAAAACAATCCCTATTAAACTATTTAACACTCATACAACTTATAAACTACAACTACGATAATCTCTGTTATCTTGGCAGATATATATATATCACAAACATTAATTATTTGAACATATGTCCAACAGATTCTTTAAAATAAACACCGTTCTTAGAGGGAAAACAAAAGAATTGATTGAAATGGCGTGTAGTTTTGGTAACAGGATTGAGAAAACATGCATCCATCTTCTGCTTAGAAACCTTAAAATTAAATAAAGTTAGCTGAGATTGACCAATACATATTTTGAATAGTTAAATATGTGTAGTATTAGATTCAGTTTTGAAAACAGATACAAAATCAAGTTTAAATTAAAGTCATTCTTAGATGATTCACTCAGCGTGACGTCGTCTCCGATGGGGATGCTAAATGAATGAGTGCGTTTAGATGCTAATTTCCTTTCTCAGATAGTTTGTTCCGCAATCAGACATTCTGGCATTATGCAAGTTTTCCTAGTCTTACAGACTGAAACGGATTTCCAGAAATGCATATAGGATTTTAAACCACATATGAAGATAGCTCGAAACAGATTTGTAAATATTGTATTTCATGTGATTTATTTATTTTATTTTTTTGCAGTTGACACTTGCTAAATCTGATCAGATTTCAATCGGATATGCACAAAAATCAGATTTGGACTGACAGTCTGAACATAGCCTTAGTTTGACCTCCACAAATGGAGGGAAATCACATCGTTGGACTAATTCAAGCTATGGCTTTATCTGAATATCAATTTATTTACCTGAATTTCTGGATTTGAATATAAACTTTGCTCATTTAGATGACTTTGGGCACTGCTTTTTCATATGAGTCCGTAGATTGGATAACTGAGCAAAACTCTTCCCACAGTCTGAGCACTTGTACGGTTTCTCTCCAGTGTGAATTCTCTGGTGTGTTTTTAAGTGGCTCGATGTACTGAAGGTCTTCCCACAGTCAGAGCACACATGAGGTCTCACACCGGTATGAACACTCTCATGCTCTCTTAGATACTATACATCACAAAAATAATTATTTGAACATATAACCAACAAATTCTTTAAAATAAACACTGTTCTAGAGGTAAAACAAAAGAATTGATTGACTTCCTTATTTTTAAAATGGTGTGTAGTTTCGCTTACGAAAAATAACCATGGTTTTATTATAGTAAAAGTGTAGTAACCATGGTTTTTTGGCTAATTGATTACTATTTATATAACCACAGTTTTACCACAAATACCATGGTTAAACTATGGTTAGAGTAGCAAAACCATGGTTAATTTGTGGTTACCATGGTTTAACTACAATAATCATGGTTTTATTATAGTAAAAGTGTAGTAACCATGGTTTCTTGGTTTTATTTGTAGTAAAACTATGGTTCTTTTTCGTAAATGTTTGGTAACAGGACTGAGAAAACGTGCATCCATCTTCTGCTTAGAAACCTTAAAAATTAAATAAAGTTAGCTGAGATTGACCAATACATATTTTGAATAGTTAAATATGTGTAGTATTAGATTCAGTTTTGAAAACAGATACAAAATCAAGTTTAATCTTGAAGAGTTACAACAACAGCCAAATGTCACCGAGTCTTCGGTCCACTCGTTTAGAAACAAAGATAAATTGCGGTTCAGTAAGTGAGTCAAATGCTGATTCAGAACCGCTTTGACGAATTCCTCAAGATTCGAGAGTCAAACCAGTAATGTGAGTGAAAATAAAACGAGTCATTTGCTCGTGAATCGGCCTTCAAAATTACATCTGGTAAATATGTGTTGTTTTATTTTATCTGAGCACAGGAAATTGTGTTAGATGATTTATTTGATATTAATAATAATATATAGATCATTAGCGAGTCAGCAACAACAAACCGTTGCTGCTATCAAACAATCCGTTTCTTTGGCAACCATGGAGCGTCGTGTGATTACGTCACAGAGAGCGCTTACAATAAAGCCTCACACTCACAGTTTCTTCATCGCAGCGATAATCCGAGCAGATGCGAGTTTTTGAGCGACCGATATTTTACAGCAGAAACTGAACGATACTATCTTTAAACAGCGTCATTTCATACAGACAGAGTCTACATTCATCGTGTTCATATTCACAGTTTATAGACTCAAACTGTAGTCACACTCAGTGTGTATCTCACACACAGTTTTGTACTTGTGACATTATCAGACTCCTTTGGATTTGTCAGCACACAAAACGCAATATGTCTTCAAACTGCAGCGAGGTGTGTCTGGAGGTCTATGTGAACGGCGAGTTGTACTGCACTGACAGCTGCTGGCTCCCAGGTGAGAAAGATGTGCAGGTGGAGTTTATGGTCACCGATCGCATCTACGAGCTTCTCGGGTGCTCACCGGGCAACATAACCGCACAGCTGGAGGTGGACACGGATGAGTGCATGTCAGTCAGTCACTGCGCTTTAGAGGGGGACGATCTGCACATCGACATTGACATGAAGCACCCAACCTGTACCTGCAAAACCCCTGAGAACAGCCAGACAGGTGAATACTCAACATGCACAACAACCTTTCTATAATCACAATGATCACAACTTATAATAATAACAACTGTGTTAATGAGATCATTATTTCTGCTTAAATGAATGCATGATTTGTATTGTATTAGACATATGGACATAACTTGGGCTCTGTTTACACCTGGTATTAAGATGCGTTTTAGTGGATCGCATCGCAAGCAGACAAGGGAAACATTACATCCGGTGTTTTAATCCGTCGTTTGTCCACTTTCAACCACTTCTGTCCTGATTTCTTTGAGGGGAGGGTCTATGGCCGGGTAAATGTATGGGTTATTTCAGATCTTTCGATCTAATCGACTCATTTTTAATTTCTGCTCTGACAGCCGTGGTGAATTGTGCTTGGTATGTTTTTTCACCTTCAAACCAAGCTCTCCAGTCAAAGTTTAAATCCCGCGCTTCCCATAATGTTCACGCATTAGGTCAGTAGGCGGAGAGTAGACGGCCTTTTGAGCATTTACACAACGAAAGCAATCCTGGACAAATGCATTTCGGGGTGGTCGAAAGTGGACGAGCTCAAAGTGTTTTGACACCTGTATTTAGAAACCGAAACACATCTTGACACCAGGTGTAAACAGGGCCTTGGGCACAGTCACCTCTGATAACAGATCAGATTACCAGTGATCATTTATTTCATTTGAACATTAAAAAGCAAAAGCATCTGCTCATGAGTTTCATTACAAAATGGCGCAGCTGTGTTTGGTCGCTGCGTTCAGGTCGCTCCATGAAGACTGTGCTTTATTTACTATTTTACTTTCTTTTACTCTCAGTTTTTACAAACTTATCATCTGCATTGATCTACTACGACAAAAAAACTTTTGGACATTGGTTACCTCTACACTGGACTGTTTCAGGACACTTTTGCCGATCCTCTGTGGCCATCTGAGATCCTTGAACGCCGAGTTGAACAATGGCCAGAGCCAGCAGCGTGAACAAAGAAACACCGTGGGAAATTTGCTGGTATCCGTAACAGACTGAGGAAAAGGGCATTCAGACCTCCTCTCCCGAGCATTCTTCTAGCAAATGTTCAATCCTTGGATAATAAGATGGACGATCTTAGAGCCAGGATAAGTTTTCAACGGGACATGAGAGACTGTAATATCTATTGTTTGTCTGAAACATGGCTCACGCCCGCGGTCCCGGACACAGCTGTGACGCCGCCGGAGAACTTCTCTGTTTTTCGGATGGACAGAACAGCCGAGGCCGGTAAATCCAAAGGCGGTGGAGTGTGTTTCATGATCAACAAGAAATGGTGCGATCCCAGGAACATCACCATTCTCTCGCGGTCCTGCTCACCTCATCTGGAACATTTAACAATCATCTGCCGCCCATTCTATCTGCCGAGGAGTTTTCTGCGGTTGTCGCGACCGCCGTTTACATCCCACCGCGGGCAGACACAGCGCTGGCTTTATCTGGCCTTCATGATGTTGCCAGCGGCGTCATAAACCAACATCCCGACGCGGCATTCATTGTCGCGGGCGATTTTTAACAAAGCAAACCTAAAGAAAGTCCTGCAACTTTCACCAGCACGTCTCCTGCCCCACACGAGGAGCAAACACACTGGATCACTGCTACTCTCCGTTTAAGAACGCCTATAAAGCGCGGTCACTTCCAGCGTTTGGCAAATCGGATCATGCCGCCATTTTCCTCACTCCCGAATACAAACAAAAGCTCCTCCAGGAACCCCGGTGAGGCGGGAAGTTAAGCGTTAGTCGCCCCACTCAGAGACCGCGCTTTTCAGGCAGCTCTTGATGGCGTTGACTGGGACATGTTCGGCGAGTTCAGCTGGCGTGGCGAGTTCACAGGCGTGGCGCTTTGCTTCATCAACACGCTTACAGAGCAAGCCACGCAAACAATAACAATAACGTCCTTCTCAAATCAGAAACCGTGGGTGGACAATTCAATCCGCGCGGCAGTGAACGCGCATACGCACTGCTGCATACAACGCCGGTCTCCATTCAGGAATATGAATGAATACAGATCGTCCTGTTATGCTCTCAGGCGAGCAGTTAAAGCCGCAAAACTCCGTTATAAAGACCGAGTGGAGTCTCATTTCCAACTCAACGACTCGCGGCGCATGTGGCAAGGTCTGAGGTCCATCTGCTCCTTTGGATCTAAATCCTCTGCAGAGGCAAGCGTTGATCCGTTGCTCGTGAATCGAGTTAAACTCTTTCTATGCTCGCTTTGACTGTAACCGCGGCAACGCGACTCCGCCAAGTGGCGCGTTAGAGGAAATTACTCAGAGCAGCAACAACCACGTGATCTCTGTCTCAGAGGATGAAGTTCGAGAGCACTCAAGCGTGTGGACGTCAGGAAAGCTGCTGGGCGGATGGTATTTCAGGTCGTGTTCTGCGGTCCTGTGCTGATCAGCTCACCGGGTTGTTTACATCTATCTTTAATGAGTCCTCGCTACATCTGTGGTCCCCACCTCCTTCAAAAATCCACCATCATCCTGTCCCTAAGAACAGTAAACCCTCTTGCCTAAATGACTATCGTCCAGTGGCTCTCACGTCTATAGTCATGAAGGTCTTTGAGAGACTCATTAAAAACACCATTTGCGCCTTCATTCCTGACACTTTGGACCCTCTTCAGTTTGCCTATCGTCCCAATAGATCGACTGAAGATGCCATCTCTCATGTCCTCCACTCCTCCCTCACTCACATCGACAGCAAAAGTGGGAACTACGTAAGACTGCTATTTATTGACTATAGCTCAGCCTTTAACACCATAGTTCCCACCAAGCTAACCTCCAAACTCCTGGATCTCGGCCTGAATCCTTCTCTCTGCCACTGGATTGAGGACTTCCTCACTGGCAGGCCTCAGGTGGTGAGAATAGGCCAGTCCACCTCCACCTCCATCACCCTGAGTGTGGGAGCTCCACAGGGCTGTGTCCTGAGCCCCTGCTCTACTCTCTCTACACGCATGACTGTTTGTCCACACACAGCTCCACCTCTATCATCAAATTTGCTGATGATACTGTTGTCCTGGGCCTCATTTCCAACAACAATGAGACGGCATACTTGGACGAGGTGGAGCATCTAACAGCATGGTGCCAGGACAACTGTCTCTCTCTGAATGTTGGCAAGACCAAAGAAATGATTGTGGACTTCAGGAAGAGACAGCAACGGACATACTCCCCCTCATGATCAGCGGGTCACCAGTAGAGAGAGTGAGCAGCTTCAAGTACCTGGGAGTAAACATCTCCGAGGACCTGACCTGGACTGCTCACATTCAGACACAGGTGAAAAAGCCAGGCAAAGACTGTACCACCTGCGCCAGCTGAGAAATTCAGGCTTTCACCAGCTATCCTGAAAACTTTCTATTTAGGGGCGATAGAAAGTGTTTTAACTCAGTGCATCACAGCGTGGTATGGGAACAGCACCAGTCATGACCGCAAAGCCCTGCAAAGAGTCGTGCGCTTATCCGAAAGCGTATCTCAGGGTCAGCTCTCCGTCTCTGCAGGACGTCTACACCAAGCGCTGCAAAGGTAGAGCTACCAAGATCATCAAGGACTCTAATCACCCTGCAAACCCTCATTTCACGCTGCTACCATCTGGTAAAGCGCTTCCGAAGCCTGATGGCCAAAACTGAGAGACTCAGGAGGAGCTTCTTCCCCAGGCCATCAGACTCCTGAACTCAGTCACTTAACATCACGTGACTTCACGTCAGGATAAACATCGATACACTGACATTGCACTGCACTTTCTGTTCTCGTTGTTACTGTGTAACAACCTGTCATAAACCTGTTTGCACATTATACTCTTTATACATTTGTTAACCACATATTTATAAGTCTACAGTTTACTCACTGCAAAGTCTACTTCAATTATTTTATTCCACTTTATCCTTATTTGTTACCTTTTTTTCTCTTTGACTTGATTATTTATAATTCTACAGATATGGACATATATATATATATATATATATATAGATAGGATATAAAAAAAGTACTATTTCTATTATAATTTCTTCCTTGTGTTTTTAACTGTGAATTTGCACTGTCCATGGAGCGGACCTGTTTACATTTCACTGCCGGTTGTATATTCTGTATATAACTGTGTATGTGACAAATAAAACTCTTGAATCTTGAATCTTGAATACCCTTGCAGATGCACACTTTCAATAATTAACTCAATAAGAGGGATCATAAAAATTGAAAACTGTCCTGAATAATCTACTTCACATAAAAGATGTTTACATATATCCCACAAGACAAAATGACTGAATATATTATACAAATTGCCACATTCAGAAATGTCTGTCATTACCTGGATGATCCACGACTGTTTGCATGTTTCACATTAAGTCATTTGTTTAGGTAATTGCAACATTTTATCTCACAATTCAGAATTGTGAGATATAAACTCAATTGCAAATTATAATGTTAAATTATGAGGAGGGGAAAAACTGATGTTTTTCTCAGAATTGCAACTTTTTATCTCACATTTTATGACTTTATGTGCCACGCAATCTGAGAAAAAAGGTCAGAATTGTGAGATAAAGTCACAATTACCTTTTTTGTTTTTATATTTAGTGTACATTTTTCTTATTTTGTTTAAAGATTATATTTTTTCATTTAGTACTGCCCTTCAGAAGCTAATAACTCCATATTTCCCAGAAGACAAAGAGTACAATTTATCCTGTTCATCCAATTCAAAAGGTTTACACACCCAGATCTTAATGCATCGTGTTGCTTTCTTGTCTTCTTCTTCTTCTTCTTTTTCTAAGATTTTTTGCTTCAATGTTCAATGGACATTTATTTGTGTAGCGCTTTTCACAATGCATATCGTCTCAAAGCAGCTTCAGAGAAAATGCATGCGTCTACATTACAATTTAGAGGGATTTGTTATCAGAGGAGACTGTGTCCAAGTTATGCATTTCAGAAAATATACAATCCCACAGTTAGCTAACAATGTATTAATAAACAGTGTAATAATTTAAGGCAGAAACAATGGGCTCACTGAAATAAAGAATACATGATTAGGGCTTCAATAAATATTGTGGGCAACTGATGTTGTTTAAAATGATATGTCCTATGTTTGGTGGTCCCGTTGTGTTACATTAAGTGAAAATACATTAAGCATGTATTTTGTAATCTGTAGTAAAATACATTTTAAAAGTAACCTTCCCAACCCTGATGTCAACAGAGCATTTGAGATGCAACATTACAATGAGATGCAAACAGAAATTATTCCAGTTATTCATGTCTAATCTGTGGTTTGAGATGTTTCTAATAACATATTATTTGTTTTTCAGAAAGTACCACAGAGTGGATGGTGAGAAAAATTAGTGGATTCTTTCAAACTCTTTTTTGGATGGATCCGGCTGTTCCAGAGCAAAGAGTTCCTGTACCGGATCGAGTTCGTGAACCGGAACCTGAAGTGAATCTGGTTAGCCTCTGCTGGCCAGCAGAAGTGTCAGGGAGCAGCAGTGGGATCAAAAAGAAAGACTCAAACTCAAAAAGAGGTGAATGTCAACAGAGCATTTGTAAAGTTTCAGGAGGGACAACCGCATTTAACGTCATTAACAACTAGCTGTTCAGTTCGGTTCCGTACACACTGCATATAGTTTTTGTAAATGCGGTTGTCACTCCTGTAAATTACTGAACTGTGTGTGTACAGAACGAATGAGACGCAAACAGAAGTCTAATTATTCTTTTTTGATCTGTGGTTAGTGATGTTTCTAATAACATATTATTTGTTTTCTTCTTTTTTCAGAAAGTACTAAAGAGAAGAAGATTAATGCATTCTTCAAAAAGTATTTTCCGATCGATCCGGCTGAGCCTCTGTGTGTCCCAGATGCAAACGTTCCTGAGATGGAACCTGCATTCAGTCTGGTCGATCCAGAGGAGTCGAGTGTCCCAGGTCCAAACAGTTCGGAGCCGGAACCTGTGTCCGCAGAAGGTCAGGAGGATGACGTCAGTGATGGCATGGATGCTTCTCCTGAATCCCCTGAAATCAACGTCCCAAGAGGTGAATGTCAACAGAGCATTATTCTAATCTGGACTAATTATTCTTACCCTTATATTAGGTGGCCTTAACTACTTTGTACTAACATATAAATTAATAATTTGATACAATGCACTTATTGTGTACATACATGTTTTTACATTGTACTTACATTTAAAAAAATACCTGCATGTAATTACATCTGTAATTAATTTCTGTAGTTATGTTTATAATTACACTGTTGACAATTCCCTTACACCTAACCCTAACCTTAAACTTACCCACACCGCCTCGCCTGTCCCTAACTTTACCCTTAAACTTACCCACACCGCCGCCTGTCCCTAACTTTACCCTTAAACTTACCCACACCGCCTCGCCTGTCCCTAACTTTACCCTTAAACTTACCCACACCGCCTCGCCTGTCCCTAACTTTACCCTTAAACTTACCCACACCGCCTCCCTGTCCCTAACTTTACCCTTAAACTTACCCACACCACCACACCTGTCCCTAACTTTACCCTTAGCAAACTTACCCACACCACCACACCTGTCCCTAACTTTACCCTTAAACTTACCCACACCGCCACACCTGTCCCTAACTTTACCCTTAAACTTACCCACACCGCCTCACCTGTCCCTAACTTTACCCTTAAACTTACCCTTAAACTTACCCATACCACCACACCTGTCCCTAACTTTACCCTTAAACTTACCCACACCACCACACCTGTCCCTAACTTTACCCTTAAACTTACCCACACCGCCTCGCCTGTCCCTAACTTTACCCTTAAACTTACCCACACCTCCGCCGCCTGTCCCTAACTTTTACCCTTAAACTTACCCACACCACCACACCTGTCCCTAACTTTACCCTTAAACTTACCCACACCACCACACCTGTCCCTAACTTTACCCTTAAACTTACCCACACCGCCACACCTGTCCCTAACTTTACCCTTAAACTTACCCACACCACCACACCTGTCCCTAACTTTACCCTTAAACTTACCCATACCACCACACTGACCCTAACTTTACCCTTAAACTTACCCACACCACCACACCTGCCCCTAACTTTACCCTTAAACTTACCCACACCACCACACCTGTCCCTAACTTTACCCTTAAACTTACCCTTAAACTTACCTGTCCCTAACTTTACCCTTAAACTTACCCACACCACCACACCTGCCCCTAACTTTACCCTTAAACTTACCCACACCACCACACCTGCCCCTAACTTTACCCTTAAACTTACCCACACCACCACACCTGTCCCTAACCTTACCCTTAAACTTACCCACACCACCACACCTGTCCCTAACTTTACCTTAAACTTACCCACACCGCCACACCTGTCCCTAACTTTACCCTTAAACTTACCCACACCGCCTCGCCTGTCCCTAACTTTACCCTTTAAACTTACCCACACCGCCTCCCTGTCCCTAACTTTACCCTTAAACTTACCCACACCACCACACCTGTCCCTAACTTTACCCTTAAACTTACCCACACCACCACACCTGTCCCTAACTTTACCCTTAAACTTACCCACACCACCACGCCTGTCCCTAACCTTACCCTTAAACTTACCCACACCACCACGCCTGTCCCTAACTTTACCCTTAAACTTACCCACACCGCCACACCTGTCCCTAACTTTACCTTTAAACTTACCCACACCGCCACACCCGTCCCTAACTTTACCCTTAAACTTACCCACACCACCACACCTGTCCCTAACTTTACCCTTAAACTTACCCACACCACCACACCTGTCCCTAACCTTACCCTTAAACTTACCCACACCACCACACCTGTCCCTAACTTTACCCGTATCCCACCTCAATAACAGCAAAAGTGTTTTACAATACAATATGAACACAACAAGTACATTGTACTTATTTTTTTATGTAAGTACATAGTAGTTAAGGCCACCTAATATAAAGTGGGGCCGAATCTTCTTTTTTGATCTGTGGTTAGTGATGTTTCTAATAACATATTATTTGTTTTCTTATTTTTTCAGAACGTACTAAAAAGAAGAAGATTAATGCATTCTTCAAAAAGTATTTTCCTTTGGATCCGTCTGAGCCTCTGTGTGTCCCAGATGCAAACAGTTCAGAGCCGGAACCTGTGTCCGCAGAAGGTCAGGAGGATGACGTCAGTGATGGCATGGATGCTTCTCCTGAATCCCCTGAAATCAACGTCCCAAGAGGTGAATGTCAACAGAGCATTTGAGATGCAACATTACAGTGGCCATGTACACACTGTAAAGTTTCAGGAGTGACAACCGCATTTAACGTCATTAACAACTAGCTGTTCAGTTCGGTTCCGTACACACTGCATATAGTTTTTGTAAATGCGGTTGTCACTCCTGTAAATTACTGAACTGTGCAGAACGAATGAGACGCAAACAGAAGTCTAATTATTCTTTTTTGATCTGTGGTTAGTGATGTTTCTAATAACATATTATTTGTTTTCTTCTTTTTTCAGAAAGTACTAAAGAGAAGAAGATTAATGCATTCTTCAAAAAGTATTTTCCGATCGATCCGGCTGAGCCTCTGTGTCCTGAACCTGAATTGGACCTGGTCGATACCAAGGAAACGTGTGTCCCGATTCCAAGCGTTCCTGATGTGGAATCGGAATCAGATCTAGATCACTCAGATGATTCGTGTGTGTCAGGTCCAAGCAGTTATGTACCAAAATCTGGCAAAAGCACTTCCAAGCAGGAACCATTTCCAGAAGAACATTGTTTCCAATTGGAGAAGCGTGTGAAGGGCTGTACACAGCGTCATAGACCTGTCACTGCAGTCTGGAACAACATCTTCATTGGAAATGAGTAAGTCTACAACACGTTTACACTAATATAAACCATGTATGAACAGGATACATTTCTACATTGTAAATCCTCTTTACTGAAAGACTAATCTAGGCTGTTGTGTTCTTGTGCAGAGAGATAGCAAGAGACCTAATGAGACTGAAGGAGCTGGGTATTACTCACGTCCTGAATGCGGCTGCGGTGAAGACCAAACTGAGGGTGTTGTTGGGAGTGCCCTGGGAGAAAGACCTGAGAGAAACTGTCAATACAGGGGCGAGTTATTACAGAGGCAGGAACATCAAGTATTGTGGCTTGCCTGCATCGCAAGGTTTAGACATCAGCAAATACTTTTACAAAGCTGCCAAATTCATCCGCAAGGCCAAGAAAAACACAGGAAGTAAGATCTTTTATATATCTTAAGTGTTCTGGAGTGACAAACTGTTTGGGACTTTTTTTTTTACTTGTCTTTCTGTTTTTATTTCCACAGATAAAGTGTTCATTCACTGTACAGAGGGTATCAACTACGCTCCTACACTTTTTCTGGCATACCTCATGATCCACAATGACATGACTGTGGAGGATGCCATTGATCATCTCATAAAGGCGAGGTACATCAAGCCCGACATAGAGTTCCTGAAGCAGCTGGCAGTCCTCAATCAGGATCTTGTGCGCAACAGTAAAACAACAGCTACGGGACACACAAGCAGGAAGCCAAAATGAAGTCCTGCAGAACACAGAGGAAAAATAGTGCATAGATACAAAGTAAAGACGTGAAACAGAAGAAACCCAGAGAGAGAGGAAAGATGTCATTAAAGATCCAAGCACATATACACAGTGTGTGTGTGTGTGTGTGTGTGTGTGTGTGTGTGTGTGTGTGTGTGTGTGTGTGTGTGTGTGTGTGTGTGTGTGTGTGTGTGTGTGTGTACGTGTGCGTGAGTGTATGTGTGTGTGAAACCAAACAGAAAACAAAACAACTGTGTGTGTGCGTAATAAACATTTTAAAGAACACTGGATATGAATGCAATTACTGTCTTATAAAGGTTGGTTTAACTCTATGTTAAGCTCATCATTTATTAGTGTATTTATGCTTAACTAATGCATAATTCTGGACCCTTAAGCTAAAGTGTTACCGGTGTTTTAAGTGTTTGTGCTATGTAGTGTCCAGATTGTACTGGGTGGTTATGTAATAAGGTAATAAGGATGACCTGCTAGTCTGGGCGCAGTGTGAGAGCGTTTTGGCCAGTTAGCACACCTGTCACTTGCCTTTTGATCCAGTGCTGCGATGCACTGGGGAAAAAAATATTCACTGAGTTTGTACATCCATTTTTACTTTTTCTGTGCCCTTATGAAAAAGATGCACACTTCTGTATGTATGTACAGCAAACTTTTTGCACAACTGTATTTAATAAACTTGTAGTGTAAATAATATCAAATATTAATTAAATAAAAGGCCACTTAAGGCTGTTTTTTCTGTTAAACTAGCAAAAGTGGATTCAGACTCGCCCTAAGTGCACCTGCGCCATGTGCTCAGATCGGTAAAATAGGGCCCAATGTTTTAAATATACAAAATTGCAGCTTCATCACTACAAATGTAATTTTCAAGGCAAGTTTCAATAGAAATTACATTAATGTGACGTTTTTGCTTGCAATGAAGATGATTCAGAATCAAAGAATTAAATCCACTCAGTACAACCAAAAGCTAGTCTACGAAACAGCGTGCATAACACACACTATACCAGACAACTGAATGAACCAAAATGAGGGACTTAAATACACAGTGATAATGAACAGAATACAAACAGGTGTGATCGTCAAATCAAGAACCACGGTGACAAACTGTGTCCGAAATCGCCCCTATACCCTTAAATAGGGCACTATTGGTGGGGACCAAGGTGGGACCAAGTCATTGTTTTGCAAGTCTCGAATCAAGTCCCAAGTCAAGATAGACAGGTCCAAGTCAAGTTGCAAGTCCTCAACTTTAAGCTTGAAGTACGTAACACCTATACCTTTAACTTTAGTTTAAGTACTACTTAAGGAGGGACCAAACAGACCGATTTTGCTCATGAGTCAGATGTATTAAGCATGAAACCAATAACTGCTGGTCAACCAGTTTTTCTGTGCAAGCACAGAACAATACAGGCGTAGAGCAGAATCTACCAATGTTGTTCATTTGGAGGTAAACACTTTGAAATGGATTCATAAAAAGACATTTGGTGTACGAGTACGTACAATTTGCAACCTCGAACTTTATTCACCCACATATAACACAGTATAGGTAGGCCTACATGTTTCTTATGGATAATTTGACTAATATTTAGAGATTATGAAGATATTTTGTATATCTAGCTTGTGTTTTATGGCTGTCTTTAGAGCCACATTAGTTATTAACTGTCACAACTGTCACTTCTCCCAGTCACAGCATGCACCCTCACTGGAGTACTGATCATACACACCTGCACGTCATCAGCTCCTGCAATCACCACCTGCACTTAAACCCCATGCATTCACTCAGTCACTGTCCGGTCTCGTTTACACATGCTACGACTTACCTCACGGACTCTCCTGCGATACCGACCTGCTTCTCCTTCTCTCGCTCTCTCCAAGTCTCCTGTGTTCTCCTCGTCTAGTTTCCAAGTCTCTGTGTCTCCCCCGTGTCTGAGTGTTCCCACGCCATCTGCAAGATTAAGTACAGTATCATCCAGCTGTCTGCATTATCCATCTGCTATCTTCACTGATTCAGTCACCGGCCCTGCACTCATCTGGCTGTTCAAACAAAGACTCTGTTTATTAATATCTGTTTTCCGTGTCAAGCCTGTTTGTAACATTAACCTTGTTAATAATCATTAATATGTAGTTTTAATAATGTGACCAATGTCAAACTTTAATTTAGATACTTTGAAAGTGCACTGTAAAAAAAATTTTTTTTTTTGAAAAATTGTGAAAATTGGTAATTACATATTGGCCCAATAAATGACTTTCAAATAACTATCCCCATGCAAAAAGATGCATTGTACTAATCACAGCTTAAGGTCTTCATAATCAAAATGATTATTCACTGAACATATTTAATTGTGCTCAGTCAATCTATGAATTTGAAGTGAAAAACCCACAAGCCTCAAATCTAGGCCCTGGCCCAAGACGCTGAGGCCCTAGCCCGGCCCGAGTCCGACTTGAGCCCGCATTTTTTAAATTATTTTTTTATCCTCCCTAAGGCTATTACACATTGTTGCAGTCATTAAAATGGTTCAGTTTTGTTTTTAATGTCAAAGTAGTTACATTTCGTTTAGTTTCTTTAAGTTAATTTAGAAAAATGTTTGGAGCAGTTTTTGTTTTTTAAAGTGGTCAGCGGCCAACATCTCAAATCAACACTTGACTTGTCTTGCTTATAATAAAATCCATAGATATAAAACACTTCAAGCATATCACAATGTTAGTTTATGTGTTTACTATCACCACCACAGTAAAAAGGCGTTTTTGACATGTTGAGGCATGGGCTGATGCTGCTCGCAACGGCGATCGCAAATGAAACGGGCTATACAATCTACTAATAAACTAAATAAAAATATTAAGTCTTAACTTACACCTCTCCGCAAAATGAATATAAATCTGATCTTCAATTCCCGCGCTATATGCACATTTAACGGAGTTCACGTCAATGAAAAGCAACAGATATGAGCTGCATTTTATTCATCAGCTCAAAGACCGCAATATGAAAAAGAGCGAGCTAACCACTGGTAAGAGCATTTAGTCTCATTAGTTTTAATGAAGATGATTGTGTTTTTGAGCATCTGAGGCTTAGCCCATTTTCAGTTTCACTTGCGGCAGTTTGTGTGTTGGCTTGCTTTACTCATTTGTGGTGACGCGCGTGTTGCAGTAGCGCCGCCACATCTGACTACAATATAGCCTGTAACATGCTCTCACACGTGTATTTTTTAACAATTTGCCAGGAGTAAAATACATATGGTTTAAACAACCAGATGCATTTACACTTGTCCGGTTTTGTCTGAAATGCGTGATGCGTTGAGCAATCGGACTTAAATCCATCTCGAAAGAATTTCGGAAGGCATTTACTCCTGGTATTTTCACAATCGGATAGATATCTGATCAGAGAAAACGAATGAAGTGACCAGTTGTAAAAAGGCCATAACTCTCCCAGCTGCACTGAAGGAACGCTCGCTGATACTGCTGCTGGCCGCCGCAGACTCCAAACACAGCGAGCCAGTCTTGACAGTTGCGGTATCATGGTCTCAAAGGAGAAGCCTAAAAAAGGCCCGAAGCCCGGCCCGCGTTTGAGGTATGACATGAAAATTGGCCTGAAGCCCAGCCATAGGGGCGTAAAAAAGTCGGGGCCCATCGGGCTCGGGCAGAAATGCAGGGCTCTACTGTTGGATGAAGTCCTACGTCCAAAAAAACTGTATACGCAAGTGCAAAATGTAAAAATTCTCCAAAATTCGTATGGAGAAATCAAATGCGGAGCAGAACCAGAGCGAAACAAACATTGCCCAGAGAATAGAGATATTCATCGTCACAAGACATTGGTGAGTATTGAGAACTGAAAATATTCTCCAGAGTTTTGCTTTATGACCCGGTAAACATTTAGTAGAATCACGAGTTCATATGCATTCATTGGTTACATGAGTGTGTTCTTGGTTACCACAGAATTATCTAATGGTAGCCAATAGTTTTATTTTCCTCATGTCATATGTGTCTAAAATAAAAGGTAATAAGTAAATTAAGTCATTTGTGTGATATGTGCGCTATGCAACGGTTGAACACGTTGCCGTTAGATTGCCGTTGTCCTCTTTCAGGACTTATTGCCTTTTAATATCAAACACGTCAAGCTTGTGATTTTCTTATTCATCCATTAATTTGTCTCAGCCTCATTATATAATTCAGTAACTTCTGTTCTGTCGCTTGTCAGATGTGATGCAGGGGAACTCTGTCATTAACGTTAGTTTTTATTTTTATTTGCAGGGTTTGAGCCAATACAGCGTCGCTTTTTTTCACCACATCAAGTTTTTTACACCACATTAAGACACTGTTATGCAGAAGTGTTCTTGAATGTATTCAGAGGTATTTGAATGTATTTTCATCAAATATCCTGTGTTGGAATTGACTTGTTAATAAAGTAATGTGATAAACTGTCAATACTGTTGTCTGTGTTCTGTATTTTGCTTAAGTCATTTCTGTCTTTTAGGACAGTGAGAATGCCCCCGAACCCCCCTAGAGGGACAGAGGTCCACCCAGTTTCACTAAATCCTATGGGAAATACTGAATGCCATTAAAAGATAACTGATTATATCACTTATTTTGAAGGTTGATGAACTTTAAATGATTTAGATATCTACAGTTTTACATATAAAAACACAACATAAGATTGGGCCCACTCTGTATTAATTGTGGCCCCTCTTGTGCTCCCAGTTGAAAAAATCCTAGAATAGCTCCTGATCACTACACACTTGGTCAATGTGGCACAATGTTTAATGTTGTAAATGTTGTAGTACATTTATTCATTAAATTAACAAGTTGTGCTACTTTTTACTTCTCTTCACAAAATGTTCAGAGCATTTCTTTAAATGCAAGAAAGTATTTTCAATATGTTCTCAATGCATCATTTCTATTTGCACTCAAGCACAATTAATGAAAATAATTGAATCATCAAAGAAACAAAACATAAATCACAGCATTTTACAGCAAAGCTATTACTGACACTGCCAAAATGTCCCTTGACAAATGATCAAACTTCACTAATAATTTTAGAAAATTACCCTCTTAGATTAATGAAACAAATTCTTAACATGAACATTTGCTCATTAAGAAAACCTCAGGCAATGTTTTTCTTATGTCTCTGTAGATGAGATGATTGGGTGAAACTCTTCCCACATGAAGAGCACTGGTGCGGCTTCTCTCAGTGTGAACTCTCTCATGATCTTTCAGGCTTCCTGACTGAGTGAAACTCTTCCCACAGTGTGAGCACTTGTACGGTTTCTCTCCAGTGTGAATTCTCTGGTGTTTTTTTAAGTTGCTGGATGTAGAGCAGGTCTTTCCACAGTCTAAGCACATATGACCAGTATGAATACGCTCATGCTCTTTTAAATGTTCCTGTAGTGAAAACTCTTTCCACAAAAGAGCAAACGTGAGGCTTCACACCTGTATGAACTAAACAGTGTCGTTTTAAGTCTGATTCCACAACAAATGTTTTCTCACACTGATCACAGCTGAATGATCTCACTCCAGAGTGACGGCGCAGATGAACTTTGAGATAGCTTTTCTGAGTGAAACTCTTTCCACACTGAGTGCATGTGAACGGTTTCTCTCCAGTGTGAATCCTCATGTGTATGTTAAGGTTTGATTTCAGTATGAAACTCTTTCCACACTGAGAGCAGGTGAATGGTTTCTTTCCAGTGTGAATTATCATGTGTCTGTTAAAGTATGATTTATATGTGAAACTCTTTCCACACTGAGTGCAGGTGAAAGATCCTTTGACTCCAGATTTTCCAGCTGGTTTTTGCGTGAAATTCTCTTCAGTCTTTGAAACGACTGCATCTCCATCTTCATTTGTTAGAGGCGGTTTTGGAAACAGATGCTGTTTGTCTTCATTCACTTCAATCAGGTCTAAAATCAACAATGAATTAAATTTAAAAAAGACACATGAAAAACAAAGAAATAAAGTTAATTCTTAATTTAACACACATCTAGTTTACTACCGAGTCTACTACTGCCTAGTTTTAGATGTAGTTATATGTCAGTTTCCATCTTAATGTTCCTCATTAAAGAGAATGAAGGAAAACACCAACCTATCTGTTCCTCCGTCTCTTCATCTTTTATTCTGCAGGGCTCTTCCTTAAACTCCATCTTTACAATAGTATGTCTGTAGTTTCTCCTGGAGTAACTCCTCCTGCTTGCTGCTGCTTCTCCTGTGGGAAGATGGGAATATTCCCAGCATTTAAACTCTCATGAACGGCTGTGGGAGCGGCTTCACTGACTGAAGGTGTGAATTGTGGTCGCTGTTGCTCATTTAGCAGATGATCATCACTCTTACAATCACTCTCAATTATCCAGGTGCAAATGTTTGCTCAAGTAGTCGTTTAGAGACAATCAGTACTCATCTTGCTGGATCTGTCTGCTGCCTTTGACACAGTTAGCTGACAATAATGTAAGCTACATCTAGCTACTTCTCATTCCAGCCAGATGCGGTGACTGAGCTGGTGACTGTGACTCTGGGTGTTTCTCAAACGGAAAGCTGCATATCTTGGCTGCCACGTCATCACAATTTGCTGAAGGCCATCTCAGTTTGAAGGATCCTTGGAAAGCAGCCTTTGTTTTGCGTCCTTCATTCGGCCTGTTTAGAAGGATGCATCGGGTGTATCCTTTGCGGCCTTAAATCACCCACAATCCTTTGCACACATTCCAATTCATGAAAATAAACTGATGGAAAAATAATCGGTACTGAGCTTGTCTGAGTTTATTATGAAATGTAAGACAAAAATAATATAGATATTATCTTTTGTTTTACTGTAAATTGATCACTAACACTAAACTGACAATAATGTAAGCACTGGGAGACCACAGACAGCTGTCATTCACTGAATGGAATTAATAGAAAACCAGTTATTACAAAGTTCTCTTTCAGTCAGTACACTCTGAGTTACGTCAGTACTGACGAAATGGGGGTGGATAGGTTTTGCTTAGAAGCCTATCAACTTCGAGATCTACAAAATGAGCCAATGGCATGAGAATGCCATGGGTCTGTGGAATTTGCATAATGCAACTCCGCCCCACTGCGTGGGTATATAGCGCCCCATCTCAGAGCGCATCCGCCTGGAGTGGTGATCCCAAGCACTCGTCCAAAGCCTGTGGGTTCTTGTCCACTTTAGTGACTGAGGTTTATGGAGCTGCAGGCCAGGCCGCGTCTACTTTGCATGCCATGGCCATCTTGCAGTATACCAGCCCAAAGTAAAAAAATAAATAAATAAATACATGCACGAGGGCGGTGCTGACCCAAGGCTTATGCAGGAAGTGCACACTGCCACTGACTTTCCTCTCCGAGCAACAAAGGTCACCACGCAGCCCCTGGGTCAGATGATGTCCACTTTGGTGGTCCAGGAATGCCACCTATGGCTGAGTTTGGCATATGAGGGACTCTGAGCGAACCTGTTTCCTCGACTCCCCGATCTCCCAGAGCAGCGGCGCGGTCAAAGACTTTACCCAGGTGTATTCACTGCTGGTGCATTCACACCACTGCCAACTCAGCCGCATCAGCCCCCCCGCTCAGCCCAGCAGCAGCCTTCACTCGGGCCGCAGCGCAGAGGAGGTCGCAGCTAGGTGGCGCACCCCGTCTCTGCCCCTAAGCCGGCCGGATGCCAGGCTAAGCAGCACTCCTGAGATGGACAGCTTAGAGTTAGGCACCAGCTCTTCAGGAGATGGTAGCAGGACCACTCCAAAATTTTTTGTTTTCTACTGGCGTGACGGCCGGTGGAGGGCTGAGGAGAAATTCTTTGTTTTCTGTTGGCATGACGGCCGATGGTGTCTAATATTAGAATTGACCTCCCTACCTCACTGCTCTCAGCCCCCTCTATCGCCAGCCTCCAGTCGGACGAGACCCCCGTGGAACGTTAGTCCTTCCCTGGTTTCCTCTGTCAGGGCGCGGAATTTGACCCCTCGGGATGCTCCCACTCCTCCCCATGTCTGGGCCGGTCATTCCGCTTCGCTGCCCCATCATGAGTACATCTGTGGCTCGCACGACCGCTGCTTCAGTTCTATGAGCCTAAATAGAGCTTCCAAACTGTTCAGCTGGTTCACCCACTGGTTCGGGTATGCGATTTAGTTCGCACAATCTCCTCCCCGGTTTAACGGGGAGTCCGCTACACCTAGGCAGGTGGCAACGCCCCTGTCATGCGTGCAGAGGTCGACACCCTACTGGCAAGGGGTGCGGTCGAGATCGTCCCTCCAGCTGAGATGGAGTCCAGCCTTCACAGCCCTGACTTCATGGTACCTAGTAGAAGCGATGGATCACAACCATTCCTGGACCTGTGTATCTTGATCTATAGCATAACGCGTTTTCGGATGCATTCGTCCACTGGAGTGGTCTGCAGTGCTGACCTGAAGGATGCGTACTCTCATGTCTCCATTCTTCCCCGACCGTCTCTTTGGTCTGCCTTCGGGGGGCAGGCATACCAGTACACTGTTCTTCCATTCAGGTAGACCTGTCACCTTGCAGCTTCACTGAAGTCCTCAAGGCAGCCCTTGTGCCACTCAGGCAACACGGGGTTCACATCCTGAGCTTTCTCGATGACTAGCTAGCTCACTCTCGAGACCAGGTTTGCAAACAAGGGGACCTCGTACTCCGGCACCACACCCGTTTGGGCCTTCAGGTAATGTGAGGAAAGCGCAAAGTCTTCCCTGAAGAGGATCTCTTTTCTCGAGTCGGTTGCCATGCACGCGTAGTGCATGTCAATACTGACTTGCCTTCACTAATTCAGGGCAAGAATACGGTTCCACTGAATCTATTTCAGAGGCTCCTGCGGCATATGGCATCCATAGCCGCAGTAACACCGCTTCGGGTTGCTTCATATGAGACTGGCTCAGCACTGGCTTCGCGATCGAGTCCCGAGATGGGCATGGCAACAGGGCACGCTCCGGGTCCCAGCCATCGCACCTTCACCACGTGCAAACCTATGGGCTAAAGTTCCTTTGAAAGATTTTCCGGCATAGAGTTAAGGGTGCCGTGCGCGCATTGACATGCTGTCATGGGCTACACGCTGTACACTGTACATCTTGCCTTGCACCGCTTCTGGGCCCTGCTTTGGGCAGACAGGTACTGATCCGTTCCACATCACAGTGACAGTATCATACATCAACCAATAAGGTGGTCTCACGCTCCCACCAGATGTTGCAACTTGGCCGCCATCTCCTCCTTTGGAGTCTGAAGCATCTGACGTTGCTTCGTATGTTCTTCCCGGGGAAACTGAGTCGTGCAGCCAATGAGCACTCATGACGGCCAGCTGATTTGGGAACAGCTCAGTGATGCACAGGTAATTCTGTTTGTCTCCCTCTAGCTCTTCCCATTGCCTACAGGCTCAGCAGGCCACGGGGCCCACGCAGGCATGCGTTTCCCCAGTGAGCCATCTTGCACAGATTTTGTGCAGATCACGGAGGGCAAGGAGCAGTTCCTTTGGTCACCGTGATTGGCCCGGCTGGACCTGGTTCTATGAACTCTTACTCCTTGCGACAGTGCCTCCCTGGTCGATTCCTCTGAGGAAGGACCTCCTTACTCAGAGACGGGGCACCCTTGGCACCCACGTCCCGGTCGGTAGTACCTACTTAGGTGGGCCCTGATAGGATGCGGCAGGTTTCTGTACCCTACCACCACGGTGGTGGCTACCATAACTTCCGCCAGGGCCTTGTCTACGACACTTTCCGCTGAAGTGGAACCTCTTCGTCACCTGGCGCTTTTCCCCAGAAGACCCCAGGAAATGCCCGTTCGGGTCTGTGCTCTCCTCCCTCCAAGTAGGGTGGAGCGATGGCTGTCTCCTCTACATTGAAGGTTTAGGTGGCCGCTATATTGGCTCAGCACGACATGGTGGACTCTAAAATGGTAGGACAGCACGACCTGATCCGCAGATCTTACATGCCCCCTTGGGATCTCGCAGTGGTGTATTACCCTGCTTAGTTCTCCCTCTGAGCCCTTGCAGTCCTTTGTGAGTTGTAAGTTCTTTTCAATGAAAGTGACGCTCTTGGTTGCCCTGGCTTCTATCAGGCGGGTATCAGACCTGCAGGCTTTTTCGGTGACGAAGCGTGCCTGGAATTCGAGCTGGCTAACTTTCATGTGATAACCAGAGACCCTAGCTTGGATACGTGCCCAAGGTTCCCACCTCTCCAGGTGCTGAACCTGCAAGCGCTGCCGTGGAGAAGGAAGACCCAGCCTTGACACTGCGCTGTCCAGTATGTGCCTTGCACTTACGTAGTAGACTGGTTGCAGCGTTCAGAACCTCAGACTAGTTCTTGTCTGTTATGGAGTGCAGCAGAAGGGAAGGCTCTCTCCGAGCAGAGGTTGCTCGCCTTGAATGGCGTTCAGGGCATGCCCCCTAGTGTTGCCTCCTCTTGGGCTTAGCACATGTCTGTTGGCACTAACAGACTTGAGCAGCAGGCTGGGCGACACCGAACACATTCGCTAGATTCCATAATCTCTGAGTGTAGCCAGTCCCTCTTGTATACTCGCTCCAAGTGGCCAGTGACTGGACAGCCTCAGGTGTCTTTGCTTACTGCGCCACTCCACGGACTGGATGCGTGCGCATTCCATTTAGGTGAGTTTCTCAGTAAGCACTGAGTTCCTCTAGCACTGTTGACGCCAACACCAGAGTGCATGCCCGATTGGTCAGCCCTCGTGTTAGGCTAGGTGCCTCCATGTGCATGGTTCCCCCGCTGTGCAACCCCCACGTGTATTCCACGGTAAGTCTCTTCAAGCGCGTCTTCACTTGGTAAGATACCTTGACACCCCTGGGGTTGAAAGATTCCATCTGCGGTTGGATACTCCAGAGTGTTCTGTATACAGCCCATACGTGGGTCATATGTGTATTCATAAGTCCTCCCTTCGGACAGGCATTGTGTTGCATTTCTCTACGTGGGATATGCTTCCCAGTGTACCTTGGTGCCAGGTCTCACGGCAGGGAGCGCAGGTCAGCACAGGATGCTGGAAGACAGCCGTTGTGGCGAGATTGAATTGGGACCCCCCAATTCGTCAGAACTGACATAACTTGGAGTGTACTGACTGAAAGGGAATGTCTCGGTTACATATGTCACCCTCGTTCCCTGAAGGAGGGGAACGGAGACGTTACGTCCCCATGCCACAACCGCTGCACTGCTGGTACGGCCGGGGAGCTCAGCATTGTTTCCTCAGCAGGTAAACATAATGCGAGTTTGAAATGCAACTCCTTATATACCCAAGCAGTGGTGCGGAGTAGCATTATGCAAATTCTGCAGACCCATGGCATTCTCATGCCATTGACTCATTTTGTAGATCTCGAAGGTGACAGGCTTCTAAGCGAACCCCCCATTTGGTTATAATATATATATAGTATATAATATATATATAGTACTTTTTTTATCCTATTTCTATTATAATTTCCTCCTTGTGTTTTTAACTGTGAATTTGCACTGTCCATGGAGCGGACCTGTTTACATTTCACTGCTGGTTGTATATTCTGTATATAACTGTGTATGTGACAAATAAAACTCTTGAATCTTGGTCAGTACTGACATAATATCTCTGTTCACTTCCTTCAGGAAAGTAATACAAAGTATATTTTTAAATTGAACTTTTAATAGTATTTAGTGCTGTGACCGCGGGGGTGGGAACATGTGTTACGTAGCCATGCACACTTACTAGACCGTCTCATTCTAGTGTTTAATGGCTGAGGAGGACACTAGCCTACCAGCCTCAGAAGGACCGGAGGACAGTCTCTGTAGGATGCAGCCTTCTGTCTGAGAAACACCCAACATAACGGCAAATATAAAATTATTTACTTTACATTTATTCATTTAGCAGAGCTAAACAGGTAGTGAACATGAACATGTAGTGAAGCTCTCCCCACAGTCAGAGCACACAAGGTCTAAAATGATTTATTACTTCACACTTGGTCAATGTGGCACAATGTTTAACGTTGTAGTGCATTTACTCATTAAATTACACAAGTTGTGCTATTTTTTACTTCTCAGTCTCAAAATGTTCAGAGCATTTCTTTAAATGCAAAATATATATTTATATGCAAAGAAGTCTTTTCAATATGTTCTCAATGCATCATTTCTATTTGTGCTCAGGCACAATTCATGGAAATAATTGAACTCAAAGAAACAAAACATTTCTTCATAAATCACAGCATTTTACAGCAACATTAACTTTTATAATAAAACAAAAAAAAATAGTTTTATTAACTATTACTGGCATTAATTATTATGTCCCTTGACAAATGATCAAACTTCACTACTAATTTTAGAAAATTACCCTCTTAGATTAATGAAACAAATTCTGAACATGAACATTTGCTAATTTAGGCAGCTCAAGGTAATGCTTTTCCTTATGTCTCTGTAGATGAGATGATTGGGTGAAACTCTTCCCACATGAAGAGCACTGGTGTGGCTTCTCTCCAGTGTGAACTCTCTCATGAACTTTCAGGCTTCCTGACTGAGTGAATCTCTTCCCACAGTGTGAGCACTTGTACGGTTTCTCTCCAGTGTGAACTCTCTGGTGTGATTTTAATTGGCTGGATGTAGTAAAGGTCTTCTCACAGTCAAAGCACATATAAGGTTTCACACCAGTATGGATACTCTCATGCTCTTTTAAATGTTCCTGTAGTGAAAAACTCTTTCCACAAAAAGAACAAACGTGAGGTTTCACACCTGTATGAGCTTTAAGGTGTCTCCTTAAGTTTGATTCCACAGCAAATGTTTTCTCACACTGATCACAGCTGAATGATCTCCCTCCAGAGTGACAGCGCAGATGAACTTTGAGAGTGCTTTTCTGAGTGAAACTCTTTCCACACTGAGTGCATGTGAACGGTTTCTCTCCAGTGTGAATCCACATGTGTGTCTCAAGGTTTGATTTCAGTATGAAACTCTTTCCACACTGAGAGCAGGTGAATGGTTTCTTTCCAGTGTGAATTATCATGTGTCTGTTAAAGTATGATTTATATGTGAAACTCTTTCCACACTGAGTGCAGGTGAAAGATCCTTTGACTCCAGATTTTCCAGCTGGTTTTTGCGTGAAATTCTCTTCAGTCTTTGAAACGACTGCATCTCCATCTTCATTTGTTAGAGGCGGTTTTGGAAACAGATGCTGTTTGTCTTCATTCACTTCAATCAGGTCTAAAATCAACAATTAATTAAATTAAAAAAGGACACATGAAAAACAAAGAAATAAAGTTAAAACATTTAACATACATCTAGTTTACTACAAGTTTTCATCTTAATGTTCCTCATTAAAGAGAATGAAGGAAAACACCAACCTATCTGTTCCTCTGTCTCTTCATCTTTTATTCTGCAGGGCTCTTCCTCAAACTCCATCTTTACAATAGTATGTCTGTAGTTTCTCCTGGAGTAATTTCTCCTGCTTTCTTCTCCTGTGGGAAGATGGGAATATTCCCAGCATTTAAACTCTCATGAACGGCTGTGGGAGCGGCTTCACTGACTGAAGGTGTGAATTGTGGTCGCTGTTGCTCATTTAGCAGATGATCATCACTCTTACAATCACTCCCAATTATTCAGGTGCAAATGTTTGCTCAAATAGTCGTTTAGACAATCAGTACTCATCTTGCTGGATCTGTCTGCTGCCTTTGACACAGTTAGCTGACAATAATGTAAGCTACATCGAACTACTGGAGGGCCTCAGGGCTCAGTGCTTGGACCTCTTCTCCATCTACATGTCATCATTAGGATCTGTCTTTCAGAAACATGGCTTTTGCTGACACTCAACTTCACCTCTCATTCCAGCCAGATGATCCAACAGTAGTACGGATGCATCAATGTAAAATAAATCTAAATCCAAATTTTGATATACCTTCAGAGCCTGATTACAAAAACAAAAGGCTTAAAGGCCAAACACTTCAACATAAATCAAACCTATACAGTAGCCTAGTGTAAGATTCCTTAACTTAAACTAAATTAATTTTACAACTTTCTTTATTAAAAAAAAATGGTAACACTTTACAATAAGGTTTTTTTTTAAGCATTTGTTAACATGAACAAAATGAACAATACTTTCACAGGATTTATTAATCTTAGTTAATCTCAACATTTTCAGATCCAAAGTTATCGGTTAACTAACATTATCAAAGGTTATTGCTCTGTTTGTATATGTTAGTTAATGCATTAAATGAGACCTCATTGTAAAGTGTTACCAAAAATTATATTGCCTAACAAAAAGTAAAATAAAATACCTAAATAATGTAAACAAGTCATTGGACAACATTGTCACGGTGTGTGACTGCAGATGAAGCAGACTTGGAAAATCTTTTAATCTAATATCTTTTAATATAATTACTAATATTCACAATAGATCACATCAACCTAAAATAATGTGACTGACCTCTACAAGGGACTGACAGAAACAGAGGGCTTAAACGCATGGGCAAAAGAGATAATTGACAAGACAAACCTGAACAGAATACTTATTAAAAACAAAACATTCTATCCTCTATCCCTCCCTATTCTAGCTTGTGCTACTCTAAGCAATGTCCGAAGCATGGGCGTCACTAGGCCCTTTTAGGCCCCATAAAAAATATATGATTAATCTTTTAAAACATATGAAACTGGCGGGAGGCTTCAGCTTTGTCTTGTCTTTTATTCCGTTAATCACCGTGTTCTTCAATCCGCCCAGCGGCGCCGAGCAGAGCGCACGTCAGAAAAGCATGTGTGCGTTCACCTGAGCCTCATTGGTCTGTCACCGCTCGTCAATGTCAAAATATTTGAGAAAACCAATCAAATCAGAGTAGGCAGGCTTTATGTTCACACAGAAGCTGAGGCTCAGCGCGAATTTTAGCAGCGCGACTCAACATCAAGTGAGAGATATGCTAAGTAGCTAAAATAAACATTTCATATTTGACAGATGCTGCTTTAAGTCAGAAACGTTAAACAAATGACAAAAATATTCAGGCAAATTAAGGCCCATGTAATGTGATTCATAATGTAATTAAACAAGAAATATTAACAAAGCCGTTTTCTTCAGATTAGGCATAAGATTAATAATGAGTTTGTGCATATTGTAAATGTATATAATTCCATTTGTAGCCTTCAGTAAATTAAAAAAGCTCAGCTTTGTTCAGCCTGTATGGCATACGATTAGTAATGAATGTGTGCATATTGTGAATTAATTTAATAAACTTAGTTACCTAGCTTTCCTGGTAGCCTTCAGTAAATTAACGGGTCTAAGAAAATGATTCATAAAACATAAATATCAGTTAACCATGTTTACTTTCTTCACTGTGAAAATGGAAAAACAGTCATATCTGCACACTGACATGGTTTTTTTTTTTGGCCTTCAGAACATCTTAAAATAAATGCACTTATGTAGATCAGAGAAATCAAAATTTTCTCAGGGGAGCATGCCCCCCAACCCCCCTAACTACCTCACATTTGGGATCTCAGTGATTGTAAAACCCTGCCTACATTCCTGGGTAGGATTAAGGGATGTACAATATGGTCATGCAATAAGGCATTGATATTTGCTTTATAAGTAATAATAAACAGCCAATATCCCAGTATTATGCATGCTAATAAGCTACTAGTTAATAGAGAGAATTGGACCCTAAGCTAAAGTGTTACCATTTTTTAATACCCTCACTGGGGGCTGAGCGCCCCTAAAATAAAAATCCTAGAAACACTCCTGGTCCAAAGCTTAGTATTTCAAGCATGTTTCTCTATGGCGCTGAAACCTAAAGATGTCCGAGTTCCAGTCCCGCGCAACTGATACTCAACTGCCATTGGCTCATCTGTGTTCGAGGAGGAGCTTACCGATAGTTCAACTGAAACCGTACAGATCGCTTGATAGAGAGCAAAACTTTCAAGTGCTCAGTCAGAGTGTTCAGCGAGTGAAAATATATCTTTGCTAAACTTATACTTAACCTCTAAGGCCCCGATCACACAGAACGTGTTTTTCAGGTTTGAAAACGCGAGGTGCACTGCCTTGATGTCGGGCACTTTTCTACTCAAGAGTTGAATTTTCTTCAACTTTGTGCGCTCAGAGCGCTCCTTCTAAACGCAGCGCAGCAGTGGTTAAAACTCGAGCGCCTGGGGTGCATAAGCAGCGCGCAAAACGCTCTCTGCCAACCGAAATCTATTCAAAAAAGGCTCCTCCCACTGCAAAAGCGTGTTCTGTGTGACCGAGGCATAACACTGGAGACTAAAATCTAAGAATTTAATAGCCAATGGCTAATGATAGATATTATTTAGTCGCCCAGAGTGAAGATACACTCGCATTGTAGCGATATGGAGCCGGCGTCAGAGGATGAAGACATCAAAATAATAATTAAGTTTAAAGCGGCTTAATTTACATGACCACTTGCATGTGCCATCCCACAGAATACAGTTCATTGCCAATACCATCACACAAAACTGAGCATGTCAAAACTTTTAAAACTGAAACAGGCATTGCAGAGCATCTGTACTAACATCACAGGCTGAAGATTACTCCCCTTTTGTTCCCCTTAAAAGTCCCAGTCCCTAATTAAGCGAGTCATTGTACTGTTTTGTTGTTGTGTTTTTCATGAAGAATAATAATGTGCAACTACCATAGCAACCACCCCAATACCATAGCAACACCATAGCAACTTACCCCAAAAACTTTGGCAACGGCATATCAACACCCTAGCAACTAGGGATTGCAACGATTCACGATAGTAATTTCACAATATGATTTTATCACAATTTTTTTAACAAAATGAGATAAAGTATAAAAATCCTTTTATTTCTCAAACAAAATTATGCATATTTCTTTGTAAAATTGAAATATATATTTGATGTCAAAATAATAACTCAATTGAAATTTTAAAACAAATCCATAAAGTCCTTCAGGAGATTTTCCAGTGGTGTTTTCCTGGGAGGAGGTTGTTTCAGCTTCTTCATCCTCATCCTGCACTGAGGAAGAGCCGAAATAAAAAAGACCAAGTCAAATAAAGAACAAGTTTCATTGTTACAAAGGCGAGATTTTAATTATTATTGTATCATTACACTTTGCAAGAGTTAGAAAAACAGAACACATCTAGATAAATATGCCATAATAATAAATTATTGAAGAAAATCCATGTACACATTTAGAGAAAGAGATGGTAAAATAAATACACCTGGTTCTGCAACAGCACAGATTTCTCCTTCAGTCGGTGGAGCACATCCTTGTGCTGGTCTTTCTCTTGATGAGGAGCGGCCTGGAATCCTTTTTACTATGGCAGAAAACAGCCGTATCGTTAAGCTGTGAGCACACTGATGCACCTTGTGATCTCTGAGGCAATCGCTCGGCGCCGCGGTAGTGGGGCAGCGAATCCGCCCCGGTCAGTGTGGTTTGGCCTATAATCTTTCACATGCAGACGGAGGTGACTGGAGCCTCTCACTGCGGTGATTATTAGTCTTCGGAAAGTCAAAATGTCGCCACACCTCCGATTAAGTCAACGTAAACTATGCGCTTACCGTCCGCCATGCTTCTGTCTGACAGCGCGCGCGCACACACTTCCATATGAAGGAACTGAAAACAGTAGCTTATTTCACTCTTCCTCGCAAGCACAGTCCATCCAACGCTAACTACAACTTTCTCGTTGCTATCGTTGCCTGTAAAGTGAGGTCACAGTATATGGTTTCAGCATCCCTGCTGTTTAAAAACGTGTGTATCGTGATTCGCTTTTAACATCTCAACCGACTTGAATCGTCACATATTTGTATTGATTTTCAACCAACTCCGACTGAATCGCTACATCCCTACTAGCAACCACCCCAAAAACTTTGGCAATGGCATATCAACACCCTACAGGGCTCGGCATTAACGCTTTTGGACAAGTGGATTTTTTTGAAGGGCAAGTGACAGAGAATTTCCCCATTAAAATGTCAATATCAAAAATAACTAGGGAATCACCAAAATGCAAGAATGATTCTGCATTAATTTAGTGTTAAGTGGCGAACCCGATAGTGGATAATAATATATAATGTATAATGAACTGACTAGGGAGAAATTGAAAACAAATGAGCACAGCTCACACAGTAACATAGTTATTATATTTTTTATAATAACATACGATACAGTTAAACAACATCACACAACCAAGAGTGCCATCACGATTGAAAATATGACACTGATTTCATATGACAGTTTCATAAACAATTAATTAACATCAAAGTCACTTACATTTTAGACGCAATATTGATTTTTTTTTGTTCTAATCGCTCCAAACAAAGATCACAGCAGAACCATTAAAACCTCTCACAGCAACAGTCACTGAATGATTCAGTGTTTGAATGAATCGGTTGAATCAAAGATTCATTTACCCATTCATAGACCACTGCCTCATTCTTGAGCGAATCGACTCAATGACTCACTCATTAAGACGGTCACCTGCTGCCACCTATTGGCGGTTTAGTATCATGTTTAAACATCATGATCTTAACATTTCTTATTTGTATATTCAAAAAATATTTTTAAACCGTTTACTAGCAGTTTAATTTTGATTGGTAACAGCCTATAGTCTTATTATAATTAAATTTATTGATCAAATTTAAGAATATAAAATAAAGCTGAAGTGTAGACTATATTTAATAAGATTAGGGAGAAATTCACTTTATAATAGGTAAACAAATACCACAGATAAGCAGATTTAAATATGTCAAAGCTGATTGAATACTGGTGAAGAATATTGCTGCAGAACAATTACATATGATTTATCATTAAAAACTCTGTTTATCAGGTTTAATTTGTTAACTACATGACATGAATCACCTGATCTTCACTAATTATAATGTGGGAAAACCAGTCAGTAACGAGTTTACGTTTTCCAGTTCATTTCTGAGTGATTCACTAAATGAACCGACTCGTTTGTGTTTATATGTCTCCTAATAACTGATAAATGAATGTACTCACAGTGTAGAAAGCATCAGATTTAGAGCAGAATGAACGGCTGTACTCCACTTCTCATGTTTATGTCCTTCCCTCGCTCACTTCTCTTCTTCTCTAGACTCGGATGTGTGTCGTCGCTTCAGTTGTTCTGGCGCCTCCCTGGAGGAAAACAAGCAATGCGATGTCTTCAAATTGATACCAAGATATTCTAGCTGATCTTGAAAAGTTAGGAAGACGCAATATTATTTAAACTCCCGAAAAGAAATAGAATAAATCACTACATTCCCATAATTCAATTAAAGAAGGGCACATCAAAAACAAAAGCGAATGATCCGATTGTCAGACTGTTAGTATCTTCTCAAACAATTGGTGTTATTATCAAGGAAATGAGCTCTATATTTCCAGCTCTGTTAAACTATCAATTCTGTTCAGAGAGAAGCTGAACAGATATTGATGAGGTTGATCGCTGTAATCAGATTAAACGATGTGAATGTGTGCAACTTTGTTTGCTAATCAGAAGTAGGCCTATAGAGATTTAGCCAAAATTACAGTATTTACTCATGTGTCTCTTTTTTTTTTGCCAGAGGTGGTGCTCTTTTTTTTTTTGGTTGTAACACATTTATTTTCTGTATGAAATATGAAAAAGACAGCGTGTAGCTTCATTAGAACTCCTTACATACTGGCGCTAGTTTCACTACTAGCATCAGCGACGATCCTCAGCCCAGTCTAAGCATTACACTGGTGGAAGCTAACAATAACACTCCTGATGGCGAGGAAGCCTGTTTACATATATAATAAATAAATAATAAATCAGGTGTAAAAAATGCTGTATTACTATCTATAGTGTTGATAAGCAGTACTGAATAAAGTGACCAAACCCATCGATTAAGTTAAAATGAGAAGTTGAGGAAACTGTTATCTGTTGAAATAGAAATTGAAAAACATCTGCTTTATTTCTACTTAAAGAAAACAACGTGCTGTACAGCAATTCCAATTACAATGCATTCTTCAAAATAAAACATCAGAATCCAGAAGTACAATATAGAATATTCTCAAACATAAACAAGTTGTGAGCATTAAGCGGAACGAAGGTGAAACACCGTCATTGTTGTCATCGGTGAATCCATTGTCGTGGAACAGCTGTGGCCGTCATCAGAGCTCGTGCAGGCAGCTCTGGAGAAGCTCT
>CM031963.1:14817712-14857712 GCA_018749465.1 Paracanthobrama guichenoti
GCCTTAACTACTTTGTACTAACATATAAATTAATAATTTGATACAATGCACTTATTGTGTACATACATGTTTTTACATTGTACTTACATTTAAAAAAATACCTGCATGTAATACATCTGTAATTAATTTCTGTACAGTTATGTTTATAATTACACTGTTGACAATTCCTTACACCTAACCCTAACCTTAAACTTACCCACACCGCTCGCCTGTCCCTAACCTTTACTCCCTTAAACTTACCCACACCGGGCTTCGCCTGTCCTAACTTTACCCTTAAACTTACCCACACCGCCTGCGCCTGTCCCTAATCCTTTACCCTTAAACTTACCCACACACCGCCGCTCTGTCCCTAATCCTTTTTACCAGCAAACTTACCCACACCGCTCCCTGTCCCTAACTTTTACCCTCTAAACTTACCCACACCACCACCTGTCCCCTAACTTTTACCCTTAAACTTACCCACACACCACCACACCTGTCCCCTAACTTTACCCTTAAACTTACTTCCACACCGCCACACCTCGTCCCTAACTTTAGCCCTTAAACTTACCCACACCGCCACACCTGTCCCTAACTTCTTACCCTTAAACTTACCCACACCGCCACACCCGTCCCTAATCCTTTACCCGTCTTAACCTACCCACACCGCCGCCTGTCCCTTAACTTTTTACCCTTAAACTTACCCACACCACCACACCTGTCCCTAACTTTACCCTTAAGCTTTACCCACACCACCACACCTGTCCCTAACTTACCCTCCTTAAACTTACCTGACACCACCACACCTGTCCCTAACTTTAATTCTCTTTAAACTTACTCCACACCACCACACCTGTCTTTAACTTTACCCTTAAACTTACCCACACCTCACCACACCTGTCCCTAATCTTTACCCTTAAACTTCTTACTCCACACCGCCACACCCGTCCCTAATCTGCCCTTAAACTACCACACCGCCACACCGTCCCTAACTTTTTTGGGGTTCCTTAAACTTACCCACACCGCCACACCTGTCCCTAACTTTACCTCTTAAACTTACCCACACCACCACACCTGACCCTAACTTTTTACCCTTAAACTTACCCACGCCGCTACACCTGTCCCTTAACTTTGCCTTAAACTTACCCACACCGCCACACCTGTCCCTAACTTTACTCCTTAAACTTACCCACAGCGCCACCTGACCCTAACCCTCGGCCTTTTGCCCTTAAATCTTACCTACACAGCGCCACACCTGACCCTAACTTTGCCCTTAAACTTACCCACACCACCACACCTGTCCCTAACTTTACCCGTATCCCACCTCAACAACAGCAAAAAGTGTTTACAATACAATATGAACACAACAAGTACATTGTACTTATTTTTTTATGTAAGCACATAGTAGTTAAGGCCACCTAATATAAAAGTGAAATGAATCTTCTTTTTGATCTGTGGTTAGTGATGTTTCTAATAACATATTATTTGTTTTCTTATTTTTTCAGAACGTACTAAAAGAAAGAAGATTAATGCATTCTTCAAAAGTATTTTCCTTTGGATCCGCCTGAGCTTCTGTGTGTCCCAGATGCAAACAGTTCGGAGCCGGAACCTGTGTCCGCAGAAGGTCAGGAGGATGACGTCAGTGATGGCATGGATGCTTCTCCTGAATCCCTGAAATCAACGTCCCAAGAGGTGAATGTCAACAGAGCATTATTCTAATCTGGACTAATTATTCTTACCCTTATATTAGGTGGCCTTAACTACTTTGTACTAACATATAAATTAATAATTTGATACAATGCACTTATTGTGTACATACATGTTTTTACATTGTACTTACATTTAAAAAAATACCTGCATGTAATTACATCTGTAATTAATTTCTGTAGTTATGTTTATAATTACACTGTTGACAATTCCTTACACCTAACCCTAACCTTAAACTTACCCACACCGCCTTCTCGCCTGTCCCTAACTTTACCCTTTAAACTTACCCACACCGCCTCGCCTGTCCCTAACTTTACCCTTAAACTTACCCACACCGCCTCGCCTGTCCCTAACTTTACCCTTAAACTTACCCACACCGCCTCGCCTGTCCCTAACTTTACCCTTAAACTTACCCACACCGCCTCCCTGTCCCTAACTTTACCCTTAAACTTACCCACACCACCACACCTGTCCCTAACTTTGCCCTTTAAACTTACCCACACCACCACACCTGTCCCTAACTTTGCCCTTAAACTTACCCACACCGCCACACCTGTCCCTAACTTTACCCTTAAACCTTACCCACACCGCCTCACCTGTCCCTAACTTTACCCTTAAACTTACCCTTAAACTTACCCATACCACCACACCTGTCCCTAACTTTACCCTTAAACTTACCCACACCACCACACCTGTCCCTAACTTTACCCTTAAACTTACCCACACACCGCCTCGCCTGTCCCTAACTTTACCCTTAAACTTACCCACACCGCCCGCCTGTCCCTAACTTTACCCTTAAACTTACCCACACCACCACACCTGTCCCTAACTTTACCCTTAAACTTACCCACACCACCACACCTGTCCCTAACTTTACCCTTTAAACTTACCCACACCGCCACACCTGTCCCTAACTTTACCCTTAAACTTACCCACACCACCACACCTGTCCCTAACTTTTTACCCTTAAACTTACCCATACCACCACACCTGTCCCTAACTTTTACCCTTAAACTTACCCACACCACCACACCTGCCCCTAACTTTACCCCTTAAACTTACCCACACCACCACACCTGTCCCTAACTTTTACCCTTAAACTTACCCTTAAACTTTACCTGTCCCTAACTTTACCCTTAAACTTACCCACACCACCACACCTGCCCCTAACTTACCCTTAAACTTACCCACACCACCACACCTGCCCCTAACTTTACCCTTAAACTTACCCACACCACCACACCTGTCCCTAACCTTACCCTTAAACTTACCCACACCACCACACCTGTCCCTAACTTTACCCTTAAACTTACCCACACCGCCACACCTGTCCCTAACTTTACCCTTAAACTTACCCACACCGCCTCGCCTGTCCCTAACTTTACCCTTAAACTTACCCACACCGCCTCCCTGTCCCTAACTTTACCCTTAAACTTACCCACACCACCACACCTGTCCCTAACTTTACCCTTAAACTTACCCACACCACCACACCTGTCCCTAACTTTGCCCTCTTAAACTTACCCACACCACCACGCCTGTCCCTAACCTTACCCTCTAAACTTACCCACACCACCACGCCTGTCCCTAACTTTTACCTTAAACTTACCCACACCGCCACACCTGTCCCTAACTTTACCTTTTAAACTTACCCACACCGCCACACCGTCCCTAACTTTACCTTTAAACTTACCCACACCACCACACCTGTCCCTAACTTTACCCTTAAACTTACCCACACCACCACACCTGTCCCTAACCTTACCCTTAAACTTACCCACACCACCACACCTGTCCCTAACTTTACCCGTATCCCACCTCAATAACAGCAAAAGTGTTTTACAATACAATATGAACACAACAAGTACATTGTACTTATTTTTTTATGTAAGTACATAGTAGTTAAGGCCACCTAATATAAAGTGGGGCGAATCTTCTTTTTTTGATCTGTGGTTAGTGATGTTTCTAATAACATATTATTTGTTTTCTTATTTTTTCAGAACGTACTAAAAAAGAAGAAGATTAATGCATTCTTCAAAAGTATTTTCCTTTGATCCGTCTGAGCCTCTGTGTGTCCCAGATGCAAACAGTTCAGAGCGAACCTGTGTCCGCAGAAGGTCAGGAGGATGGCGTCAGTGATGGCATGGATGCTTCTCCTGAATCCCTGAAATCAACGTCCCAAGAGGTGAATGTCAACAGAGCATTTGAGATGCAACATTACAGTGGCCATGTACACACTGTAAAGTTTCAGGAGTGACAACCGCATTTAACGTCATTAACAACTAGCTGTTCAGTTCGGTTCCGTATACACTGCATATAGTTTTTGTAAATGCGGTTGTCACTCCTGTAAATTACTGAACTGTGCAGAACGAATGAGACGCAAACAGAAGTCTAATTATTCTTTTTTGATCTGTGGTTAGTGATGTTTCTAATAACATATTATTTGTTTTCTTCTTTTTTCAGAAAGTACTAAAGAGAAGAAGATTAATGCATTCTTCAAAAAGTATTTTCCGATCGATCCGCTGAGCCTCTGTGTCCTGAACCTGAATTGGACCTGGTCGATACCAAAGAAACGTGTGTCCCGATTCCAAGCGTTCTGATGTGGAATCGAATCAGATCTAGATCACTCAGATGATTCGTGTGTGTCAGGTCCAAGCAGTTATGTACCAAAATCTGGCAAAAGCACTTCCAAGCAGGAACCATTTCCAGAAGAACATTGTTTCCAATTGGAGAAGCGTGTGAAGGGCTGTACACAGCGTCATAGACCTGTCACTGCAGTCTGGAACAACATCTTCATTGGAAATGAGTAAGTCTACAACACGTTTACACTAATATAAACCATGTATGAACAGGATACATTTCTACATTGTAAATCCTCTTTACTGAAAGACTAATCTAGGCTGTTGTGTTCTTGTGCAGAGAGATAGCAAGAGACCTAATGAGACTGAAGGAGCTGGGTATTACTCACGTCCTGAATGCGGCTGCGGTGAAGACCAAACTGAGGGTGTTGTTGGGAGTGCCCTGGGAGAAAGACCTGAGAGAAACTGTCAATACAGGGGCGGCGAGTTATTACAGAGGCAGGAACATCAAGTATTGTGGCTTGCCTGCATCGCAAGGTTTAGACATCAGCAAATACTTTTACAAAGCTGCCAAATTCATCCGCAAGGCCAAGAAAAACACAGGAAGTAAGATCTTTTATATATCTTAAGTGTTCTGGAGTGACAAACTGTTTGGGACTTTTTTTTTTACTTGTCTTTCTGTTTTTATTTCCACAGATAAAGTGTTCATTCACTGTACAGAGGGTATCAACTACGCTCCTACACTTTTTCTGGCATACCTCATGATCCACAATGACATGACTGTGGAGGATGCCATTGATCATCTCATAAAGGCGAGGTACATCAAGCCCGACATAGAGTTCCTGAAGCAGCTGGCAGTCCTCAATCAGGATCTTGTGCGCAACAGTAAAACAACAGCTACGGGACACACAAGCAGGAAGCCAAAATGAAGTCCTGCAGAACACAGAGGAAAAAATAGTGCATAGATACAAAGTAAAGACGTGAAACAGAAGAAACCCAGAGAGAGAGGAAAGATGTCATTAAAGATCCAAGCACATATACACAGTGTGTGTGTGTGTGTGTGTGTGTGTGTGTGTGTGTGTGTGTGTGTGTGTGTGTGTGTGTGTGTGTGTGTGTGTGTGTGTGTGTACGTGTGCGTGAGTGTATGTGTGTGTGAAACCAAACAGAAAACAAAACAACTGTGTGTGTGCGTAATAAACATTTTAAAGAACACTGGATATGAATGCAATTACTGTCTTATAAAGGTTGGTTTAACTCTATGTTAAGCTCATCATTTATTAGTGTATTTATGCTTAACTAATGCATAATTCTGGACCCTTAAGCTAAAGTGTTACCGGTGTTTTAAGTGTTTGTGCTATGTAGTGTCCAGATTGTACTGGGTGGTTATGTAATAAGGTAATAAGGATGACCTGCTAGTCTGGGCGCAGTGTGAGAGCGTTTTGGCCAGTTAGCACACCTGTCACTTGCCTTTTGATCCAGTGCTGCGATGCACTGGGGAAAAAAATATTCACTGAGTTTGTACATCCATTTTTACTTTTTCTGTGCCCTTATGAAAAAGATGCACACTTCTGTATGTATGTACAGCAAACTTTTTGCACAACTGTATTTAATAAACTTGTAGTGTAAATAATATCAAATATTAATTAAATAAAAGGCCACTTAAGGCTGTTTTTTCTGTTAAACTAGCAAAAGTGGATTCAGACTCGCCCTAAGTGCACCTGCGCCATGTGCTCAGATCGGTAAAATAGGGCCCAATGTTTTAAATATACAAAATTGCAGCTTCATCACTACAAATGTAATTTTCAAGGCAAGTTTCAATAGAAATTACATTAATGTGACGTTTTTGCTTGCAATGAAGATGATTCAGAATCAAAGAATTAAATCCACTCAGTACAACCAAAAGCTAGTCTACGAAACAGCGTGCATAACACACACTATACCAGACAACTGAATGAACCAAAATGAGGGACTTAAATACACAGTGATAATGAACAGAATACAAACAGGTGTGATCGTCAAATCAAGAACCACGGTGACAAACTGTGTCCGAAATCGCCCTATACCCTTAAATAGGGCACTATTGGTGGGGACCAAGGTGGGACCAAGTCATTGTTTTGCAAGTCTCGAATCAAGTCCCAAGTCAAGATAGACAGGTCCAAGTCAAGTTGCAAGTCCTCAACTTTAAGCTTGAAGTACGTTAACACCTATACCTTTAACTTTAGTTTAAGTACTACTTAAGGAGGGACCAAACAGACCGATTTTGCTCATGAGTCAGATGTATTAAGCATGAAACCAATAACTGCTGGTCAACCAGTTTTTCTGTGCAAGCACAGAACAATACAGGCGTAGAGCAGAATCTACCAATGTTGTTCATTTGGAGGTAAACACTTTGAAATGGATTCATAAAAAGACATTTGGTGTACGAGTACGTACAATTTGCAACCTCGAACTTTATTCACCCACATATAACACAGTATAGGTAGGCCTACATGTTTCTTATGGATAATTTGACTAATATTTAGAGATTATGAAGATATTTTGTATATCTAGCTTGTGTTTTATGGCTGTCTTTAGAGCCACATTAGTTATTAACTGTCACAACTGTCACTTCTCCCAGTCACAGCATGCACCCTCACTGGAGTACTGATCATACACACCTGCACGTCATCAGCTCCTGCAATCACCACCTGCACTTAAACCCCATGCATTCACTCAGTCACTGTCCGGTCTCGTTTACACATGCTACGACTTACCTCACGGACTCTCCTGCGATACCGACCTGCTTCTCCTTCTCTCGCTCTCTCCAAGTCTCCTGTGTTCTCCTCGTCTAGTTTCCAAGTCTCTGTGTCTCCCCCGTGTCTGAGTGTTCCCACGCCATCTGCAAGATTAAGTACAGTATCATCCAGCTGTCTGCATTATCCATCTGCTATCTTCACTGATTCAGTCACCGGCCCTGCACTCATCTGGCTGTTCAAACAAAGACTCTGTTTATTAATATCTGTTTTCCGTGTCAAGCCTGTTTGTAACATTAACCTTGTTAATAATCATTAATATGTAGTTTTAATAATGTGACCAATGTCAAACTTTAATTTAGATACTTTGAAAGTGCACTGTAAAAAAATTTTTTGAAAAATTGTGAAAATTGGTAATTACATATTGGCCCAATAAATGACTTTCAAATAACTATCCCCATGCAAAAGATGCATTGTACTAATCACAGCTTAAGGTCTTCATAATCAAAATGATTATTCACTGAACATATTTAATTGTGCTCAGTCAATCTATGAATTTGAAGTGAAAACCCACAAGCCTCAAATCTAGGCCCTGGCCCAAGACGCTGAGGAGAGCCTAGCCCGCCCGAGTCCGACTTGAGCCCGCATTTTTTAAATTATTTTTTTATCCTCCCTAAGGCTATTACACATTGTTGCAGTCATTAAAATGGTTCAGTTTTGTTTTTAATGTCAAAGTAGTTACATTTCGCTTAGTTTCTTTAAGTTAATTTAGAAAAATGTTTGGAGCAGTTTTTGTTTTTAAAGTGGTCAGCGCCAACATCTCAAATCAACACTTGACTTGTCTTGCTTATAATAAAATCCATAGATATAAAACACTTCAAGCATATCACAATGTTAGTTTATGTGTTTACTATCACCACCACAGTAAAAAGGCGTTTTTGACATGTTGAGGCATGGGCTGATGCTGCTCGCAACGGCGATCGCAAATGAAACGGGCTATACAATCTACTAATAAACTAAATAAAAATATTAAGTCTTAACTTACACCTCTCCGCAAAATGAATATAAATCTGATCTTCAATTCGCGCGCTTATATGCACATTTAACGGAGTTCACGTCAATGAAAAGCAACAGATATGAGCTGCATTTTATTCATCAGCTCAAAGACCGCAATATGAAAAAGAGCGAGCTAACCACTGGTAAGAGCATTTAGTCTCATTAGTTTTAATGAAGATGATTGTGTTTTTGAGCATCTGAGGCTTAGCCCATTTTCAGTTTCACTTGCGGCAGTTTGTGTGTTGGCTTGCTTTACTCATTTGTGGTGACGCGTGTTGCAGTAGCGCCGCCACATCTGACTACAATATAGCCTGTAACATGCTCTCACACGTGTATTTTTTTAACAATTTGCCAGGAGTAAAATACATATGGTTTAAACAACCAGATGCATTTACACTTGTCCGGTTTTGTCTGAAATGCGTGATGCGTTGAGCAATCGGACTTAAATCCATCTCGAAAGAATTTCGGAAGGCATTTACTCCTGGTATTTTCACAATCGGATAGATATCTGATCAGAGAAAACGAATGAAGTGACCAGTTGTAAAAAGGCCATAACTCTCCCAGCTGCACTGAAGGAACGCTCGCTGATACTGCTGCTGGCCGCCGCAGACTCCAAACACAGCGAGCCAGTCTTGACAGTTGCGGTATCATGGTCTCAAAGGAGAAGCCTAAAAAAGGCCCGAAGCCCGGCCCGCGTTTGAGGTATGACATGAAAATTGGCCTGAAGCCCAGCCATAGGGGCGTAAAAAAGTCGGGGCCCATCGGGCTCGGGCAGAAATGCAGGGCTCTACTGTTGGATGAAGTCCTACGTCCAAAAAAACTGTATACGCAAGTGCAAAATGTAAAAATTCTCCAAAATTCGTATGGAGAAATCAAATGCGGAGCAGAACCAGAGCGAAACAAACATTGCCCAGAGAATAGAGATATTCATCGTCACAAGACATTGGTGAGTATTGAGAACTGAAAATATTCTCCAGAGTTTTGCTTTATGACCCGGTAAACATTTAGTAGAATCACGAGTTCATATGCATTCATTGGTTACATGAGTGTGTTCTTGGTTACCACAGAATTATCTAATGGTAGCCAATAGTTTTATTTTTCCTCATGTCATATGTGTCTAAAATAAAAGGTAATAAGTAAATTAAGTCATTTGTGTGATATAGCGCTTATGCAACGGTTGAACACGCTGCCGTTAGATTGCCGTTGTCCTCTTTCAGGACTTATTGCCTTTTAATATCAAACACGTCAAGCTTGTGATTTTCTTATTCATCCATTAATTTGTCTCAGCCTCATTATATAATTCAGTAACTTCTGTTCTGTCGCTTGTCAGATGTGATGCAGGGGAACTCTGTCATTAACGTTAGTTTTTATTTTTATTTGCAGGGTTTGAGCCAATACAGCGTCGCTTTTTCACCACATCAAGTTTTTACACCACATTAAGACACTGTTATGCAGAAGTGTTCTTGAATGTATTCAGAGGTATTTGAATGTATTTTCATCAAATATCCTGTGTTGGAATTGACTTGTTAATAAAGTAATGTGATAAACTGTCAATACTGTTGTCTGTGTTCTGTATTTTGCTTAAGTCATTTCTGTCTTTTAGGACAGTGAGAATGCCCCCGAACCCCTAGAGGGACAGAGGTCCACCCAGTTTCACTAAATCCTATGGGAAATACTGAATGCCATTAAAAGATAACTGATTATATCACTTATTTTGAAGGTTGATGAACTTTAAATGATTTAGATATCTACAGTTTTACATATAAAAACACAACATAAGATTGGGCCCACTCTGTATTAATTGTGGCCCCTCTTGTGCTCCCCAGTTGAAAAAAATCCTAGAATAGCTCCTGATCACTACACACTTGGTCAATGTGGCACAATGTTTAATGTTGTAAATGTTGTAGTACATTTATTCATTAAATTAACAAGTTGTGCTACTTTTTACTTCTCTTCACAAAATGTTCAGAGCATTTCTTTAAATGCAAGAAAGTATTTTCAATATGTTCTCAATGCATCATTTCTATTTGCACTCAAGCACAATTAATGAAAATAATTGAATCATCAAAGAAACAAAACATAAATCACAGCATTTTACAGCAAAGCTATTACTGACACTGCCAAAATGTCCCTTGACAAATGATCAAACTTCACTAATAATTTTAGAAAATTACCTCTTAGATTAATGAAACAAATTCTTAACATGAACATTTGCTCATTAAGAAAACCTCAGGCAATGTTTTTTCTTATGTCTCTGTAGATGAGATGATTGGGTGAAACTCTTCCCACATGAAGAGCACTGGTGCGGCTTCTCTCCAGTGTGAACTCTCTCATGATCTTTCAGGCTTCCTGACTGAGTGAAACTCTTCCCACAGTGTGAGCACTTGTACGGTTTCTCTCCAGTGTGAATTCTCTGGTGTTTTTTTAAGTTGCTGGATGTAGAGCAGGTCTTTCCACAGTCTAAGCACATATGACCAGTATGAATACGCTCATGCTCTTTTAAATGTTCCTGTAGTGAAAAACTCTTTCCACAAAAAGAGCAAACGTGAGGCTTCACACCTGTATGAACTAAACAGTGTCGTTTTAAGTCTGATTCCACAACAAATGTTTTCTCACACTGATCACAGCTGAATGATCTCACTCCAGAGTGACGGCGCAGATGAACTTTGAGATAGCTTTTCTGAGTGAAACTCTTTCCACACTGAGTGCATGTGAACGGTTTCTCTCCAGTGTGAATCCTCATGTGTATGTTAAGGTTTGATTTCAGTATGAAACTCTTTCCACACTGAGAGCAGGTGAATGGTTTCTTTCCAGTGTGAATTATCATGTGTCTGTTAAAGTATGATTTATATGTGAAACTCTTTCCACACTGAGTGCAGGTGAAAGATCCTTTGACTCCAGATTTTCCAGCTGGTTTTTGCGTGAAATTCTCTTCAGTCTTTGAAACGACTGCATCTCCATCTTCATTTGTTAGAGGCGGTTTGGAAACAGATGCTGTTTGTCTTCATTCACTTCAATCAGGTCTAAAATCAACAATGAATTAAATTTAAAAAGACACATGAAAAACAAAGAAATAAAGTTAATTCTTAATTTAACACACATCTAGTTTACTACCGAGTCTACTACTGCCTAGTTTTAGATGTAGTTATATGTCAGTTTCCATCTTAATGTTCCTCATTAAAGAGAATGAAGGAAAACACCAACCTATCTGTTCCTCCGTCTCTTCATCTTTTATTCTGCAGGGCTCTTCCTTAAACTCCATCTTTACAATAGTATGTCTGTAGTTTCTCCTGGAGTAACTCCTCCTGCTTGCTGCTGCTTCTCCTGTGGGAAGATGGGAATATTCCCAGCATTTAAACTCTCATGAACGGCTGTGGGAGCGGCTTCACTGACTGAAGGTGTGAATTGTGGTCGCTGTTGCTCATTTAGCAGATGATCATCACTCTTACAATCACTCTCAATTATCCAGGTGCAAATGTTTGCTCAAGTAGTCGTTTAGAGACAATCAGTACTCATCTTGCTGGATCTGTCTGCTGCCTTTGACACAGTTAGCTGACAATAATGTAAGCTACATCTAGCTACTTCTCATTCCAGCCAGATGCGGTGACTGAGCTGGTGACTGTGACTCTGGGTGTTTCTCAAACGGAAAGCTGCATATCTTGGCTGCCACGTCATCACAATTTGCTGAAGGCCATCTCAGTTTGAAGGATCCTTGGAAAGCAGCCTTTGTTTTGCGTCCTTCATTCGGCCTGTTTAGAAGGATGCATCGGGTGTATCCTTTGCGGCCTTAAATCACCCACAATCCTTTGCACACATTCCAATTCATGAAAATAAACTGATGGAAAAATAATCGGTACTGAGCTTGTCTGAGTTTATTATGAAATGTAAGACAAAATAATATAGATATTATCTTTTGTTTTACTGTAAATTGATCACTAACACTAAACTGACAATAATGTAAGCACTGGGAGACCACAGACAGCTGTCATTCACTGAATGGAATTAATAGAAAACCAGTTATTACAAAGTTCTCTTTCAGTCAGTACACTCTGAGTTACGTCAGTACTGACGAAATGGGGGTGGATAGGTTTTGCTTAGAAGCCTATCAACTTCGAGATCTACAAAAATGAGCCAATGGCATGAGAATGCCATGGGTCTGTGGAATTTACATAATGCAACTCCGCCCACTGCGTGGGTATATAGCGCCCCATCTCAGAGCGCATCCGCCTGGAGTGGTGATCCCAAGCACTCTGTCCCAAAGCCTGTGGGTTCTTGTCCACTTTAGTGACTGAGGTTTATGGAGCTGCAGGCCAGGCGCGCCTACTTTGCATGCCATGGCCATCTTGCAGTATACCAGCCCAAAGTAAAAAAATAAATAAATAAATACATGCACGAGGGCGGTGCTGACCCAAGGCTTATGCAGGAAGTGCACACTGCCACTGACTTTCCTCTCCGAGCAACAAAGGTCACCACGCAGCCCCTGGGTCAGATGATGTCCACTTTGGTGGTCCAGGAATGCCACCTATGGCTGAGTTTGGCATATGAGGGACTCTGAGCGAACCTGTTTCCTCGACTCCCCGATCTCCCAGAGCAGCGGCGCGGTCAAAGACTTTACCCAGGTGTATTCACTGCTGGTGCATTCACACCACTGCCAACTCAGCCGCATCAGCCCCCCCGCTCAGCCCAGCAGCAGCCTTCACTCGGGCCGCAGCGCAGAGGAGGTCGCAGCTAGGTGGCGCACCCCGTCTCTGCCCCTAAGCCGGCCGGATGCCAGGCTAAGCAGCACTCCTGAGATGGACAGCTTAGAGTTAGGCACCAGCTCTTCAGGAGATGGTAGCAGGACCACTCCAAAATTTTTTGTTTTCTACTGGCGTGACGGCCGGTGGAGGGCTGAGGAGAAATTCTTTGTTTTCTGTTGGCATGACGGCCGATGGTGTCTAATATTAGAATTGACCTCCCTACCTCACTGCTCTCAGCCCCCTCTATCGCCAGCCTCCAGTCGGACGAGACCCCCGTGGAACGTTAGTCCTTCCCTGGTTTCCTCTGTCAGGGCGCGGAATTTGACCCCTCGGGATGCTCCCACTCCTCCCCATGTCTGGGCCGGTCATTCCGCTTCGCTGCCCCATCATGAGTACATCTGTGGCTCGCACGACCGCTGCTTCAGTTCTATGAGCCTAAATAGAGCTTCCAAACTGTTCAGCTGGTTCACCCACTGGTTCGGGTATGCGATTTAGTTCGCACAATCTCCTCCCCGGTTTAACGGGGAGTCCGCTACACCTAGGCAGGTGGCAACGCCCCTGTCATGCGTGCAGAGGTCGACACCCTACTGGCAAGGGGTGCGGTCGAGATCGTCCCTCCAGCTGAGATGGAGTCCAGCCTTCACAGCCCTGACTTCATGGTACCTAGTAGAAGCGATGGATCACAACCATTCCTGGACCTGTGTATCTTGATCTATAGCATAACGCGTTTTCGGATGCATTCGTCCACTGGAGTGGTCTGCAGTGCTGACCTGAAGGATGCGTACTCTCATGTCTCCATTCTTCCCCGACCGTCTCTTTGGTCTGCCTTCGGGGGGCAGGCATACCAGTACACTGTTCTTCCATTCAGGTAGACCTGTCACCTTGCAGCTTCACTGAAGTCCTCAAGGCAGCCCTTGTGCCACTCAGGCAACACGGGGTTCACATCCTGAGCTTTCTCGATGACTAGCTAGCTCACTCTCGAGACCAGGTTTGCAAACAAGGGGACCTCGTACTCCGGCACCACACCCGTTTGGGCCTTCAGGTAATGTGAGGAAAGCGCAAAGTCTTCCCTGAAGAGGATCTCTTTTCTCGAGTCGGTTGCCATGCACGCGTAGTGCATGTCAATACTGACTTGCCTTCACTAATTCAGGGCAAGAATACGGTTCCACTGAATCTATTTCAGAGGCTCCTGCGGCATATGGCATCCATAGCCGCAGTAACACCGCTCGGGTTGCTTCATATGAGACTGGCTCAGCACTGGCTTCGCGATCGAGTCCCGAGATGGGCATGGCAACAGGGCACGCTCCGGGTCCCAGCCATCGTACCTTCACCACGTGCAAACCTATGGGCTAAAGTTCCCTTTGAAAGATTTTCCGGCATAGAGTTAAGGGTGCCGTACGCAATTGACATGCTGTCATGGGCTACACGCTGTACACTGTACATCTTGCCTTGCACCGCTTCTGGGCCCTGCTTTGGGCAGACAGGTACTGATCCGTTCCCACATCACAGTGACAGTATCATACATCAACCAATAAGGTGGTCTACGCTCCCACCAGATGTTGCAACTTGGCCGCCATCTCCTCCTTTGGAGTCTGAAGCATCTGACGTTGCTTCGTATGTTCTTCCCGGGGAAACTGAGTCGTGCAGCCAATGAGCACTCATGACGGCCAGCTGATTTGGGAACAGCTCAGTGATGCACAGGTAATTCTGTTTGTCTCCCTCTAGCTCTTCCCATTGCCTACAGGCTCAGCAGGCCACGGGGCCCACGCAGGCATGCGTTTCCCCAGTGAGCCATCTTGCACAGATTTTGTGCAGATCACGGAGGGCAAGGAGCAGTTCCTTTGGTCACCGTGATTGGCCCGGCTGGACCTGGTTCTATGAACTCTTACTCCTTGCGACAGTGCCTCCTGGTCGATTCCTCTGAGGAAGGACCTCTTACTCAGAGACGGGCACCCTTGGCACCCACGTCCCGGTCGGTAGTACCTACTTAGGTGGGCCCTGATAGGATGCGGCAGGTTTCTGTACCCTACCACCACGGTGGTGGCTACCATAACTTCCGCCAGGGCCTTGTCTACGACACTTTCCGCTGAAGTGGAACCTCTTCGTCACCTGGCGCTTTTCCCCAGAAGACCCCAGGAAATGCCCGTTCGGGTCTGTGCTCTCCTCCCTCCAAGTAGGGTGGAGCGATGGCTGTCTCCTCTACATTGAAGGTTTAGGTGGCCGCTATATTGGCTCAGCACGACATGGTGGACTCTAAAATGGTAGGACAGCACGACCTGATCCGCAGATCTTACATGCCCCCTTGGGATCTCGCAGTGGTGTATTACCCTGCTTAGTTCTCCCTCTGAGCCCTTGCAGTCCTTTGTGAGTTGTAAGTTCTTTTCAATGAAAGTGACGCTCTTGGTTGCCCTGGCTTCTATCAGGCGGGTATCAGACCTGCAGGCTTTTTCGGTGACGAAGCGTGCCTGGAATTCGAGCTGGCTAACTTTCATGTGATAACCAGAGACCCTAGCTTGGATACGTGCCCAAGGTTCCCACCTCTCCAGGTGCTGAACCTGCAAGCGCTGCCGTGGAGAAGGAAGACCCAGCCTTGACACTGCGCTGTCCAGTATGTGCCTTGCACTTACGTAGTAGACTGGTTGCAGCGTTCAGAACCTCAGACTAGTTCTTGTCTGTTATGGAGTGCAGCAGAAGGAAGGCTCTCTCCGAGCAGAGGTTGCTCGCCTTGAATGGCGTTCAGGGCATGCCCCCTAGTGTTGCCTCCTCTTGGGCTTAGCACATGTCTGTTGGCACTAACAGACTTGAGCAGCAGGCTGGGCGACACCGAACACATTCGCTAGATTCCATAATCTCTGAGTGTAGCCAGTCCCTCTTGTATACTCGCTCCAAGTGGCCAGTGACTGGACAGCCTCAGGTGTCTTTGCTTACTGCGCCACTCCACGGACTGGATGCGTGCGCATTCCATTTAGGTGAGTTTCTCAGTAAGCACTGAGTTCCTCTAGCACTGTTGACGCCAACACCAGAGTGCATGCCCGATTGGTCAGCCCTCGTGTTAGGCTAGGTGCCTCCATGTGCATGGTTCCCCCGCTGTGCAACCCCCACGTGTATTCCACGGTAAGTCTCTTCAAGCGCTGCCTTCACTTGGTAAGATACCTTGACACCCCTGGGGTTGAAAGATTCCATCTGCGGTTGGATACTCCAGAGTGTTCTGTATACAGCCCATACGTGGGTCATATGTGTATTCATAAGTCCTCCCTTCGGACAGGCATTGTGTTGCATTTCTCTACGTGGGATATGCTTCCCAGTGTACCTTGGTGCCAGGTCTCACGGCAGGGAGCGCAGGTCAGCACAGGATGCTGGAAGACAGCCGTTGTGGCGAGATTGAATTGGGACCCCCCAATTCGTCAGAACTGACATAACTTGGAGTGTACTGACTGAAAGGGAATGTCTCGGTTACATATGTCACCCTCGTTCCCTGAAGGAGGGGAACGGAGACGCTACGTCCCCATGCCACAACCGCTGCACTGCTGGTACGGCCGGGGAGCTCAGCATTGTTTCCTCAGCAGGTAAACATAATGCGAGTTTGAAATGCAACTCCTTATATACCCAAGCAGTGGTGCGGAGTAGCATTATGCAAATTCTGCAGACCCATGGCATTCTCATGCCATTGACTCATTTTGTAGATCTCGAAGGTGACAGGCTTCTAAGCGAACCCCCCATTTGGTTATAATATATATATAGTATATAATATATATATAGTACTTTTTTTATCCTATTTCTATTATAATTTCCTCCTTGTGTTTTTAACTGTGAATTTGCACTGTCCATGGAGCGGACCTGTTTACATTTCACTGCTGGTTGTATATTCTGTATATAACTGTGTATGTGACAAATAAAACTCTTGAATCTTGGTCAGTACTGACATAATATCTCTGTTCACTTCCTTCAGGAAAGTAATACAAAGTATATTTTTAAATTGAACTTTTAATAGTATTTAGTGCTGTGACCGCGGGGTGGGAACATGTGTTACGTGAGCCATGCACACTTACTAGACCGTCTCATTCTAGTGTTTAATGGCTGAGGAGGACACTAGCCTACCAGCCTCAGAAGGACCGGAGGACAGTCTCTGTAGGATGCAGCCTTCTGTCTGAGAAACACCCAACATAACGGCAAATATAAAATTATTTACTTTACATTTATTCATTTAGCAGAGCTAAACAGGTAGTGAACATGAACATGTAGTGAAGCTCTCCCCACAGTCAGAGCACACAAGGTCTAAAATGATTTATTACTTCACACTTGGTCAATGTGGCACAATGTTTAACGTTGTAGTGCATTTACTCATTAAATTACACAAGTTGTGCTATTTTTACTTCTCAGTCTCAAAATGTTCAGAGCATTTCTTTAAATGCAAAATATATATTTATATGCAAAGAAGTCTTTTCAATATGTTCTCAATGCATCATTTCTATTTGTGCTCAGGCACAATTCATGGAAATAATTGAACTCAAAGAAACAAAACATTTCTTCATAAATCACAGCATTTTACAGCAACATTAACTTTTTATAATAAAACAAAAAAAAATAGTTTTATTAACTATTACTGGCATTAATTATTATGTCCCTTGACAAATGATCAAACTTCACTACTAATTTTAGAAAATTACCCTCTTAGATTAATGAAACAAATTCTGAACATGAACATTTGCTAATTTAGGCAGCTCAAGGTAATGCTTTTCCTTATGTCTCTGTAGATGAGATGATTGGGTGAAACTCTTCCCACATGAAGAGCACTGGTGTGGCTTCTCTCCAGTGTGAACTCTCTCATGAACTTTCAGGCTTCCTGACTGAGTGAATCTCTTCCCACAGTGTGAGCACTTGTGCGGTTTCTCTCCAGTGTGAACTCTCTGGTGTGATTTTAATTGGCTGGATGTAGTAAAGGTCTTCTCACAGTCAAAGCACATATAAGGTTTCACACCAGTATGGATACTCTCATGCTCTTTTAAATGTTCCTGTAGTGAAAACTCTTTCCACAAAAAGAACAAACGTGAGGTTTCACACCTGTATGAGCTTTAAGGTGTCTCCTTAAGTTTGATTCCACAGCAAATGTTTTCTCACACTGATCACAGCTGAATGATCTCCCTCCAGAGTGACAGCGCAGATGAACTTTGAGAGTGCTTTTCTGAGTGAAACTCTTTCCACACTGAGTGCATGTGAACGGTTTCTCTCCAGTGTGAATCCACATGTGTGTCTCAAGGTTTGATTTCAGTATGAAACTCTTTCCACACTGAGAGCAGGTGAATGGTTTCTTTCCAGTGTGAATTATCATGTGTCTGTTAAAGTATGATTTATATGTGAAACTCTTTCCACACTGAGTGCAGGTGAAAGATCCTTTGACTCCAGATTTTCCAGCTGGTTTTTGCGTGAAATTCTCTTCAGTCTTTGAAACGACTGCATCTCCATCTTCATTTGTTAGAGGCGGTTTTGGAAACAGATGCTGTTTGTCTTCATTCACTTCAATCAGGTCTAAAATCAACAATTAATTAAATTAAAAAAGGACACATGAAAAACAAAGAAATAAAGTTAAAACATTTAACATACATCTAGTTTACTACAAGTTTTCATCTTAATGTTCCTCATTAAAGAGAATGAAGGAAAACACCAACCTATCTGCTCCTCTGTCTCTTCATCTTCTATTCTGCAGGGCTCTTCCTCAAACTCCATCTTTACAATAGTATGTCTGTAGTTTCTCCTGGAGTAATTTCTCCTGCTTTCTTCTCCTGTGGGAAGATGGGAATATTCCCAGCATTTAAACTCTCATGAACGGCTGTGGGAGCGGCTTCACTGACTGAAGGTGTGAATTGTGGTCGCTGTTGCTCATTTAGCAGATGATCATCACTCTTACAATCACTCCCAATTATTCAGGTGCAAATGTTTGCTCAAATAGTCGTTTAGACAATCAGTACTCATCTTGCTGGATCTGTCTGCTGCCTTTGACACAGTTAGCTGACAATAATGTAAGCTACATCGAACTACTGGAGGGCCTCAGGGCTCAGTGCTTGGACCTCTTCTCCATCTACATGTCATCATTAGGATCTGTCTTTCAGAAACATGGCTTTTGCCACTCAACTTCACCTCTCATTCCAGCCAGATGATCCAACAGTAGTACGGATGCATCAATGTAAAATAAATCTAAATCCAAATTTTGATATACCTTCAGAGCCTGATTACAAAAACAAAAGGCTTAAAGGCCAAACACTTCAACATAAATCAAACCTATACAGTAGCCTAGTGTAAGATTCCTTAACTTAAACTAAATTAATTTTACAACTTTCTTTATTAAAAAAATGGTAACACTTTACAATAAGGTTTTTTTTTTTTTAAGCATTTGTTAACATGAACAAAATGAACAATACTTTCACAGGATTTATTAATCTTAGTTAATCTCAACATTTTCAGATCCAAAGTTATCGGTTAACTAACATTATCAAAGGTTATTGCTCTGTTTGTATATGTTAGTTAATGCATTAAATGAGACCTCATTGTAAAGTGTTACCAAAAATTATATTGCCTAACAAAAAGTAAAATAAAATACCTAAATAATGTAAACAAGTCATTGGACAACATTGTCACGGTGTGTGACTGCAGATGAAGCAGACTTGGAAAATCTTTTAATCTAATATCTTTTAATATAATTACTAATATTCACAATAGATCACATCAACCTAAAATAATGTGACTGACCTCTACAAGGGACTGACAGAAACAGAGGGCTTAAACGCATGGGCAAAAGAGATAATTGACAAGACAAACCTGAACAGAATACTTATTAAAAAACAAAACATTCTATCCCTCTATCCCCTCCCTATTCTAGCTTGTGCTACTCTAAGCAATGTCCGAAGCATGGGCGTCACTAGGCCCTTTTTAGGCCCCATAAAAAAATATATTTGGCGGGAGGCTTCAGCTTTGTCTTGTCTTTTATTCCGTTAATCACCGTGTTCTTCAATCCGCAGCGGCGCCGAGCAGAGCGCACGTCAGAAGCATGTGTGCGTTCACCTGAGCCTCATTGGTCTGTCACCGCTCGTCAATGTCAAAATATTTGAGAAAACCAATCAAATCAGAGTAGGCGGGCTTTATGTTCACACAGAAGCTGAGGCTCAGCGCGAATTTTAGCAGCGCGACTCAACATCAAGTGAGAGATATGCTAAGTAGCTAAAATAAACATTTCATATTTGACAGATGCTGCTTTAAGTCAGAAACGTTAAACAAATGACAAAAATATTCAGGCAAATTAAGGCCCATGTAATGTGATTCATAATGTAATTAAACAAGAAATATTAACAAAGCCGTTTCTTCAGATTAGGCATAAGATTAATAATGAGTTTGTGCATATTGTAAATGTATATAATTCCATTTGTAGCCTTCAGTAAATTAAAAAAGCTCAGCTTTGTTCAGCCTGTATGGCATACGATTAGTAATGAATGTGTGCATATTGTGAATTAATTTAATAAACTTAGTTACCTAGCTTTCCTGGTAGCCTTCAGTAAATTAACGGTCTAAGAAAATGATTCATAAAACATAAATATCAGTTAACCATGTTTACTTTCTTCACTGACGAAAATGGAAAAACAGTCATATCTGCACACTGACATGGTTTTTTTTTGGCCTTCAGAACATCTTAAAATAAATGCACTTATGTAGATCAGAGAAATCAAAATTTTCTCAGGGAGCATGCCCCCCCAACCCCTAACTACCTCACATTTGGGATCTCAGTGATTGTAAAACCCTGCCTACATTCCTGGGTAGGATTAAGGGATGTACAATATGGTCATGCAATAAGGCATTGATATTTGCTTTATAAGTAATAATAAACAGCCAATATCCCAGTATTATGCATGCTAATAAGCTACTAGTTAATAGAGAGAATTGGACCCTAAGCTAAAGTGTTACCATTTTTAATACCCTCACTGGGGCTGAGCGCCCTAAAAATAAAAATCCTAGAAACACTCCTGGTCCAAAGCTTAGTATTTCAAGCATGTTTCTCTATGGCGCTGAAACCTAAAGATGTCCGAGTTCCAGTCCCGGCGCAACTGATACTCAACTGCCATTGGCTCATCTGTGTTCGAGGGGAGGGGCTTACCGATAGTTCAACTGAAACCGTACAGATCGCTTGATAGAGAGCAAAACTTTCAAGTGCTCAGTCAGAGTGTTCAGCGAGTGAAAATATATCTTTGCTAAACTTATACTTAACCTCTAAGGCCCCGATCACACAGAACGTGTTTTTCAGGTTTGAAAACGCGAGGTGCACTGCCTTGATGTCGGGCACTTTTCTACTCAAGAGTTGAATTTTCTTCAACTTTGTGCGCTCAGAGCGCTCCTTCTAAAACGCGAGGCGCAGCAGGCGGTTAAAACTCGAGGCGCCCGGGGTGCATAAGCAGCGCGCAAAACGCTCTCTGCCAACCGAAATCTATTCAAAAAAGGCTCCTCCCACTGCAAAAGCGTGTTCTGTGTGACCGAGGCATAACACTGGAGACTAAAATCTAAGAATTTAATAGCCAATGGCTAATGATAGATATTATTTAGTCGCCCAGAGTGAAGATACACTCGCATTGTAGCGATATGGAGCCGGCGTCAGAGGATTAAGACATCAAAATAATAATTAAGTTTAAAGCGACGAATTTACATGACCACTTGCATGTGCGCCATCCCACAGAATACAGTTCATTGCCAATACCATCACACAAAACTGAGCATGTCAAAACTTTTAAAACTGAAACAGGCATTGCAGAGCATCTGTACCAACATCACAGGCGAGATTACTCCCCTTTTGTTCCCCTTAAAAAGTCCCAGTCCCTAATTAAGCGAGTCATTGTACTGTTTTGTTGTTGTGTTTTTCATGAAGAATAATAATGTGCAACTACATAGCAACCACCCCAATACCATAGCAACACCATAGCAACCACCCCAAAAACTTTGGCAACGGCATATCAACACCCTAGCAACTAGGGATGCAACGATTCACGATAGTAATTTCACAATATGATTTTATCACAATTTTTTTTTAACAAAATGAGATAAAGTATAAAAATCCTTTTATTTCTCAAACAAAATTATGCATATTTCTTTGTAAAATTGAAATATATATTTGATGTCAAAATAATAACTCAATTGAAATTTTAAAACAAATCCACATAAAGTCCCTTCAGGGAGATTTTCCAGTGGTGTTTTCCTGGGAGGAGGTTGTTTCAGCTTCTTCATCCTCATCCTGCACTGAGGAAGAGCCGAAATAAAAAAAGACCAAGTCAAATAAAGAACAAGTTTCATTGTTACAAAGGCGAGATTTTAATTATTATTGTATCATTACACTTGCAAGAGTTAGAAAAACAGAACACATCTAGATAAATATGCCATAATAATAAATTATTGAAGAAAAATCCATGTACACATTTAGAGAAAGAGATGGTAAAATAAATACACCTGGTTCTGCAACAGCACAGATTTCTCCTTCAGTCGGTGGAGCACATCCTTGTGCTGGTCTTTCTCTTGATGAGGAACGGCCTGGAATCCTTTTACTATGGCAGAAAACAGCCGTGTATCGTTCGCTGTGAGCACACTGATGCACCTTGTGATCTCTGAGGCAATCGCTCTCGACGCCGCGAGTGGGGCAGCGAATCCGCCGGTCAGTGTGGTTTGGCCTATAATCTTTCACATGCAGACGGAGGTGACTGGAGCCTCTCACTGCGGTGATTATTAGTCTTCGGAAAGTCAAAATGTCGCCACACCTCCGATTAGAGTCAACGTAAACTATGCGCTTGCCGTCGCCATGCTTCTGTCTGACAGCGCGTGCACACACTTCCATATGAAGGAACTGAAAACAGTAGCTTATTTCACTCTTCCTCGCGCACAGTCCACAACGCTAACTACAACTTTCTCGTTGCTATCGTGCCTGTAAAGTGAGGTCACAGTATATGGTTTCAGCATCCCTGCTGTTTAAAACGTGTGTATCGTGATTCGTTTTAACATCTCAACCGACTTGAATCGTCACATATTTGTATTGATTTTCAACCAACTCCGACTGAATCGTTACATCCCTACTAGCAACCACCCCAAAAACTTTGGCAATGGCATATCAACACCCTACAGGGCTCGGCATTAACGCTTGCCCGGACAAGTGGATTTTTTTGAAGGGGCAAGTGACAGAGAATTTCCCCATTAAAATGTCAATATCAAAAAATAACTAGGGAATCACCAAAATGCAAGAATGATTCTGCATTAATTTAGTGTTAAGTGGCGACCGATAGTGGATAATAATATATAATGTATAATGAACTGACTCGGGGAGAAATTGAAACAAATGAGCACAGCTCACACAGTAACATAGTTATTATATTTTTTTATAATAACATACGATACAGTTAAACAACATCACACAACCAAGAGTGCCATCACGATTGAAAATATGACACTGATTTCATATGACAGTTTCATAAACAATTAATTAACATCAAGTCACTTACATTTTAGACGCAATATTGATTTTTTTGTTCTAATCGCTCCAAACAAAGATCACAGCAGAACCATAAAACCTCTCACAGCAACAGTGTCACTGAATGATTCAGTGTTTGAATGAATCGGTTGAATCAAAGATTCATTTACCCATTCATAGACCACTGCCTCATTCTTGAACGAATCGACTCAATGACTCACTCATTAAGACGGTCACCTGCTGCCACCTATTGGCGGTTTAGTATCATGTTTAAACATCATGATCTTAACATTTCTTATTTGTATATTCAAAAAATATTTTAAACCGTTTACTAGCAGTTTAATTTGATTGGTAACAGCCCTATAGTCTTATTATAATTAAATTTATTGATCAAATTTAAGAATATAAAATGAAAGCTGAAGTGTAGACTATATTTAATAAGATTAGGAGAAATTCACTTTATAATAGGTAAACAAATACCACAGATAAGCAGATTTAAATATGTCAAAGCTGATTGAATACTGGTGAGAATATTGCTGCAGAACAATTACATATGATTTATCATTAAAAACTCTGTTTATCAGGTTTAATTTGTTAACTACATGACATGAATCATGATCTTCACTAATTATAATGTGGGGAAAACCAGTCAGTAACGAGTTTACGTTTTCGGTTCATTTCTGAGTGATTCACTAAATGAACCGACTCGTTTGTGTTTATATGTCTCCTAATAACTGATAAATGAATGTACTCACAGTGTGAAAGCATCAGATTTAGAGCAGAATGAACGGCTGTGCTCCACTTCTCATGTTTATGTCCCTTCCCTCGCTCACTTCTCTTCTTCTCTAGACTCGGATGTGTGTCGTCGCTTCGGTTGTTCTGGCGCCTCCACTGGAGGAAAACAAGCAATGCGATGTCTTCAAATTGATACCAAGATATTCTAGCTGATCTTGAAAAGTTAGGAAGACGCAATATTATTTAAACTCCCGAAAGAAATAGAATAAATCACTACATTCCCATAATTCAATTAAAGAAGGGCACATCAAAAACAAAGCGAATGATCCGACTGTCAGACTGTTAGTATCTTCTCAAACAATTGGTGTTATTATCAGAAATGAGCTCTATATTTCCAGCTCTGTTAAACTATCAATTCTGTTCAGAGAGAAGCTGAACGAATATTGATGAGGGTTGATCGCTGTAATCAGATTAAACGTGTGAATGTGTGCAACTTTGTTTGCTAATCAGAAGTAGGCCTATAGAGATTTAACCAAAATTACAGTATTTACTCATGTGTCACTTTTTTTGTGAAGGAGGTGGTGCTCTTTTTTTTTTTGGTGTAACACATTTATTTCTGTATGAAATATGAAAAAGACAGCGTGTAGCTACACCAGAACTCCTTACATACTGAGCGCTAGTTTCACTACTAGCATCAGCGACCGATCCTCAGCCCAGTCCTAAGCATTACACTGGTGAAGCTAACAATAACACTCCTGATGAGCGAGAAGCCTGTTTACATATATAATAAATAAATAATAAATCAGGTGTAAAAAATGCTGTATTACTATCTATGGTGTTGATAAGCAGTACTGAATAAAGTGTTAAACCCATCGATTAAGTTAAAATGAGGAAGTTGAGGAAACTGTTATCTGTTGAAATGTAAATTGAAAAACATCTGCTTTATTTCTACTTAAGAAACAACTTGTGTACACAGCAATTCAATTACAATGCATTCTTCAAAATAAAACATCCAGAATCCCATTAATATAGAATATTCTCAAACATAAACAGATTGGCGAGCATTAGCGGAACTGAAGGTGAAACACACGTCATTGTTGTCATCGGTGAATCCGGCCAATCGTGGAACAGCTGTGACGTCATCAGAGCTCGTGCAGACGCTCTGGAGAAGCTCTGCAACATCGACTCGTTGGTTCACCCAAAAGATTCACTCCAAAAAAAATGCGGATTCATTCAGAAACGAAAACGCCACTGTGTGTTGCTCTGAGACGCTGTGAATTATAGGTGATATTTTCATTGGCAAAATTGAAACTGACAATACTGTGTCTAAAATATAACACAATATTCTCAATATATTCTCATTTATTGAACTGTTGTATAAAATCAATTTTAATTGATCAGAATATCAAACTACTTACTTGTAAGTGATGGATCTGAATATGAACTTTTGCTTATTTAGGAAACTTTGGGCAACTCTTTTTCTCATGAGTCTGTAGACTAGATAATTGGGTGAATCTCTTCCCACATGAAGAGCACTGGTGCGGCTTCTCTCCAGTGTGAACTCTCTCATGAGCTTTCAGGTTTCCTGACAGAGTGAAACTCTTCCCACAGTGCGAGCACTTGTACGGTTTCTCTCCAGTGTGAATTCTCTGGTGTTGTTTTAAGTGGCCTGATGTAGTGAAGGTCTTCTCACAGTCAAAGCACATATAAGGTCTCACACCCGTATGAACACGCTCATGCTCTTTTAAACGTTTCATTTGTGAAAAACTCTTTCCACAAAAAGAACAAATGTGAGGCTTCACAGCAGCATGAACTATAAGATGTTGTCTTAAGTTTGATTCCAGAACAAATGTTTTCTCACAGCTCAATGATCTCCCTCCAGAGTGACAGCACAGATGATCTTTGAGATAGCTTTTCCGAGTGAAACTCTTCCCACACTGAGAGCATGTGAACGGTTTTTCTCCAGTGTGAATCCTCATGTGCTCATTTAGGTGTCCTTTCTGAATGAAACTCTTCCCACACTGAGAGCAGGAGAACGGTTTTTCTCCAGTGTGAATCCTCATGTGCTCATTTAGGTGTCCTTTCTGAATGAAACTCTTCCCACACTGAGAGCATGAGAACGGTTTTTCTCCAGTGTGAATCCTCATGTGCTCATTTAGGTATCCTTTCTGAATGAAACTCTTCCCACACTGAGAGCATGAGAACGGTTTTTCTCCAGTGTGAATCCTCATGTGTCTGTTACGGGTTTCTTTACATGTGAAACTCTTCCCGCACTGAGAGCAGGTGAGAGATCCTTTGACTTTCGGTCTTTCGATCCGATTCTTTGAATCGACTGCATCTCCATCTTCATCTGTGAAATTATGAGGTTTTTGCTGTTTGTCTTCATTCACTTCCGCTGGGTCTAAAATCAACACATTAAATTCCCAATAATTCAATAAAAGACAAACAAACGAGAAACAAAAATAAATTTCTTCAATCTCGATTTAGCACAAATCCATTTTACTGAGTCTAATTAACTCAGGATTAGTGTTGTCACGATACCAAAATTATGACTTCAATACAATACCAGACTAAAATACCTCGATACCGCAGCAACTGAATAATATGCCAGTGTGAACATCCTTACAGAGATCACATTATTATCAGTCATGGTAACATTCACTAACCTTTCACTATTCTGAACAGGTTGTATGATCGAAATCTTATTTCATGATGTGAGTATACAGTCAAACTTTGTTGTTTAATTAGTGAAGTTCCTAAATGTAATTTAGGGAGTATCGAGCCCATTAAATCTTCCGATCAACAGCCAGCAGCCAGAGTATATAAGCAGCTGCTTACCTCTCCTAAGTCTCAACTGTTCCAGCATCCCACCACCTCCCCAAACCATAGGTACCTTTCCCTACATAATCATATCCTATATTCCTAGAGTTTGAGTTGAAGCCGCTTCATTGATCCCCTCATCAGTAGACACCAAGCCAAATACGTTTAACCTAATATCTTAAGATTATATGGGGAAACAAACTCCTTAAACATAATCAAAGAGAATATTAGTTCCAGCCCTTAGACCAGCACGGATTCAATTAATCGTAACACATCCAATTCCTTACTCAACTGTACACATTCACTAAAGACATGCCTGACTGTTTTTACCTGAATACACACCAGGACATGCACTGTTACATATTTTTGACAATTCAAACCCAATAATCCGCAAAAGAGATCTGAAGTCGCGATCACGTCTGAAAGGCGCGTCGTGCAACTACTCAGGATACTGTATTTTAACAGTGATTGTGCAAAAATCCAAATAAGCTTTACAGATCCTTATTGGACAGTGTCTAAACAATGTTTTTCGTGCTTGTTCAATGAACCATAAACAATTATTGCACATGGACCTGTGAAGTCCTTAAGAAACAAACGTCCGACTAGTCTCAGACTAAAATACATGTTTGAGTCTCAGTTGTTGAATCTTTTTATGTTCTTACAGATATTTACACATTATAAGAAATTTGCAGGGAATAGGCAGTTGAAAAATAAATTTTTGCTGAGTTTAGGATCTAGTTTTAAATGTTATTGTTCTTTGTCAGTTTCCATCTTAATGTTCCTCATTAAAGAGAATGAAGGAAAACACCAACCTATCTGTTCCTCTGTCTCTTCATCTTTTATTCTGCAGGGTTCTTCCTCAAGCTCCATCTTTACAATAGTATGTCTGTAGTTTCTCCTGGAGTAACTCCTCCTGCTTGCTGCTTCTTCTCCTGTGGGAAGATGGGAATATTCCCAGCATTTAAACTCTCATGAACGGCTGTGGGAGCGGCTTCACTGACTGAAGGTGTGAATTGTGGTCGCTGTTGCTCATTTAGCAGATGATCATCACACTTACAATCACTCTCAATGATCCAGCTTTAAGTGTTCTGCATAAAGAGTCATTTAAAACCAATTTTCAAACTCATAGCTTTTAAATTATATTTATTGATTGATTTTTGAGAGTTTAATGCTAGAACTCAAAATGTCTTTGTTATTATTATTATTTATTATTAAAACTTTGTTTTGTCACACAGAGTGTAAGTGCAGTTATTCAGCAAACACAATCACAAAGAGGAGAGATCATGTTTAGATTTCTTACAGTTCATCACTGAGAAGGTTTGATGGCAGATAGTAGCACAAGCGGCTTGTGAGTGACAGAACACAGACCGAATGAATGACACTTCAATTCAAACAGAAAATCTCAAATGATTGCTGAAATGCAGGAAGCACTTGTTCATTGGTGTTTTCGGATCATCTGACCACTCCTCTTTTTTCCCCCCGGTCAAAACCAAAGAGTGATTTCGGTTTCCTATTAAGTTTTTATTTTTTAAACAACATTTTAGTCAAGTGTTTTTTCGTCAATGATATTGCACGTTGATATAGTCACAGTTATCGTTTAAGGATGCCTTCACGTGCTATCGGAATTATCGTAAATACTAGTTTCCTGGTCAAAAAATTTGAATGTAATGAGCTTGTAATCACGACTTCAAAAGTATTAAGTAGGACATTTCCGATAGTACGAACATTAACAAAATGAACACTATTTCAGACACCATGGGCCAAATTTACAAAACAGGGCAAATTAGCGTGAGAGTGCAATTCCCTAAAACAACAACAAAAACAAACAATGGGAATGGAAAGTTCAGCACGTGATCTAGCCCAGGGGTTTTCAAACCTGTCCTGTAGGGCCCCCAGCCCTGCACATTTTGTACGTCTCCCTCATGTAACACACCTGATTCAACTCATTACTAGAGACTGCAAGACCTGAAGTGGGTGTGTCAAATATGGGAGACATACAAAATGTGCAGGGCTGGGGGTCCTTGAAAACCCCTGATCTAGCCTACTGATGACGCATATCAATGAACACAGACACAGCCAGATTATTTCCACAATGACCAACGCAATCTACCCAAATTAGCATCTGGTTTAAGACATTATTTTTGGAGGGGGCAGTAAATAACGGCGCAAACACCAGTAAATTGTCGAGCGCAAACCTTTGTAAATCACATTGAATGATTAATTTAAAGGGGTGATGAATTTAGAAATTAACTTTCCCTTGAGCCTTTGATATATAAATGTTCATCGTGATATAAGAATATCCTGTAAGTTTGACACCAGGCCCAGAAAGCGCTCTCAGACTCGCCGAACTCCATCAAGGCAATAGACCCGATTCCGATTACATCATTGACTTTCGTACTTTGGCCGCAGAGTGCAGGTGGAACGAGGAAGCGCAGTGGGACCGATTCCTGCATAGGCTGGCTGACCATGTACAACAGGAGGTGTACGCACTGGACCTACCTTCCAGTCTTAATGGCCTCATGGAGCTCGCGTTATGAGTGGACTCATGATTAGAAGTACGAGATCAACGCACTAAGACGAGAAGAACCCTTGAATTTTGCGAACCCTATGGTTCTGTCACGGTCAGCCCACCCAACGATCCTGAGCCCATGCAGGTGGGCAGAGCTCGGCTTTCCCGGGAGGAGAGGGAACGGAGTAGGACCGGAGGACTGTGTCTGTATTGTGGCGCGGGGGGGCATTTCCTCAACCATTGCCCATTAAAAGATCGAGCCCGGCAGTAGAAGGGAGGCTATTGTCGGGTAGGGCTTCGTTGGGGAAATCCTTGTCCGCGACTCTCCTTCCGGGAAGATTGCAGTGGGCAACTGGATCATACATCTGCCACGCTCTCTTGGACTCAGGAGCAGAGGGTAATTTTATTGACTGTTCGTTGGCTAGACAGCTTCAGATCCCTGTCATTTCCCTCTCCAGTATGATAGTTATTCACCCCCTTAACGGTCAAACTCTCCCCACCATCACCCACATCACAGACAATATCACACTGACCATTTAAGGCAATCACACGGAAACCAGCACATTTCTTCTCACTGACTTACCTCACACCCCCATTGTCCTCGGTCATCACTGGTTAGTTAAGCATAATCCCAGGGTTGACTGGGAACACAGTTCTGTTGCGGTTTGGAGCAATCTTTTCATTAGCCCATTCGTCTATGTCTAGTTTTGTGTTACAGGAGGAGACGGGGAATTTATCTAACGTACCCAGGGAGTACCTCGACCTGAAGGAGGTGTTCAGTAAGTCCCGGGCTGCTTCTCTTCCTCCTCATTGTCCCTATGAATGTGCTATAGATCTACTACCAGGCAAGTCTCCGCCTACGGGCAAGTTATATTCACTTTATACTCCTGAGAGGGAGGCCATGGAGAAATATATTTCTGATTCTCTAGCTTCCGGGTTCATCCGCCATTCTTCACTAGGTAATGACGTGCTGGAAGATATGGTTGACCAATTCATATATGTCAACCTGGACGACATATTGATCTTTTCCTCTTCTCTCCAGGAACATGTCCAGCACGTCAGACTAGTGCTCCAGAGGTTGCTAGAGAATGGGCTTTTTGTCAAGGCGGAGAAATGCGCGTTTCATGCACCATCAGTCTCATTACTGGGTTATATCGTTTCATCCGAGGGAATGCGTATGGATCCTGACAAAGTTAAGGCTGTGCTGGATTGGCCAATCCTGGATTCCCGTAAGGCCCTGCAGAGGTTTCTGGGATTCGCCAATTTCTATTGCCGGTTTATTCGCAACTGTGAAACTTAATAAATACCTTTTCCTGTTTTAAAACCCTCAAGAATCTCTTATTTCACAACTGATAATGCTGAAAACTGTAACTTACATTATCAACACAAACAGTTCCAAGAAAGGCTTTTACCTTTTATGAAGTCAGATTAATTGTAATGAAGTCAGATAAATTACTGAAATATGTCATTCTTCAACTGAATTTTGTTCTGATAATTGGTTCAAAACAGCAGCGTAATCGTCCAGCCTTACAGTAAAAAAAAATCTAAATAGTTTCTAAACGACTATTTGAGCACATGAATAATTGAGAGTGATTGTAAGTGTGATGATCATCTGCTAAATGAGCAACAGCGACCACAATTCACACCTTCAGTCAGTGAAGCCGCTCCCACAGCCGTTCATGAGAGTTTAAATGCTGGGAATATTCCCATTTTCCCACAGGAGAAGAAGCAGCAAGCAGGAGGAGTTACTCCAGGAGAAACTACAGACATACTATTGTAAAGATGGAGTTTAAGGAAGAACCCTGCAGAATAAAAGATGAAGAGACAGAGGAACAGATAGGTTGGTGTTTTCCTTCATTCTCTTTAATGAGGACCATTAAGATGAAAACTGACATATAACAATACATCTAAAACTATACTAGTGCTTAAGTGTGACTCTAGTATGTTTCTTGTTCTCATTTCTCCTTCTTTGAATTTAATATGTTCATTTTAGACCTGATGGAAGTGAATGAAGACAAACAGCATCAAATTCAAAACCCTCATAATTTCACAAATGAAGCTGGAGATGCAGTCGTTTCACAGTCTGAAAAGGGTTTCATACAGAAACAGGCTGGAAAATCTGGAGTCAAAGGATCTTTCACCTGCTCTCAGTGTGGAAAGAGTTACGTATATAAAAAAACCCTAAATGAGCACATGAGGATTCACACTGGAGAAAGACCGTTCACATGCTCTCAGTGTGGGAAGAGTTTCATTCAGAAAAATTCTCTCAATGTTCATCTGCGCTGTCACTCTGGAGGGAGATCATTCAGCTGTGATCAGTGTGGGAAAACATTTGTTGAGCAATCAAACTTAAAGAGACACCTTAAAGTTCATACAGGTGTGAAGCCTCACTTTTGTTCTTTTTGTGGAAAGAGTTTTTCACTCCTGCAGAATTTAAAACAGCATGAGAATATTCATATGTGTGACCTTATGTGTGCTTAGACTGTGAGAAGACCTTCATTACATTAAGCGAATTAAATAAACACCAGAGAGTTCACACTGGAGAGAAACCGTACAAGTGCTGACACTGTGGGAAGAGTTTCTCTCGGTCAGGAAACCTGAAAACACACCAGAGAGTTCACACTGGAGAGAAGCCACACCAGTGCTTTTCATGTGGGAAGAGATTCACCCGATTATCTAGTGTACAGACTCATAAGAAAAAGCATTGCCTAAAGTTGTCTAAGTGACCAAATCATTCACATTTACAAAGAAATGCTCTTACAAATACTTTGACACTCACTAGTTCACTTGCTTTGGTCCGGACCAAATACAATGTTGAACTTTTTGTTTCTGCCCTTTTTGCAAGTGAACCAAGCAAGTCTTTTCAAAACCGCTGTAACATATGATCATAATGATATGATACAACTTTACTGAACTTCAAACACATTTTTTGCATTAAAACATTTGTGATGAGATTCATTTTTTTTCAGTTTTTGCTTAATATCTAGTCCATGTTAATTGTCATTATAAAAGTCATTATTGCAAAAAAGGTTTTTTTCTTCTTCTTTTTTGTTTAAATATGTTTTGCAGAAGGTGATGTCATCAGCTCATTAACTAAAATAAATTGTCATAAAACAGTGTTGTATTAGGCTGTAAATACATAAAATATAGACCTTATTCAGAGCAGCACCAGGACAGGTATGAAAGCGAGGCTGCGAGGGAAAGACTTGCTGTGTCATCAGTGGCATCCGCTGTAAAAAGGTCCTAGATCACTTATAATTTTCCACAGCTCATATTGTTTGGAGTTTGTCTACTAAAATTTCTTGGAAATATATTTTTGCAGTGTTTGTCAGAGGAACAATCCAAAAACACAATGACAATACAACCCAATGAAGAGATTTATGTCTATCCCTCACAGCCTCGCTGTCATTCCCGTTAAAAATCAAAGATGCTGCTGCTGTGCATAAGGTCAATATACAGCACCGCAGTGATCTTGTGTTTTTGTAGGCTAACTCGTAAGCTACTGCAATGTCACCGCCATTAAGCTTTTACATATCTTTCAGTCTTCATTTAAAAAAAATAATAATAATAATAATTTAATTGAAAAGAATTGACAATTCGGCTTAATTTGTCTACAGTGGAAGGAAGCAGAGATGCGCAGTCCATCTTTTTACCGTCTATGTTGAGAAAGTGACTAGTGAGATGAGTTTACCTGTTGGGTTTGATGTTTAATATACACTGACAGCCTCTGTAGTCCCACTGGTTAACAACCACCTCCTTCTTTCTTTCGAACAATCTTACGAATATCTATTTACCTAATATGACTTAAGACCTGCAATGTTGCCAGATAGCCATTATATAATCATTTACATTACATTTGGCTTTTATTCAAAGCGACTTGCATTGTATTCAAGGTATAAACGTATTTTTTACGTTTCCCTGGGGATCGAACCCATGACCTTGACGTTGCTAGTGCCACGCTCGTATTGTTTGAGCTACAGGAAAGCATACACTCATACACTGTTTGCTCGTCTGCCAGAGGAGAACTGGCACCCCGACTGAGCCTGGTTTCTCCCAAGGTTTTTTTCTCCATTCTGGCCCTGAAGGAGTTTTGGTTCCTTGCCACCGTTGCCTCTGGCTTTTGGCTTGCTCAGTTGGGGACACTCACTTTTTCCTCAAGGTGCTCAAGGTCCAGCCCGTAACGATGTATGTCTTCCACTGTAATTTTCAGATGTCAGGTAGCCTATGCATCTTTTACTCTTTACTTCAGAGCATTTGATGTATCGATTATCTTTGAATTGATTATGTAACTGGCATGATACATTTACCTGAATAATAACAAATTGTTACATTTTATTCTGACTTACTCTGAAATTATTGACTTTAGTAGATTATGTTGTATCCTTTGTTACCGCAAATCTGTGTCAGGTTAGTAACGGACTGAAGTTCAGTTTTGGGTGGAGCATTGTGGCATGCTAACTGAGATTTTAGAGCCTCGCCTAACACTTGGCATTAGTTCAAGTGCACTTAGACTGTGAAGGCTAAAAAGGGAATTTCCATTTTCCATTTCCGAGAGACCTAAATAGGGTGAGCCTTACCTCTGTTTAATGTAAAGTTACCCAGAACAGGGTTTTCAGTGTCTCACGGTTGTTGTAAATTGCGTTTGACACAAAATCATAATAATACATGCAAGAGACACCAACTTCCAAACCATCAAATACATACAAAAATAGCCTGTGTCAAAATGACCGGCTTCACTTAATCAGAGTTTATGTCTTAAATGGGGGTTAATAGTTGGGAAAAAAATATTAAGTGTATTATTAGATCTGCATTTGGTCTTAAAGGGGCAGTCTAATAAACCCTGACGACTGTGCCATTAATGTGACTCAAACAACTAAAGGTGAAGAGAAAGTTACTAGCAGCTTTAGATTTAGTAAGCATTAATCATTCATTTATACAGTGAAAACTATGCAGTGTTATTTTACATTTGGTTACTTTATTAGATGTCTTTTGTAGGTCACATTACTTACCTAAACAGTAATGTTACCTTCCTGAGATTAAAGCACCAGATTTCATTTATATCTTTGTTTTATTGTATATTTATTTGACCATTTGTTTGTACACTGGTGCATTTACAAATAGATGTTATATATTTGTTCTGTTCAAACATTGCTGTTTATAATATGAATGTTCCAAAAAATTGGTAATATTCAAAAAGCATAATACATGAGGGGCACTTTAATGCAAAACAAATCTTTGAAGTTCAGTAAAGTTGAATCATTATTATAAATCATGTTACAGCGGTTCTGAAAAGATAAGCGCAATGCTTGACCAAACGGTCACCGGATTCATAACTAATTTTAGCAAATTACCCTCTATTGAAATAATCTGGATGTCAAATTTAAAAACTATTTGTAAGTGCAATATTTGTAAATCATGGATGTACTTTGCTCACTTGCACAACTTTGGGCAATGCTTTTTCTCATGAGTCCGCAGACTAGACAATTTGGTGAAACTCTTCCCACATGAAGAGCACTGGTGCGGCTTCTCTCCTGTATGAACTCTCTCATGATATTTCAGGTTTCCTGACTGTGAGAAACTCTTTCCACAGTGTGAGCACTTGTACGTTTTCTCTCCAGTGTGAACTCTCTGGTGTGATTTTAACTGTGTGTTTGTACTAAAGCTCTTCTCACAGTCAGAGCACACATGAGGTCTCACACCAGTATGAATACTCTCATGCACTTTTAAATACTTCAGTAGTGTAAAACTCCTTCCACATAAATAACAAAAGTGAGGCTTCAGAGCAGTATGAATTGTAAGGTGTCTTCTTAAGCCTGATTCCAGAACAAATGTTTTCTCACACTGATCACAGCTGAATGATCTCACTCCAGAGTGAGTGTGCAGATGAGTGTCGAGAGAGCTTTTGCGCTTGAAACTCTTCCCACACTGAGAGCATGAGAACGGTTTTTCTCCAGTGTGAATCCTCATGTGATCATTTAGGTTTTTTTTATGTATGAAACTCTTTCCACACTGAGTGCATGTGAACGGTTTTTCTCCAGTGTGAATTCTCATGTGCACAATTAGGTTTTTTTTATGCAAGAAACTCTTTGCACAATGAGGGCATGTGAACGGTTTTTCTCCACTGTGAATTCTTATGTGGCCACTTAAGGTTCCTTTGCGTATGAAACTCTTTCCACACTGAGTGCAGGTGAACGGTCTTTCTCCAGAGTGAAGTCTCATGTGCTCATTTAAGTTTTTTTTATGTATGAAACTCTTTCCACACTGAGTGCATGTGAACAGATTTTCTCCAGTGTGAGATTTCATGTGTTTCTTAAGGTCTGATTTATGCACGTAAAACATTCCACACTCAGAGCAGGTAAAAAATCCTTTGACTCCAGATTCTCCAGCTTGTTTCTGTGAAACGACTGCATCTCCATCTTCATTTGTGAAAGGATGCTGTTTGTCTTCATTCACTTCCATCAGGTCTAAAATAAACATTAAATTGCCAAAATTCAATTAAAGAAGGACAAATAAGAAACATAAAAGGAATAAAGTTCATTCTTATTTGGCACAAATCTAGTTTACTACTGAGTCTACCAGTAACTAATTTTAGATTGTTATATCCTCCTGAGAACCAAAACTGTTTTTGTGTGAATGTCTTTTTTGAGTAATTTGTTCATTGATTCCATTCTGTCCTCCTGTGTATATTGTCTCTGTGTATGTGGATGTGCATGTTTGTGTTACAGGTGGGCGGTTACTTGTGATAACTTGCTGTGATTGGTTCTCCTCCACACCTGATCCAGATATAAGGACCACCCCAAACACTCAACCTCTGCTATCATTGTGCCATTGTGTGTGATTGTGTAGTTCTTCGCTGTTGCTTCGTATCATAACGATGGGAGAAACTAAGGTTTTCAAAGCTTCAAATCATTTTAACCGATCTCAGTGAATCTGCATGATTCAGTTATGACATAACAAAGCCTTCTTTACTGCAATCACATGACTTTGGAAGTTTTAGACACACGCTTCGAACCACTGATTCAAAACAAAAGGTTCATAAATGTTTTGAAGCTTTATGAAGCAGTGTTTCAAAATTCCCCATCACTATTGTATCAACGTTGTTTAATCTAGAGTGTCATACCAGAGAAACCGTGAGTGATTATTTGAGATTTTAATTATGACTCATGGTAATTCTTGTTAAATTGACTCAAGCCTGATTGATTATGATTTGGATTATGATTTTGGATTGTTTGCTACGAACCTGTGTATACAGTGCATCCGGAAAGTATTCACAATGCTTCACTTTATCCACATTTTGTTGTGTTACGGTCTTATTCCAGAATGGATTAAATTCATTATTTTCCTCAAAATTCTACAAACAATACCTCATAATGACAACGTGAAAGAAGTTTGTTTGAAATCATTGCAAATTTATAATAAAAAATAAATAAGTACATACTCATTGCTCAATACTTTGTTGAAGCACCTTTGGCACCAATTACAGCCTCTTCTTGAGTATGATGCTACAAGTTTGGCACACCTATTTTCACATTTTCAGATCTCTCCAGAGATGTTCAATCTGGTTCAAGTTTGGGCTCTGGCTGGGCCACTCAAGGACATTCACAGAGTTGTCCCGTAGCCACTCCTTTTTTATCTTCACTGTGTGCTTAGGGTCGTTGTCCTGTTGGAAGATAAACCTTCAACCCAGTCTGAGGTCCAGAACACTCTGGGTCAGGTTTTCATCAAGGATGTCTCTGTACATTGTTGCATTCATCTTTCCCTCAATCCTGACTAGTCTCCCAGTTCCTGCTGCTGAAAAACATCCCCACAGCATGATGCTGCCGCCACCATGCTTCACTGTAGGGATGGTATTGACCAGGTGATGTGTGTCTGGCCAACACCATGAGGTGCCTGGTTTCCTGCAGACATGATGCTTGCCATTCAGGCCAAAGAGTTCAATCTTTGTTTCATCAGACCAGAGTGTTTTGTTTCTCATGGTCTGAGAGTCCTTCAGGTGCCTTTTGGCAAACTCCAGGCAGGCTGTCATGTGCCATCTGGACACTCTACCATACAGGCCCGTTTGGTGGAGAGCTGCAGAGATGGTTGTTCTTCTGGAAGGTTCTCCTCTCTCCACAGAGAAACGCTGGAGCTCTGTCAGAGGATCAGGATAAGGTATAAGGTTAGCATAAGGATCAGCATAAGGTTCTTGGTCACCTCCCTGACTAAGGCCCTTCTCCTCCGATCGCTCAGTTTGGCGGGGCAGCCAGCTCTAGGAAGAGTCCTGGTGATTCCAAACTTCTTTCATTTACGGATGATGGAGGCCACTGAGATCATTGGGACCTTCAATGAATTTTTTCTGTACCCTTCCCCAGTTCTGTGCCTCGATACAAACCTGTCTTGGAGGTCAACTTCAACTTCAAGCCAACTTCATGGCTTGGTTTGTGCTCTGACATGCTGGCTGCAGCTGCAGCGGTGTTTGCCCACTGTAGGCTACAGACAACGATAACAACCTTTTGAGTTAAAACTCAATTTTTTTCTAAACCTTGTGTCCGCGACTATGGAAAGTCAATGTGTTTCCGTCAGAACTGTGGCACTTAAATGTTTACATTGTGACTGGAAACACAGCTGCTCCAGATCGATTGGTTCCCTGAAGTGTGTGGTTTGTCTCGTCAGATGCGGTGCCACAGTCCCACAGACATTGGAAAGTAAGTGCGGAACTGGCCATGATACAGTTTTAGCTCCTGTACAAGATTAGCATACTCCCCTTTAGACTCTCTGTTCTTTAAGACTGGGTGCACCCAAAACCTTATTTTTGGTCTTTTAAAGAACATGAAAAGCTCATCTTCACTGGATGAGCAAGTGTATAGAGTGTATAGTATGTGTACAGAGCAACCTACAACGAGATTGTTTTCATTTCAGACAGTGTATGTGTGTGTGTATATTATATATATATTTTTATATATATATATATATATATATATATATATATATATATATATATATATATATATATATATATATATATATATATATATATATATATATATATATATATATACACACACACACTCACCTAAAGGATTATTAGGAACACCTGTTCAATTTTTCATTAATGCAATTATCTAATCAACCAATCACATGGCAGTTGCTTCAATGCATTTAGGGGTGTGGTCCTGGTCAAGACAATCTCCTGAACTCCAAACTGAATGTCAGAATGGGAAAGAAAGGTGATTTAAGCAATTTTAAGCGTGGCATGGTTGTTGGTGCCAGACGGGCCGGTCTGAGTATTTCACAATCTGCTCAGTTACTGGGATTTTCACGCACAACCATTTCTAGGGTTTACAAAGAATGGTGTGAAAAGGGAAAAACATCCAGTATGCAGCAGTCCTGTGGGCGAAAATGCCTTGTTGATGCTAGAGGTCAGAGGAGAATGGGCCGACTGATTCAAGCTGATAGAAGAGCAACTTTGACTGAAATAACCACTCGTACAACCGAGGTATGCAGCAAAGCATTTGTGAAGCCACAACACACACAACCTTGAGGCGGATGGGCTACAACAGCAGAAGACCCCACCGGGTACCACTCATCTCCACTACAAATAGGAAGAGGCTACAATTTGCACAAGCTCACCAAATTGGACAGTTGAAGACTGGAAAAATGTTGCCTGGTCTGATGAGTCTCGATTTCTGTCGAGATATTCAGATGGTAGAGTCAGAATTTGGCATAAACAGAATGAGAACATGGATCCATCATGCCTTGTTACCACTGTGCAGGCTGGTGGTGGTGGTGTAATGGTGTGGGGGATGTTTTCTTGGCAATTGGGCATTTGGGCATCGTTTAAATGCCACGGCCTACCTGAGCATTGCTTCTGACCATGTCCATCCCTTTATGACCACCATGTACCCATTCTCTGATGGCTACTTCCAGCAGGATAATGCACCGTCACAAAGCTCGAATCATTTCAAATTGGTTTCTTGAACATGACAATGAGCTCACTGTACTAAAATGGCCCCCACAGTCACCAGATCTCAACCCAATAGAGCATCTTTGGGATGTGGTGGAATGGGAGCTTCATGCCCTGGATGTGCATCCCATAAATCTCCATCAACTGCAAGATGCTATCCTATCAATATGGGCCAACATTTCTAAAGAATGCTTTCAGCACCTTGTTGAATCAATGCCATGTAGAATTAAGGCAGTTCTGAAGGCGAAAGGGGGTCAAACACAGTATTAGTATGGTGTTCCTAATAATCCTTTAGGTGAGTGTATTTATATATATATATACACACACACACACACACACACACACACAAGTTATGAAGTAACTAGTAACTAACTACTTGAGTATTTTATTCATTGGATACTTTTTACTTGTACTCAAGTAACTATTACGATTGTTACTTTCACTTTTAATTTGAGTAAATATTTCTATAAGTACTTGTGCTTTTACTTCAGTACAGTTTTTGGATACTCTACCAACCTCAGGTAATATGTTGTATAGAGTTGTAAGAATGCATATTTTATCTCCATCATCTGAATTTAATACGCAATTACGTTGAAAAGGTCACGCTTGACATAGGTGGAAGTACCGAGTCAGTGTTTACAAATGTGCGGAAGGACCATATACACACATTCAAATGTCTTTGTGTCAGTTTATCGTTTAAAATGTCCATTTCGTG
>CM031963.1:14862712-14865212 GCA_018749465.1 Paracanthobrama guichenoti
TAAATGTAAATGGATGTCGTAATAAAGAAAAGAGAAATGCTCTTTTCAATTTTTTGGCTTTTAAAAAGTCAAGTGTGATATTTTTGCAAGAGACGCACACAGATGTGTTTAACCAGGCGGATTGGCTGAGTGAATGGAAGGGACAGGCTTTCCTCAGCCAAGTGCTGGAGTAGCTGTTCTCATATCAGAACGTGTTCAGGGCAATGCTTCTAATACGATAGAAATCATTCCTGGAAGAATGCAGCGGGTAGATATCATCCTGCAAAATCTGTCTTTGTCATTTATTAATGTATATGCTCCTAATGTTGGGTATGAACGAGTTTTATTCTTTAACAAACTACAAGATGCTCTGAGTAATGTTCCTCGCGATAATGTAATCATTCTGGCTGGAGATTTTAACTGCACCCTTGACCATACAGTTGATCGGAATCATGACGAACCGCATCCTAATTCTGCAGAAACCCTCAAGAAAACGATACAATTTCATTCGCTTGTAGATATATGGAGAGAATCTTTCCCCAAAAGCAGGCAGTACACATGGCTGAACATGAACTCCAATATAATATCGGGGGCTAGATTAAGTTTCAAGTTTCAAGTTTATTTGTCATTACACATGTACAAGTACAGTATAACAAAATGAAGTTTGGAGCAAGCCTCCGGGCATAGAAATATTATTCAGGCGCCGCCACACGCTCTCCAGAAATACAAGAATGCAGTTGGCAAGCATTACATAGCAAACACAACAAAACATAACATAACACAGTACACGTGGTCATGTGATGGGATTTTTTGTATGGAGTGGGAGAGGAGATAGATAAGGACAGGCAGACGGATGGAGGGGGGCTGGGATCGGGATCGGGAGTGTATGGTGCGAGTGAGTCTGAGATTGTGTTGTGTGAGAATGTTAGCCATAACTTCAGATGTTTTCGAGTTCAGTTCTATGGTTTGTCCTTGAAGGGAGATAAGGCATTGCACAGGGGAAGATAGCAGACCAAGCTGTCAGGCTGACCTCCCAACAGAGAGATAGGGACAAGTGAGGTTCGGTGGGGTAGTTGATTAGGTCAGGCAAATACAATTTTTTAATCCATTTGATGATCTTCGGTAATTTGTCCGGATCATAATCAATCAATCAGATCTGGTCCTCAGCATTCGCGTCCGGTCTGTGCAGTTTCCCTAGACATTACGTCCAGCCTCATGGCCAGACCGGTTACAGTCCGTAAAAGTTCACCGATCTGACCCCCGATGGAGCCCACTCTTCCTTGCGTATCCGCAGTCCGGACTGTGTTGTTACGGTTCAGTTCCTCAATTCGTATCACTCTCTGATCTAATTCCTTCAAACAGTCACACACAGCCCCGAAGCATTCCTTAATTTCCACAGACAGCGGCTGGGTGAATTTGCTTGCAGCTGTCTTACCAATCTTCCGATAGGTCAGGGCAATCCCAAAGCCAAAGAATAGGAACCCCGCCAACAATAATCCAATCATGTATAAATCTTCCGCATCCTCCACGGACAGAGCCTCCAGGCACAGGACTTGCCAGTTGTTCCATGCGTCCCTCACGTACCCTGCGGCAAAGGTCCCGTCCGGGCAGGTGGGTTCTCCCGGGGCACCCTTCCTTAGTGAGAAAATCCTATCGATCGCGCTGATGACCAGTTAATCAATTCCATTTCAGTATTTTCAGGAGTCCAGCAAGCAGCGGGTCAGCGAGAAAAAGAAAGACAAAATACCAAAGCGCCAGAGCACAGCGGGAGCAGAGAGAAAACACGTCTGCACTGAATGAAGGACAGAGTCAAGAGGATAGGATTAGAGGATTAGATAGGATATATGTTCAGAAATGTCGCAGAGGGAATTTTTTAAATAGCAAAATTAGTCCTACACCAATTTCTGATCATTATTATGTTTCTGTTATAGTCACAATATTGAATATCACAACTAAATCTTACTGGCATTTTAAGAATAATTTGTTGCTAGATCGTAGATTTGTGCATTTATTCACTTTTTTTTGGAGAGCTTGGAGAGAGAGAAAGACAGAGTTTAAGTCCCTGAGTCAGTGGTGGGACATTGGCAAAATTCAAATTCAGTCTTTTTGTCAACAATATGTACAAAACAACACAAAAGAAAATTAGAAGAAAATCGAGCAGCTGGAGAAAGAGATTATGAGATTGAACAGCTTCATCAGTGAAAGAGGTGCAACAAGTGCGGACTCAATGGACCAATATAACTTTCTTCTGAAAAACTTGCATGAAGAGAGAGATCAAGGAACAATTGTACAGAAAAGATTCACTCAGTTTAACAACATGGACTCTTCAACATCATTCTTTTTTCTTTGGAAAAAGGTTCGAAAAAAGAAGTTCATCAGTCATCTTAAATTACCTGATGGAAGAGAGACAACAGAAAAGAGAGAAAATCATGTCACAAGTTTTGTCTTTTTATGAAGAACTTTATAGCGTTCAACCTTGTGATTCTGAAAAACAGATTTTTTCTTGCTGGAACTCCAAAAT